>BTRK01000002.1:5901963-6461066 GCA_036245805.1 Pristionchus mayeri | reverse complement strand
GTGGAAACAATTTCATATTTTTGAGGTCGAAAAAGCCGAAAAAATGATGTCACAAATTTTCAAGAAAAATTGATTTTCTGGTGTAGTTTTACACGTAGAATCCAAATTTCGGACATTACAGCTCACGAAGGTTCGATCTAAAAAAGTTTAACTCAAAAAACCGATTTTTTAGCTCGAAATCATAGAAACCCGAGCTCTTTGGCGCATAATTTGATCCCTTGGGGCACCGCGATTAGGAACGAACTTCCGACATTCTATACTATCTTTTGACGAGGAATTCAATGAAATTCTTTAAAAACCCCCAGCTGGAATAAAATTTTTCAAGGCGGCCAATTTAAAAATTCAACCGGGCATAACTTTTTTTGTAGATGAGCTAGCTCTTCACTTTCAACAGTAAAAATGCTTATCTCGTCGAGATCTTTCAGATAAACTATACAAGTGTGGGGTTTAGATGAGCCGTTCAAAAGTTTTCAAAACCGACCGCCCACTTCGGCGCACGGCAGAGAATGAGGGGTCATAGATACGACTTCCTAAGGTCGATTTTCTTTCTCTACGTGAGAAACTGACCCGTGAGACGTATTTTCAGAGAAATCTATTTTTTGTTGTACGGGTGTATGTGAATCCGCTCAGATAATCTCTCATAATGTCTCTTATTATGTGCGCTCAGAAGAGACATTGAATGAACACTATCAACTGGACATGCACAAGTGGCTGAACCATTCCTTCCTATTTTGGCAATACTTCAATGACAACAATAAGTAATCTTGTGGATTATGCTAACTTAAGCTCATGTGAAAATCACGCAGAATTACGAGATTTACCCCAGCCATTGATGAGATACGCAAGAGGCAATGCAAATACAGTGGCCAGTATCTCCCCCGCTTCTGGCAAACCTTCAAAATCTAAATTGTGCAAATATATAAATTTACTGATTAGGCAATCCTAAGTAATAATTATATTTCACGTGCTCTCTATCATGTCTGGTCAAAAAACCGAACAGAATGACGGGAGCCATTCCAGCCAATGAATGGAAACATCTGAATACATGCAATAAATAGCCAGCCCATCCTTTTTTCTGGCAAAACTTAAATGTTGATTGTATGTAAATATGTAATATAATGAATTATCTGATGTCATTGTCAAGCAGTAACCATTTTTGCTCTGAGCAGCTTGTCTGAAGAGGGAGTTAGCATGCTAAATGAAGGGGACTGTGATCCAGCCATTGAATAAAAAAACATTAGGAGGTGTAATAAAGTGACTGATAAGGGCTCTCGTAATCCTGTCACAATGACAATTTTGACAATAACCATTTTAGAGTAGCAATAAATGCGCACGACTGCCCTCTTGAAAGACGGTGAAACACGAATAGTTTGAATTGCAGATCTCTATTCTGGGATGTTCTCACGAAGCCGGCAACCTTAATTAAGAGACCGGCTCGGTAAGACTCCAGGACAGGCCGGACATCGACCTCTTCGATTTCGATCAGAATTTGTTTCTGGATACCGCCATGGGTCCCCATGGGTCGATTCTTACCGAGCCGGTCTCTTAAGCACAACAAGCTAAACTCGTTCATCGGGCACTATAGTTCGTAATTCGGGCCACCGTCTCTTCATTTTACACACTCTTTCGACCGGTCGAATGACGAGAGAGTGTGTAGAATGAAGAGACCGTGGTTTCCTTTCTCGAACTCTTTCGGGCACACTGTGCCGCCATTGTGGATTGGGGATGGTTTCGCAAGAAAATGTTCATTCTACATTATCTCTCATGTCGGATGAGAACTATGACGCAATGTCTTTGATAGATCAGCATGACGTCATAGTTCTTATCCGACGCAAATGCACCTAGCCAAGTGCTACATGTATATGTTTTTACAACTCATATGGACTTCTACTTTCTAAATTTGGAAATAAATTCCACTGTTATCTTCCTGCGTTATATTGAAAACATCAATTTTATGCTAAATATTGTGATTTTATGATCGTAGCACTTTCGGGGGGGGGGGTGACAATTGCTCAAACGACAATTGCTAAAATCGTTGCCGTTCGCTTACCATTTGACGCAGCGACATGAGAGTTGTTTCATTGTAACCAGTATACGCACACCTACATTTGCATATATAAATCTTATTACCAGGCGATCTTGAGTTTCACTCCAAATCAACGACCAGGGGTTCATGGAATATGGATTTTCATGAACCCCTATACGCTGAAACTCATGATCGCCTGTTAATAAGATTTATATATGCAAATGTAGGGGAGAGCACACTGGTAACAATGTAACATCTAACCAGTCGCTGCGCCAAATTGCAAGCGAACGGCGACGAGTTGAGCAATTGTCGTTTTAGCAATAGTCACCCTCCCGCACTTTCAATTATCGTCCAAACGAAATATGTCCAACATAAAAGTTGTTCGAAATATTTTTATGAACATTTTGAGCACTCTGCCACCACTCTAGCTCAGCTGGGAGGTTTCATACAGTTATGCAAAATTTCAAAACCGTGAAATTCTATAAGCCGGCTCTGAGACCAATAACCTATATTTTTGGAACTCTTTTCTACAGTACATTATACCACTAAAATATGGTCGAGAAAATGAAAACTTTTTGCAAATTGTTCCCGGCCACCTCCACTGGCTCATGATACCCGTGATATATTAATATCCGGATTTATCAAAAGAAGGCTGCAGTGCACGATTTCGAATGAAGAATGGGCCAGCTTTCTCAGCTTGTTCGACGATCTTATGTTTTCGATAGAAAGGATCTCCAACTCTTACATTGTTTGCACATACCTCACTCATCGTCAAACGGGAGTGATTATTGAACACAATCCCACCTCGTTTGGGCAGAAAATTCATATCAAGTCTGTCACATGTTCGGATTAAAGCACTGCAATATAATTAATCTAATGCGTGCTTGAGTATGTGGCGAATATTCCATACCAATAATTGAATTCGTCAATTTTTGCCTATTCATGCTATTTGAACTGTTCTTGTTTTATAGAACGCTCGTTGCTTCTTACAGATCTTATGAAGCTCCGAATGATAAACTAATCTTGAAATAACTGAGTTGATTGAATTTCCATAGTCTTTTCCGCGTTACCTTATTGACTGCCCTCGGAATGTCGAAATGAAAATTGACTGCAATCCTTAAATGGGCCCTAAAAATAAAATAAAAATAAAGTATGTGGCTGATTTGCACATATTTCTGTGTTCTTTGTATAATATTGCGAACCAATAATTGAATTTGTGGTCTTTGCATTTCTAAAAAAATTTCTACTTTGCCCATAAACAAGATAATTTAAGAGACCTGCTCCGTAAGAATCGACCACCCAGCAGACATGTTTGAACTAGCAACGGGAACCGCGGGTCATTTGCTATGGTGGGAGGAGTGTCTTGGGCCTGTGTTATGAAATCCGGATATTAATATATCACGGGTATCATAAGCAGTGGAGGTGGCCGGGAACAATTTGCAAAAAGTTTTCATTTTCTCGACCATATTTTAGTGGTATAATGTACTGTAGAAAAGAGTTCCAAAATATAGGTTATTGGTCTCAGAGCCGGCTTATAGGAATTTCACGGTTTTGAAATTTTGCATAACTGTATGAAACCTCCCAGCTGAGCTAGAGTGGTGGCAGAGTGCTCAAAATGTTCATAAAAATATTTCGAACAACTTTTATGTTGGACATATTTCGTTTGGACGATACTTGAAAGTGCGGGAGGGTGACTATTGCTAAAACGACAATTGCTCAACTCGTCGCCGTTCGCTTGCAATTTGGCGCAGCGACTGGTTAGATGTTACATTGTTACCAGTGTGCTCTCACCTACATTTGCATATATAAATCTTATTACCAGGCGATCATGAGTTTCAGCGTATAGGGGTTCATGAAAATCCATATTCCATGAACCCCTGGTCGTTGATTTGGAGTGAAACTCAAGATCGCCTGGTAATAAGATTTATATATGCAAATGTAGGTGTGCGTATACTGGTTACAATGAAACAACTCCCATGTCGCTGCGTCAAATGGTAAGCGAACGGCAACGAGTTGAGCAATTGTCGTTTGAGCAATTGTCACCCCCCCCCCCCCCCCCGAAAGTGCTACGATCATAAAATCACAATATTTTGCATAAAATTGATGTTTTCAATATAACGCAGGAAGATAACAGTGGAATTTATTTCCAAATTTAGAAAGTAGAAGTCCATATGAGTTGTAAAAACATATACATGTAGCACTTGGCTAGGTGCATTTGCGTCGGATAAGAACTATGACGTCATGCTGATCTATCAAAGACATTGCGTCATAGTTCTCATCCGACATGAGAGATAATGTAGAATGAACATTTTCTTGCGAAACCATCCCCAATCCACAATGGCGGCACAGTGTGCCCGAAAGAGTTCGAGAAAGGAAACCACGGTCTCTTCATTCTACACACTCTCTCGTCATTCGACCGGTCGAAAGAGTGTGTAAAATGAAGAGACGGTGGCCCGAATTACGAACTATAGTGCCCGATGAACGAGTTTAGCTTGTTGTACTTAAGAGACCGGCTCGGTAAGAATCGACCCATGGGGACCCATGGCGGTATCCAGAAACAAACGCCGGCGACCCCCTTGACCCCCCTATTCATGGATGAGCACTGCCCAACACCTTTTTGTTGGGCAGTGCTCAACGACGTATAAGGGGTCACGGTCCAAAAATAGTGGTAGGGGTTGATGTTCGATCGACCTTTGGTACCATGTCCAACATCATCTACAGTAACTCCATTGCAATTTGTCGGCTACGGTAACTCGATCTACAGTATCCCAGATACGACACCACATGGTAGCAAACGAGCCGATACTCGGCCGCACAGGCACGGATGACCTTCGACCGGAATACCGTAATCCACATACAGTATCCTTGATACCGTAACCCGATCTACAGTATCCCAGATACGGTATGCACACCACGAGGTAGCAAACGAGCCGATACTCTGCCGTACAGGCATGGATGACCTTCGGCCGGAATACCGTAATCCACATACAGTATCACTGATACCGTAACCCTGGCTCACTACGAAATACGAACCATGAACTGACTTTATTTAGGCGGAAAAGATATTTATATTTAGGCGGAAAAGAATCCTGAATTAGTCCCTCCCCTCTTCCCTAAGTGATGAAAACTGTTTTCACTTTCTCTCCAAACTTGCCAAGCTTTGGCAAGTTTGGAAAAGTGAAGTGGGGTTGCGGTAATCATGGTACAGCACCCGGGTTCGGTAGGTCAACTTCAGTGCGCTGGGTCACATGCATGATTTGATACCATGACTACAATAAAAAGAAATCAATTAACCTGGAGAGGTCAATTTATTTTCTTAAGAGATAATTCGCCAGAAAACGGAATATGCCTCGGATGGTCAAAATTCGAAAAAAAGTCGAACTTTTTTCCTGAAGTCCCCTGCAAAAATTTTGCCGTGCGGGACATGTGGTGAAAATCAGATGTTAATGGCAATTGCGGTAATCATGACACAGAGCAAAATTAAATGGAAAAAAGAAGCTCAGTATGAGTGAATAATATTTTTAAAAAGCCTAGTTAAAAACCCTTGCTTTTGAAACATGAGAGTTGATTATGTTTTTGACAAAAAAAGATAGTTGATTCCGAAAACGATTATTAAAACAACAAAGTGAAAAATCAGACAAAAATAGTGAAATCAGCACTTTCGGATAATCTTTAATAAAATAACGACTTTTATTAAGAAACAACCCACAATATTGGCAGTGTAATCGCAATACTAATACGTATTACGTAATCAAATCATGTATGTGACCCAGCGCACTGAAGTTGACCTACCGAACCCGGGTACTGTAGCCGGACTACGGTAACCCCACTTCACTTTTCCAAAGTTACCAAAGCTTGGCAAATGTGTTTTGCCGCAGACTGTACTCGAACCCACGACATCATGTTTGCTAGACAAGTGCTTTAACCACTCGGCTATGTCTACAAGATGGAATTGTTCTTAAAAAAATTGCTCGAAGAGTTGTACCTCAAACAACGGTATTAAGTGTACTGTACTTGGATTACGGTATTCATGACTAAGGTCATTCATGCCCATGAGGTCGAGTATCGGCTCGTTTGCTACCTCGTGGTGTGCATACCGTATCTGGGATACTGTAGATCGGGTTACGGTATCAAGGATACTGTATGTGGATTACGGTATTCCGGTCGAAGGTCATCCGTGCCTGTGCGGCCGAGTATCGGCTCGTTTGCTACCATGTGGTGTCGTATCTGGGATACTGTTACCGTAGCCGACAAATTGCAATGGAGTGATGTTGGACATGGTACCAAAGGTCGATCGAACATCAACCCCTACCACTATTTTTGGACCGTGACCCCTTACATATTCAAATTTAAAGCGAAATCAGATCAGTTTTGGACATTTTCCGACTAATCTAATATGAAGGAGTGTGATAGCGCTGAAAAACTCCGAGTTTCACACATTTCTACAAATTCGATTTTCACGGTCTCTAAAATCTCAAATTTGCCACCACAAGGAACCGAGAACGCATCCGAAAGATGGTTCTTCGAAACCGTGCTCAGGGGGTAAAGAGTATTGATATCTCGAGCACTTCCGTTTCTGGTCTTCTCAAGTCCCGGCTAACTATTCGCCATTACAAGTACATTAACTTGCTCGGACTATGTTAGCGTCAGATTAAGCGTAGCAGAGAACGGAACCGTAAACTGTTGTTACAGTTTGTCAGGTCCGCGCAATTCAGTACGTTGTTCAGCGATGAAAAACTCTCGAAACCATGTTGAACATCCAAACTAGCAAAATCATTGCCTCTGATCCTGTAGTATCTTAACATTGTTGTGGAATCATTGGTTATATCAGCCATCCCTTCTACATCAGGGTTTGGTCTGTAATTTGCTCAACAGGCAAGTTCCTTCTCGTTTTTGTCTCTCCGGGAGCCAAGATCAATAAGGAGCATTACATGATGCACATCCTGGAAGACGCGCTAACTCCCTGAACTCAATCCAATTTCGGTCAGGAACACTGGTCGTTTCAGTAACAATCAGCTCCATGGACAACGGAAATTCGCTGCCGGACACCCATCCACCCGACCAAACCACTCTCACTGAATGGCCCCCGTATTCCCCCGATCTCAACGCCTCGACTTCAGTATTTGGGGGTGTTGTAGGCCAAGACTCCCTCTACAAATAACTCCACAATAATTCCCCTCAATGCAGCCGTTTTCAAAGCAAGGGACGAAATCGGTGAAAATTTCATGCGGGAATCGAAAGGTGGATCTGAGATGAAACTCAAGACCTGTCTCAGAGCAAATGTAGACCCCGTCACACGTAGATAGTATGTTACTATTACCCATATGGCTGGCAAACTTTCCCATGAACGATGTCCCTCAAGTTCGATTCCACAGATGGGAATCGTTCCAAAACAACAGTCTCGGTAATTTTGGCGCACCCTGTAGGCTCCAAAAATATTATTTTAATATTTCTGCTATGAACAGAGTTAAGATTAGTTGGCTGAAGGCCATGGACACTTGCGGGACAGGGAAATACCGAACTCAAATATTTTAAAGATTTGGCAAAACACCTTTGCTGGGAATCGAACCAGTAACCTTCCGATCACGCGACGGCTGTACTTCCAGGGCGGGCTGAGAAAACGATGGTTGTCTACCCCTAGCTCGTGCTATGATTTTTGGAGGGTGGAAGCTCCCTTACATTTTCCTATCGGTATGGCTACTTTTCCGAGAGTCTTCATTTAAATAGTCTAAACGGTAGATAATTGAAACACAAATTTATTTTAACAAGGTCAAAGACGGATATGCAATTCGACCACAACACACACATGCACATATATTAGCCTTTATTTTAGTGTATTTAATTCGTACACTTTTCAGAATTCATGTGAACGGCAAATCCGAACGAGTGAGGACTGAATTTAATGGTAGTTTTCGAATTTTGAATCTCGTTGTTATCCAACATACTGAAGAAATTATTCATTTCTTGTCTTGAAATTGGGCATTGCACACTTTGCTTGCTTTGAGGATCGCAGAGCATCTGAAAAGGAGATAACTTTAGCTTAAAATTTGATTTTTTTAAAATAACTATATGTAGAGCTACAAATATCATGCCTGAAATGCTCTAAACAGCCCGTTGGCAGTGATAGCCGAACATGTGTTGCTGATTTCGATTGAAGTAGAAGATTTGGCGACCAATTTTACAAAGGATTCATTGTCAATGACGACATCTTGATTCTGAAATCCATTCACCTTTTAATATGAAATAATTAGTGTCATCATTTCGGATATGTTTCAGGAGCTCTATACAGCGGTCAAGCATTTTTTACACACTGAGCATGCAAACTACCCGAAAAGGCAATAAAACATTTCCAATAAGATAACCATGGAAATGACACACAATTAAGGAAGGAGTGTCAGCAAAGTTAAAATTTTGACGCTTTCATAACCATGACCTAGCCCACCCTCCAGATCATAGCGCGAACTAGGAGAGTAGATAAACATCGGCTGCTAGCTCAGTGGTAGTGCGTCAGCCATGTGACGGGGATGTCGCGGATTCGATCCCCACCAAGTATTTTGAAAGATCTAAGATATTTTCCCGCACTTCCCTTCCCTACAGGACTCTGGATGTGACCTTTATTAGCGGTTGGACAAAAAAGTAATCGAAAAAAAACATCAAGAAATCGCATTATGAAAAAGGAAAATTTGAATCGTGGAATATAACTGCAATAATGATGACTATTTCCAGTATAATATCCACTATATGAGAGGAATCGCGAGAGAATTGCCTATTTTTGGGGATATGCGGCGGTAGAAATCAAACTGGTTGTTTCCAGCTGTAGCTTTTGCAAAAAGTATTTAAAGTGATTCTCTTTCAAACTGCGTCTTCAGAATTTTGATAACTGTCGTCATCTTCGAGCTTCAGAAGGCCAAAGATGGGACATTCACTTTTCAGGGGTCAAATCGAGGCCACTTAAATGACCATAACTCCGTTTAAAATGAAGATATAAACTCGTTCTTTGCTTACAAAGAAAGGCGATAACATTCACTACAACATCTTACCGAACATGTCATTCCCAGTGCACTGCGCAGTGCAGGGTGGTCGGGTCGACTAAAAATGACCTGAACCTGCAAATCGGAATTTCTGCACAAAGTTATTATTATTATTATTATTATTATTATTATTATTATTATTATTATTATTATTATTATTATTATTATTATTATTATTATTATTATTATTATTATTATTATTATTATTATTATTATTATTATTATTATTATTATTATTATTATTATTATTATTATTATTATTATTATTATTATTATTATTATTATTATTATTATTATTATTATTATTATTATTATTATTATTATTATTATTATTATTATTATTATTATTATTATTATTATTATTATTATTATTATTATTATTATTATTATTATTATTATTATTATTATTATTATTATTATTATTATTATTATTATTATTATTATTATTATTATTATTATTATTATTATTATTATTATTATTATTATTATTATTATTATTATTATTATTATTATTATTATTATTATTATTATTATTATTATTATTATTATTATTATTATTATTATTATTATTATTATTATTATTATTATTATTATTATTATTATTATTATTATTATTATTATTATTATTATTATTATTATTATTATTATTATTATTATTATTATTATTATTATTATTATTATTATTATTATTATTATTATTATTATTATTATTATTATTATTATTATTATTATTATTATTATTATTATTATTATTATTATTATTATTATTATTATTATTATTATTATTATTATTATTATTATTATTATTATTATTATTATTATTATTATTATTATTATTATTATTATTATTATTATTATTATTATTATTATTATTATTATTATTATTATTATTATTATTATTATTATTATTATTATTATTATTATTATTATTATTATTATTATTATTATTATTATTATTATTATTATTATTATTATTATTATTATTATTATTATTATTATTATTATTATTATTATTATTATTATTATTATTATTATTATTATTATTATTATTATTATTATTATTATTATTATTATTATTATTATTATTATTATTATTATTATTATTATTATTATTATTATTATTATTATTATTATTATTATTATTATTATTATTATTATTATTATTATTATTATTATTATTATTATTATTATTATTATTATTATTATTATTATTATTATTATTATTATTATTATTATTATTATTATTATTATTATTATTATTATTATTATTATTATTATTATTATTATTATTATTATTATTATTATTATTATTATTATTATTATTATTATTATTATTATTATTATTATTATTATTATTATTATTATTATTATTATTATTATTATTATTATTATTATTATTATTATTATTATTATTATTATTATTATTATTATTATTATTATTATTATTATTATTATTATTATTATTATTATTATTATTATTATTATTATTATTATTATTATTATTATTATTATTATTATTATTATTATTATTATTATTATTATTATTATTATTATTATTATTATTATTATTATTATTATTATTATTATTATTATTATTATTATTATTATTATTATTATTATTATTATTATTATTATTATTATTATTATTATTATTATTATTATTATTATTATTATTATTATTATTATTATTATTATTATTATTATTATTATTATTATTATTATTATTATTATTATTATTATTATTATTATTATTATTATTATTATTATTATTATTATTATTATTATTATTATTATTATTATTATTATTATTATTATTATTATTATTATTATTATTATTATTATTATTATTATTATTATTATTATTATTATTATTATTATTATTATTATTATTATTATTATTATTATTTATTATTATTATTATTATTATTATTATTATTATTATTATTATTATTATTATTATTATTATTATTATTATTATTATTATTATTATTATTATTATTATTATTATTATTATTATTATTATTATTATTATTATTATTATTATTATTATTATTATTATTATTATTATTATTATTATTATTATTATTATTATTATTATTATTATTATTATTATTATTATTATTATTATTATTATTATTATTATTATTATTATTATTATTATTATTATTATTATTATTATTATTATTATTATTATTATTATTATTATTATTATTATTATTATTATTATTATTATTATTATTATTATTATTATTATTATTATTATTATAGTTACGGGTTTGAGAGATGGGCACAAAGTTCGCCTGTGAGTTAAATAAAAGCCTGTGAATTTAAAAAAAATGCTTAAGATAATGCGGGAATACGAATATATTTGATAATTATCCTTGACTACTTACGTTAACGCTTTAAATAAACTACGATGCTATTGTACTCGTTTTGCACTTTCACTGTCTTATGTGTATCGTACATGTTAGAAAAATCGGAACGGCCACCGAGCCGCACCGGGTAAATTTCACTTTTCGGAGTAATTGCGAATACGCAAATTTGGAAGCTGTGATTGTGCTCATAATTTTTATCATGGTCGATTTGCCGGAATCGACCCCGATATTCTCGGTCAATTATGGCTAGAAATCGATAAATCGAAGGCAAAGAATAATGGTGCGATTACGGTATCTGATAAACCTCACCAAGCTCGGTGAGCTTTCCCAAATACCGTAATCGCACCAAAATGTTGTGAAGTTGATTTATCGATTTCTAGCCATAATTGACCGGACATATCCGGGTCGATTCCGGCAAATCGACCATGATAAAAATTATGAGCACAATCACAACTTCCAAATTTGCGTATTCGCATTTACTCCAAAAAGTGAAATTTACCAGGTGCGGCTCGGTGGCCGTTCCGATTTTTCTAACATGCACGATAGGCTTGGCGCTTAGATCCCGAGTGCTTCAACTTACGTCAATGAATCTCCAGAGAACACCGATTGCGTTCACTCTTGCAAGTTCGAAATGATTGAGCAACGAGAGAGCAGTGCGAGGACGCACTCTCTCGAGCAGAAATTTTCCACACTCGCCGACCAAAGGATCCTGAAGAAGAAACATTATAAAATGAATTTTTTAAATTATAATAAGTGGACAAAAATATATAAAAACAATGCAAATAATATAACAATTATCAACTAACCATATTTAGATAATCAGCAGCTTTCATCGTATTCAGTGAATTATTTTGAGTGAGTATGATTCTTCCAGTATATACGTACTGTACGATCAGATTGACCGTCGACACATCGAATACTGAAAAGTAGAGTTCGTATTTCGGGTAAACGTCTCTTCATTTTACACACTCTCTAGACCGGTTGAACGGCGAGAGAGTGTGTAGACTGAAGAGACCGTGGTTTCATTTCTCGAACTCTACTGAAGAGGATGAATGTTGTGGTGTTAGCGGCTCATGCCATTCTGCATGCACGCAAATAAAAAACAGTCATACCGACTAGATGAGGCGGTGGCGAGGGTTTATTGGTAATTCTTACAAAAATTTAATCAAATTTACCTCTTCGAGTGGGTGGAAGATCATGACTCGTTCGGGCGGATTCGGGCGTTGTAGTGGGACATGCTGACAGGACCCTGAAGAGTTGATTGTGTTGGCTCCCTTGTTCTGCTTAGGCTAGGCTTAGGCCAACGACTTGCGCCCCTTCTCTCCGACTGTTCTCGGATATTTCATTGAATCAATTATATACCAGGGAGATAGAGAGTGAGAGAGAGAATGTGTGTGATAGAGAGAGTGAGAGATAGAGAGAGGTTGAAAGATACTGTCCTAAGCATTATCGATTCGTATGTGATACTGACTGAAGAGTTTGTAGGTGCTCGGATACTCGAGATCCTCGCCAATTTGCCCATTGCCGCCCGGCATTCTCCTCCGTGAAGTAAGCACCTGAAGGGATTCGGTAGATTATTGATTGGTTTGGTAGATCACTTCACAGGAACGTTTGATATCGAGGAGGATCCATCCTAGACCCATTATCGTACGGAATTCAAGAGATAGCGATGTTTCGGTGGCGGACGAGCTGTGAGGAAATAATGTAAAATGTCTCACCGGAACGAGCGGAGTCACCGCCTCAGAGGGGAGAAGAGCGAAGGAGTGAATGGACGAGTTGATCAAAATAAGAGATAGAGAGAGATAATTGAATTGGCCAAATTTCGAAATGAAAAATTCGCACGTATTGATAAATTTTGAATGAACAAATACAGTGAAGATGAAAACAATATTCGAGAAGTGACGAATTGAATTTACTTTTGATTACAATTTTTTTCGCATTTTTAACATTTCGCAAATAAAGCACACACACACACACATACATAAACCATCTACATATTGGCAATGCCAAACGGAAACACTTTGAACTAGTATCACAAAATAGTTCAAATAAATATTGTCTTCAGCTAATTTATTGGTATATCAAAAAGTAATTATTAATTAAAACAAGATCATGCAATAGTTTCCTTTGAGATGATGTGATGTCAACAACGTGATCGAAAGTTTCAAATCGGGAAGGGAAATAAACAACACATTGTCAAATTTGAACTCGAACGAAACACATTTGCTTGCAATGCATATAATTTTTTTTCAATAAACATTATTCATATTCAAAGCTTTGTTTTGCATTTCCTCCCGAATCATAAACGTGCTGTGATTAGAGTATAGCACGGGGAAGTTGTCGAAAATTGTTTGTTTCGATGATAAACTAGCATTTATAAATAATCATTTTCAAGTTGTGGTGATTGCACTAATGTGTGATGGAGTACCTGGCACGGAATTAGAGGGAATTTCCGCAGATGCCATTTGTGCTATGAAACATACGGCTTCTATCTTCACTATGTCTGTTTAGACGACCGATCCCGTAAACGATTTCTTGAGTAGCCTTCACTACGAAGTCTTTCTACAACGCAAAAAATCACAATTATTGTATCATCGAGGATTTTTTAATGACCTGAGTTTGAGTTATTGTGTTTTATATTCACACACTTACGATGTGGTCTCGTGGTGTAGTGGTTATAACAAATGCTTCACACGCAGAAGGTCGCCAGTTCGATCCCGGCCGAGACCTTTTTGTAATTTGTAAATAAATATGAGCGAAGTTCAATTTTTTTAAAGTGTCAAAGCTATATCAGAACTAAACCCGAAATTCGACTTTGGACCCATTCATAACCATGACCTAGTTCATCTTTACAATTACACGCTCCAAAAAATTACATTAATATCTATATTCTCAAGAGAGTTATGATTAGCTGGCTGAGTGCCATGGACGCTTGATAGGTCAGGGAAGTGCGCGGATTTAAGTCGATGGAAGATTTGTCAAAAGACGGGAACCGAACCCGCAACCGATCATGTGACAGCTGCTCTAGCACTGAGCTAAGCTGCCGATGGGCCTCTACCTCCTAGCTCGCGCCATGATCTTTGGAGGGTGGAAGCTCCTGTATACTTTTCTCTATCGATGTGGCTACTTTGAGTTTAGTCCTCCTTTAAGGGAATCCGTAGCTGAAGTCCAAATTTGAATATTCGACTGTTATCATACGATATACTCTGCTGAAGCCATAATTTTTCCTCTGTCCTGTAACTATGTTACATTAGTCTGTCAATTCGATAAAAAAATATTCTGAAATTTTCTGCTAACCAAAAAACAGAGATAATTTCGTAAATCTACGATTTCCTGCTTTGCTCTCCACTTCGAACAGACGTTTGTTCACCGATCCGAAATTGCGCCGATCTTTCACTTCGAGATACTGAGTTATTTCCACCAGAATCTCATTTGGAAGACGAAGCATGTTTCCTTCCAACAATAACTTATTATCTAACCTTATAAAAAATAAATCAACTTTGTTGAAACAAATGTTTAAAAATAAACAAAGGGGAATAAACGAGTAAAATCAATGTGACAACCATGGTTTGCCAGTTAGTCAACTCATCGCGTGCTTCCAGTTTGAATGGGCGGCGTTTAGGCAGGCATACCCGGTGGCTGCCCTTGAGTGACATGAGAAAAATTCAAAGATCAATTAGACCAAATTATACTGTAATACTTCAGAAACACAAATTGCGAACGAGCAACTTGACTATTTTCTCACACTTGAGTTTCTAAAATCAGCTAATAATGTACAAGTGATTGCTAAAACTATTCACTAGTGTGGTACAAAGAATCGAAACTGGGGCGGTATTCTTTCCTCTGTAATTTTTGGAATGTCGATTTTTTTCGGCAGTTGCCGAATTTTTTTCGGCAACTTCCGAACTGTTTAACCCAAGGGTGGCAAAATATCGAGAAATCATTTGGGATCGAACTGACACCCTCCGTTGACAAAGCGAGCGCAATACCACTCTGCCACGGATATATTTTCAACTAATCAGTGAGAGTGAAATGAATGAAGAATGAACCCACAATGCTTAGCTAAAATGGGTTCGAAAGGGAGTAGGATGTGACCTAGAAATGGTGCGGACATAACAAGCTCTATTCGAGGCAATACCATCAAGGGGGCCGCAACCTGCTCCATCACTTAGCGGCTCCCGCACGACCACGACCTTTTAGTCATCATAATGATCTTCTATCGAGAGGTTGCAATGTCCCACTGTAATCGAAAGAGAGCCCCACTTCACGAGCGCGAAAACCTAATTCCGAAATGCCGAAATCGTTGCCGAATTTCCTTTGTTCTCCTTTCCCAAATTTCGTCGCTCCAAATAGAGTGCCGAATTATCCCCCGTTGATTCGCCCAATTCACCGGTCATTCTGCCGAAATTTTCGGAATTGGCGAGGTCACTCTCATTTTCGGCAGACCGCCCTATCATCCAACGCGCGCGCGAAATTGATTTAGGAATGCCGAAATTATTTTCGGAACTTGCCGAAATTGATGAAAGAATACCACCCCTGGTATGCAATTTTGCTTTACACGAAGCAAGCACTTCTGAATCAGCATAGTGTGAGAAAATTCAAAAGTTGAAAATGCAAAGCAGTATAAATTGAACTACCAATCGACGCTAAAACATTCTAAACTATGCTCATCATTCTTCTTCTCCTCCTTCCCTCCATCACTCAATCCTCCGAACATCCGCACCATCCAGGTCATCACCATCACAATCACCCCTTGAATGGTACTAGTCCATACGTCAGTAGTAGAGTCCGAAATTCGGCTGTTCGCATATTTTCGTGCATACAATTGAAGATTAGTCGAAGCGGCGACCTGTAAGATTATTTTCATTCTATTCCCGGCAGGAAAAAAGTTTAAATAATAAATCCGACCGAACTGAAATTGGTCCTGTAAGTTTTATCACGAAATTGTAGGTACATGTGTTTGTATGTTTATTTGTTTCAATTGTCATACTAATACAGGAGCTCCGGAAGACGGTCTTGAACAAGCAAATTCTACAACTGAATCGAACGGAGCAATTGTGAAATCATCAACGTTTATTCAAGCAACTGAAAGCAATCAGGCGCAAATTGAGCAAACGTTGAGAGATACTCTTGAGAAAATTATTGCAAATTCAAGCGAAACTCTGCTGAACTTATTGAACACTATGCTTGAAAAGTTCAGCAACAAGATTGAAGCAAAAATTCACGTTGGTTCATTAGAACTACGATATTTTCGAAACGTTGGAAATCTGAAATTATCACTTTTTGCAGGCTCAGGTAGAACAAAGGACAGAACCGGCACAATCGACAACTTCTAGAGAATCAAAAGGTGTGTCGCATACACATAATCAACGAAATTGGTTTAGACAAATAATGACAATTATAGATGTTAAATGCGACGGGCAGCTAACTCTACAATCGGTGCAAGGACAATTCCTACGAGGAAATGGAAAGGAATGGAAGATAAGCTTGGAGTGGGCGCCAGCGAGAGACACGGAGTACTGGAGCATAAACAGAGAAGACGATGGCAAGGCATGATATTGCAGCATTGTTTTGTTTATTGCAAAATAGAGTTCGTAATTCGCGCCTTCGTCTCTTCCCACACTCTCTAGACCGGTCGAGCGGTGAGATTGTGGGAAATCGAGAGACCGTGGTATCGTTTCTCGAACTCTATCGCAAAACACAGGACCAGAAATTGCGCAGTTCCCATCTCAGTTATTTTGCAGCATATAAATGTACAGCTAATTACAATTCCGAAATCGATTCACCTCTTATTCAGGTGTCGCTAAGATCGATGAACGGCCCTGAAAACTACCTTCGAACTAATGGGGAAGGCGCGCTCAGTCTCACCAATGGACTCGGAAAATTGGAACAGTGGACTACGGCAACTAATGAGGATGGATCCTGCTCGTACCGGAGTGTTGTCCATGGCCGCTGGCTCAGTTCCAAAGACGGCGGTCTAAAAACTGTATTGACCAGAGAAAATTCGGAACATTTCTGGCCTGCACAATGGAAAGGTGAGAGTAATAATTAAATTAAAAATAATTTGTTCATCAGATGCATCGGAGATAAACACTACTTCTTCCAATCTAGTGGAGATCAAGGGCATGCAAATTATAACGTCTTTCTGCGGAAATTACATTAGCTCTAATAAGGATGGTAGAGCCTATATGGAAAGTGGGCTAGCGAAAGCATCCGAAGTCTGGGAGGTTGGGGTGCTTACGAACGGAAAGGTATTGACGGAATGATTCATCATATTTTTAACTTGCTGGTTTACATTCTGTAGCATACGAACATACTTGCTATAATGGTCCATATCACAGTTAAATTTCTTTAAAATTAAAATTTCAGGTGCAATTCAGGGCAATACAAACTCTACATCGATACATGCGCTCTGATGAGAACGGGTATACCTCAAATAATACCAAAGTTGTATTACACATAAGTAAAGAATATGTGAACAAACTATTAAAAAATTGTAGCGAAAATTATGAATCAACCTTTTATTTATTATTATTATGTTTCTGATTATCCGTCCAAATACAGGGACGTCTCCCTAACTCCTTTCGGCGAAGATCCCAAGCAGTCGGCAAGGTGGACAGCCTACAAAAACGACGACGGTTCCTGGTTCGCTTCCTATTTTTGATCATACATTTCGCAATTTATCGTAGCGTCGCACTGCAAAACAATGTTAGGTCAGACGATATCATTCCGGGCGATAGCCAGAAATAGCTCTGGCGTGCCACTCCAAGTGGCGCCCAAGCTTGGTCGCCACTTCTCTCTCCTTATTACACGCTCTCTCTCTTATTTGCGACCGAACCCCAAGTTGGGATCAAGTAAATTTACAAGTTGGCCCCAACTTGATCCCAACTCGGGATTCGGTCAGAGATACGCGAGAGCGTGTACAGAGAATACAGAGAATGAAGGGTTACAGATACGGGTTTCTAAGGTCGATTTTCTTTCTCTACATGAAAAATTAACCCTGGGGTCTTTTTTTTCAGGGAATTTTATTTTGCATGTGTGAAATTGCTCGATTCTCTCAGATAGTCTCTCATAAAAATATGAATAGTTATAACAACTCTTTACCGTAATTTCCAGATGAGATTGATGGTGTCGTTCCTGCGGTTTGAGCTGATTGAATCTTCAAAATCGAGTACCTTGTGATTGTTCGAACATTTGAGCATCCTCGAACTGAAAAACTTACTTGATGCTGTAATGCTGCAATGTCGGTGTCCAACTTGTCAAGCATGGGTTTCAATGTATTCAGCATAGCTTCACTCGAATTAGCGATCATTGTCTCAACGGTATCTATCATTGCATCCAGCGCTTGTATCTGATTAGTTTCAGTTGTTTGAGGTGATTGCTGCGTTTGATTCAAATATGGCCTGATTGGTTTTAACTACTTGAGAGGAATCGATAACAGTTTCATTTGATTCAAGTATGGTCTGATTGTTTTCAAAACCTTCAACCGATTCAATAAGAGTTCTGTTTGATTCAAGTATAGTTTGCTTGGAATCAGTTGCTTGAGTTGATGCAAGTGCTGTTCCATTTGATTCAGTTACATCAGTCGTTTGGTCCAGTCCATCTTCAGTAGTTTCTACAGTCCGTTAGTTTGAAATGGAAGGTAATAGTGTTCGTAATTCGGGTCTCCGTCTTGTCATTTCCCATGCTCCCTCGCCGCTTGACCGGTCGAGAGAGTGTGGGAAATGAAGAGACGGTGACCCGAATTACGAACTAGAAGCTAAGGAATTACTTGACGAAACATATACAAATCCTGTAGACTAATATACGGGGGGTGCATTTATAAAGTTCTCTAAAATTGTTAGATTGAAAATAACTCTTGCATATCACCTCAACGACTAATCACAAAATTTCTACATAAAATTTTCGAGCAGTCACTAGTACCGTTCAATGGATGATTGTGATGGTGATGACCTGGATGGTGAGGATGGTCGGAGGATTGAGTTATGGAAGGAAGGAGTAAAAGAAGAATGATGAACATCTCTTCGATTGTTTGTTCTTACTACTTGATCATTTTATACTGCTTTGAAATGTTTGCAGCGAAGTTTCCCACACACGCTGATTCAGAAGCGATTGCATCTTGCAATGACAACTATTCAAGTTTTGCATTTATTGACAAATCAAATAACATTCAAATTTGCACATAGTCAATACTGTAAAACGCAAAGACAAAGCTGAATGTGATGAGAGGGTAGGACAACTTAAATTAATTTTAGAGAAACAACAATATTTCAACTAGCTATCGATAGATATCGATCCAATGGCAAAGATCCAGAAAAGGTAAAGATTAGGTCATGATATGTGGCTTTGCAGTTCAGAACGTGTAACCAAATGGCCCGAGGATGAGGTATCATTGCTATCCATGGTGCTTCTAATGAACTTTACAATAGTGAGACGAGCGCATTGCAAAATAATTTGATTATTCAGTGGTATTCGAAAACGATCGTTATTGAGGTGGTCTTCATATCCCGATAGCGAATGAATCAATATTCACTTTATTCGTTTATTTAATAAATAATACGCATGATATGAAATGGCATATCGAAATGCACCATAACCGAATATATTCACGCGAGGTATTCCTTTCCTTATTGATTCTTCGCTTTTTCAAGCCAGAAATCGCCCCAAACATCGCGAGATGGAACGACCCTCAACGAGTCGTCCTTTGCATTAAGCCAGTGCTCACGAACATCTCGGAAGAACCTGAAGTGTATTTCAGTGGAAAATTCAGTGAATTCAGGCAAAATCAGAAATTTTCAGGTAACAAAATTTCACGTTCGACACAAATGACAACGTTCCGGGTGATTATGTTAAATCTACTGCAAAAATACGCTGTAAGCCACTCTCTGGTGTGCCACTCCAAGTGGCGCCCAAGCTTGGTCGCCACTTGGGCGACTACTCTCTCACCTTTTTACACGCTCTCGCGTATCTCTGACCGAATCCCGAGTTGGGATCAAGTTGGGGCCAACTTGTAAATTTACTTGATCCCAACTTGGGGTTCGGTCGCAAATAAGAGAGAGAGCGTGTAATAAGGAGAGAGAAGTGGCGACCAAGCTTGGGCGCCACTTGGAGTGGCATGCCAGAGCTATTTCTGGCTATCGCCCGGAATGATATCGTCTGACCTAACATTGTTTTGCAGTGCGACGCTACGATAAATTGCGAAATGTATGATCAAAAATAGGAAGCGAACCAGGAACCGTCGTCGTTTTTGTAGGCTGTCCACCTTGCCGACTGCTTGGGATCTTCGCCGAAAGGAGTTAGGGAGACATCCCTGTATTTGGACGGATAATCAGAAACATAATTGTCTCTTCATTTTCAATTATCTCTCGTATATTGAGCGCGGTGAGAGATGAAATGAAATTACATCAAATCAACTAAACCTTTTCTAAGAGCCCTAACGTTGCGTGGGTCCCCCTCATTTTACAACCGCAAACACCTTATTGGAAAGAGCTCGACGCGGGCTATCACATATCCAAAAATCTATGGAACCTTTTCCTACACTTTTCACTTAACTTACCTTAACTGTAACTCAGTTCTAAAGAATTTTCATGACTTCTAGTTATGATAGATCGATAGAGCTCGAAAAATAACCAGGGCTCCGCAGAATGAAATTTCCCTCAATCCGTTCTAGAAACGAGATATACGCTGTTAATGTTAGGGTCGCAGGTAGGGTACTCTACGTAGTGACCTTGAGAATGATTACAGAGCAAAATGACTTCAGGTGGTGTTAGATCATACCTAGGGGTGACTAAAAATGATAGGAACATATTTTTCAATTTTGATCTCATTACCAAGTTTTGAAAATTTAGATCGATTCTCTCGTGACAGGCGTGATATGTTTCTGCAATGGCGTGTAGCTTGTTTGAATGATGTAATGCAGTGTTGCAAAATATTAAATATTTTATCCACGCATGAGGCGGAATGAAAAAAAATAGAAAGATGAGAGCTCGTTTAACATTAATGGACAGGTGAAAATGTGTCTGTAAATTACATATTGCCCTTGCGGCATTAGGTATGCCGCATTTGATAGATCAAAGGCGGCGTGACGTCATAGTCTTCATTCAACCTAATGTCTAGCCACGGTAACAATATAATTTGTTCCATTATTTCTCCATACAGAGCACTCCGAGAGAAAGGCAAATTCATCGAATACAATGGAGATAAAGGATACGCAATACATTACGTCTTATCGCGGAACGTACCTTAGTGTACATGATCGAGATGTGAAGGTGTACATGTCAAGTCCGCCTGCGACTATAATGGAAATCTGGGTAATAGAGGAGCGAGCGGACGGAAAGGTAATTGCGTATGCAGATTTATATTCTGATATACAAACTACCTGAACTTTCAGTACTAGCAATTAATTATTTCCGAAATTTTGAAACAGAAATTCAGGTAACGATAAAAGCGTGGACCTCGACTGATCGATACTTGCGTGCGGATGCGAACGGGTATGCCGGTGTATCGTATTAGAACTGGCCAAAGGATCACCATGCCAAAGCGAGTCATTTCTTGTAAAGCAACCCTATTATAGGAACGTCGATCTAATTCAAACACAATTCCCCAATGAATCGACGATGTGGAAGCCGTATAAAAACGAGGAGAACGGTTCCTGATAATTTTGCTCATTGTTATGGTCAAAGTATGTGTACTCTACAACTAGTACTCAACGGCAAATTTGAATTTTCTTAACTAAAAAATCTGACAGTGTTCTACCAGTTCCTAATTCTGATGATCCTTCACCTTTTAAAATGATCAGGTCCTAAATCGATCTTTGTGTCTTTACTGACCTCTAAAACAGGCATGTAATGATGGAGTATTAAACATATAAGACATAATTAGGTTCATATAACTCTACTTCGCAGGTCCTTCCTCAGTTCGAATGCGCAATGGTTGAACGCGAAGGACACCGGAGGGTTGAGAACCGCGAGAGATGGCGATGCTTGGGAGAAGTTCTGGGTCCAGAAAGCGACAAGATTTGATATTTATAAGAGAAATTAATGTTAAACGAGCTCTCATCTTTCTATTTTTTTTCATTCCGCCTCAAGCGTGGATAAAATATTTAATATTTTGCAACACTGCATTACATCATTCAAACAAGCTACACGCCATTGCAGAAACATATCACGCCTGTCACGAGAGAATCGATCTAAATTTTCAAAACTTGGTAATGAGATCAAAATTGAAAAATATGTACCTATCATTTTTAGTCACCCCTAGGTATGATCTAACACCACCTGAAGTCATTTTGCTCTGTAATCATTCTCAAGGTCACTACGTAGAGTACCCTACCTGCGACCCTAACATTAACAGCGTATATCTCGTTTCTAGAACGGATTGAGGGAAATTTCATTCTGCGGAGCCCTGGTTATTTTTCGAGCTCTATCGATCTATCATAACTAGAAGTCATGAAAATTCTTTAGAACTGAGTTACAGTTAAGGTAAGTTAAGTGAAAAGTGTAGGAAAAGGTTCCATAGATTTTTGGATATGTGATAGCCCGCGTCGAGCTCTTTCCAATAAGGTGTTTGCGGTTGTAAAAAGAGGGGGACCCACGCAACGTTAGGGCTCTTAGAAAAGGTTTAGTTGATTTGATGTAATTTCATTTCATCTCTCACCGCGCTCAATATACGAGAGATAATTGAAAATGAAGAGACAAATGTCTCTCACACGGTTAATATGAGGCCGTTTGACTAAGAATCGAGCAAGACTCGGCACAGCCAAAATATGTCGATTCTCTAAAAGTCTGGGTTTTGGGGTTATCGAATGCGCTGAAAACGATGGAGACATTAATTTTGCCCCCAGAGCCCTCATTGGCTCCAGACGTCGTTAAGTCAAAACCACTTTTTTGAGCATATCGCCCCTCCGGAAAGTTCTAAAATTAGTCGAATATGGTTTCCGGGGTAGAATTTTATGCTGATCACGCCTGTCTACTTCATTTTTCACGAAATATAAAAATTAAATTTTAAAAATCAACCTTTTTATATGTCCAAAGTCGGCTGAGTGAGTTACATGGTTGGATTCGTCGTGACGAGAGGATTCAGAATCTGCATTTTCGTCCATTTTGTGGCCGCGAAACCGAAAATTGAAAGCTTTTAGTGAACGAATTCTGGGGGAAACGTCAAGAGAAAGGCGAGAAAAGGGGTACGCGAGAGATGGGAAGGGGGTCGTAAACTGCCAGTGGGGAGGGAGGGGAAGGAAAGGCTAGAGGAAGTGTCGTTTTCATCAGAATTCGTTCACTAAAAGCTTTCAATTTTCGGTTTCGCGGCCGCAAAATGGACGAAAATGCAGATTCTGAATCCTCTCGTCACGGCGAATCCAACCATGTAACTCACTCAGCCGACTTTGGACATATAAAAAAGTTGATTTTTCAAAATTTATTTTTATAATTTATGAAAAATAAACTAGGCAGGCGTAATCAGCATAAAATTCTACCCCGGAAACCATATTCGCCTAATTTTAGCACTTTCCGGAAGGGCGATATGCTCAAAAAAGTCGTTTCGATGTGACGACGTCTGGAGCCAACGAGGGTTCTGAGGGTAAAATGAGTGTGTCCATCGTTTTCAGCACATTCGATTACCCCGAAAAAGGAACTTAGAGAGAATTGACATTTTTTGGCTGTGCCGAATCCATTCGGATCTGCTCGATTCTTAGGCAAACGGCTTCATATGAATATATTTTACAACATAAAATAAAAAGAAAGACCAGTCATTCTTGGTTGCGCGCGCCGACGGGTTCTGTGTGAGAGGCATTTGTCTCTTCATTTTCAATTATCTCTCGTATATTGCGCGCGATGAGAGATGAAATGAAATTACATCAAATCTACTCAACCTTTTCTAAGGGCCAAAACGTTGCTTGGGTCCCCCTCTTTTTACAACCGCAAACACCTTATTGGAAAGAGCTCGACGCGGGCTATCACATATCCAAAAATCTATGGAATCTTTTCCTACAATTTTGACTTAACCTACCTTAACTGTAACTCAGTTCTAAAGAACATTCATGACTTCTAGTTTTGATAGATCGATAGAGCTCGAAAAATAACCAGGGGCTCCTCAGCATGAAATTTCCCTATTAGGTTCTATACACTACAATGATTATCATATGTCAATCACAAAAATATGTGTTTTTATTCTGTTTCACTATTGTTAAATCAAATTGTTGATAAATATTTTAGTGATGCAAGATGCAGCAGCTTCTGAATCAGCGTTTGTGGGAAAAATTCAATGAAAAAATTGCAAACGCAGTATAAAACGCTCTATGTTGTAAAAACGAGCAATCCGAACGATGCTTTTCATCCTGCTCTTCCTCCTTCCCTCCATCACTCAATCATCCGAGCATCCCCACCATCCAGGTCATCACCATCACAATCATCCTGCTAATGGTACTATTGTCGATAAGTATTAGAGTTCATATACCTGTAATTGTCATTCCACTATCGAGAGGTAGAACCGGGGTACCCATTTCTCGAACTCTAGTGAGTTTTTGATCCGTCCAAATTGATAGTGGCTTAGCAGTATTTAGCACAGTCTCTTCAACGAGATTTTTTTTGATTTAATTTAGTATAATATTATCCAAGCTTCAAATATTAAACAAATGACTTCAGGAACTACCGAAGATGGTCTTGACCAAACGACGGAATCAAACGGAACGGTTATCGAATCACCTTAAACATCTGACAACAATCAAACCATACTTGAATCAAACATAAATATTGTTGAAGAAGCTGAAACATCTGAGGCTAATCATACCGTACTTGAATCAAACGGAACGGTTATCGAATCATCTCAATCATATGACAACAAGCAAACCATACTTGAATCAAACGGAACTATTGTTGACGAAGCTGAAACCAGGCTAATCATATTGTATTTGAATCAAACGAAACGGTTATCGAATCACCTCAAACATCTGACAACAATCAAACCATACTTGAATCAAACGGAACTATTGTTGACGAAGCTGAAACCTCTGAGGCTAATCATATTTTATTTGAATCAAACGAAACGGTTATCGAATCACCTCAATCATCTGACAACAATCAAACCATACTTGAATCAAACGGAACTATTGTTGAAGCAGCTAAAACCTCTGAGGCTAATCAGACCGTTACTAAGAGAGATGCTTTGGAAAAAGTGCGCGTTCCTTTTGATCTCATGTAAGGAAAGTTTTCAGAGCGACACTCTTATCAGCACATTCAAGACCATGCTTGAAAATTTCGCAACTGACATAACATCGAAGATTAAAGTTGGTTTCGTTTAACGATATTAATATTTGAACAAGAACAGATCGATTGATTAAGGCTCTAATATCGCAACCGGCGCAAACGATTGAACCGACAAAACCGACCACCTCGTCCGGAAATGATCAAACATGGAATACGAAAGGTGACTATCGATATGGTTGATATAACTAGACGCAAATACAAAAGATAAATATGTTCTAAATTATATTGCTAAAATATTTAGAAATCAATTGCGGCGGGCAGCTCACTCTGCGATCAGTACACGGAACATTCCTTCGAAGTGATATTGAGGATTATAAAATCAGCTTAGAGACTGGACCGGCGAGCCAGTCGGATCGTTGGTATTAGGTTGTCTCAAAAGTTTCTCCCTTTTTTACCATTTTTTTTATTTTTATTTATCCTTCCCTTCAATGTTGATGAATCCCCACAAGTCCTTCAGTAGTCGAATGATGCTTGGTTACTCTTTCGAAAATACGCTATCACAGGTCTACACAATTAGTAATACCAACACAGCAAACTTCCAAAGTCAGTGAAATTGCGCCAGAACCATTATATTTATTTGCTCATAGTTGAATGGAGAATTGTGATAGGCACATAAATGACACACTATTGTAAATCGCGATATATGGGCATGTTGATGTATGCATTATAGTGAGGAGGCCTGATTATCCCCACTTGGGATGAGCTCTTGTTCGAAAAATCGCGCCAGGCAGTTTTCTCTTGATACACATTGCATAGCCCTGCACCTTTTGCGATTGACCTAGGCAGCCCAATTGTTGTGGTCAGTGAAGTACTCGGCATGTTTGTTATAAACTTTAAATTCGGGAAGTCTACAACAACCTGCTCGTGAACAGCAGTATTCGAAATCTAGATGGCGAAATTTGTCCTTCGAAATCAGCCTTTTTTGCTCTACCCTGTTTTCAATACGTCTTGAATGCCGGATATTTTGCTATAATCTTGAAGAGCAACCCTTATAGTATCACATATCAAGAGGACATAACCAAATGTTAGCTCGTATTCAAATTGAAGTGACGAAGAAAGAGCACCCAAAAATGGGCATTTTATGAGTTTTCGAGATATCGCATAATTATTCGCATACAACGCTTTCTAGTAATGATTCAAACCTACTATTGTATTCTACTTACATAACCCCAAATTGCACTAAATGGAAATAACCTACAGGAAATGTAAGCGAGAAAAAACTTTAAAAATAAAATAGGGAGAAACTTTTGAGACAACCTAATACATAGAGTAAGACAACAAAGGAATGGTACAGTGGAAACATATTACAATCCAACAACTTATGATATCCTAATTCGAATCAATATTAGGGTTGGCTTCGTGTGAAAATCTCTCCGTATTATACACACTCTCTCCATTGCGCTTAGAATGCATAGATCATTTTCCACGAGGCCAGCCTAAAGCAATATCACATTGAGGTCTTTCTGAAGACGTATTACGGCCCTGTACGGTACCTTCGAGCAAACGGGGAAGGTTCTGTCAGTCTCACCGATAGACTCGGAAAGTGGGAAAAATGGCATTCTTCAAAGAACGAAGACGGGTCATCAATCAATCAATCAATTTATCTTATCAGGCGGAAACGCTCAGAAGATGATAGGTCGGTAGTCTTCATAAGTTGCACTCCACCAATGGCTGCCAATAGCTCGGGATAGGTCGTCTCTCCATCGCGCGCGAGGCTTTCCGGGGGGACGAGTCCTATTGAATGGAGTCCAGACAGTTGTCGCACGGCTCCACTGTTCCATTCCCATTCTTCTGATCTTGAGGGCCCAGCGCGCTTTTCGTTTCAATCCTTCCTCATTCCAGTCTCTCAGCTTGGTAATCCCTCTCACGCGGTCATTCCTCCATCTGTCCCTCAGCGTGACTCCAAGCATCTTTCTTTCCATCTTCCTCTGGGTGACTCTCAGCCTCTCCTTCTCGCTAGATCTCAGATCCCATACTTCACACCCATAGAGAACTGTAGCCGTGATGCAGCTCTCGAAGGCTCTCCTCCTGATCTTGATCGACAGAATTCGAGAAGATAGGAGGTGCGTGAGCTTACTCCAGGCCAGCCACCCTAATCGAATCCGGTGTTCTATTTCGTCGGAATGATCCAAGGGAAGAGCTATTCTTCCTCCTAGATAGGTGGCGCTATCGACGAATTCGAATCGCAGATTGCCGATGATTATTGGATAGCGGGTAGAGGTGCAGGAGGTGAGGAGGTTGGTCTTGCTTGCATTCACTTCGAGACCAACTCGGCTGCACGCGTCCATCAGCTTCTTCAGCATTCGTTCCAGCTCGGGTCGAGATTTGGCAACGAGAGCCACGTCATCGGCATACTCCAAGTGGCAAAGGTTCCTTCCGTCGATTCTAATTCCATCTGACTCCCAGTCAATGTTGTCCATGGCTGATCGTAGCACTGCGTTGAAGAGACGAGGGGAGAGGGTATCCCCTTGGCGGACTCCTCGACGCACAGTCACAGGAACGAGCTCCTCATTAACTCGAATGAGTGTAGAGGAGGACTCGAAGAGACGGCGCAACATGTGGACGAGGGAGCGATGGGCTCCGAACGAGAAGAGGGCTTGCCAGCAGGCATTCCACTCCACACAGTCGAACGCCTTCTTGAAGTCGACGAACGCCAAGTAGATTGGGATGCCGTACTCGGAGGTTCTTTCAGCGACCTGCTTGATGGCATGCAGGTTGTCGAGAGTACTGTAGCCGCGCCGGAAGCCGGTTTGGGTCGAGGACTCTGTTTCTTCAAGCACAGTTTCGAGTCTCTGAAGAATGACTTTGGTCATTGTCTTCAGGGAAACGGTGAGGAGGGAGATGGGACGGAAGTTCCCAATGTTGGTAGGGTCTCCTTTCTTGTGCAGAAGAGTGACAATTGCTTCGGTCAGGTCGCTTGGAACAGCCTCTCCATCTACCAGATAGTTGAGTAGATCAGCGATAACGGGAGCAAGGTGGTTTCGAGAGTGGTATAGCATATCAGGGAGAATGCCATCCGAACCGGGTGAGTGACCACACTTGAGTTGGGACATCGCTTTGCTGACCTCATCGGGTAGGAAGGGAGGAAGGGGATCCAGAGGCTGAGGAGGGACTGGGAGTGGACACGGAACTGCAGGGGTGTAGAGACCGTCAAAGAAGCTCTGGACCACTGTCTTGGTAGCTGCTTGAGAGAGAGAACCAGTTACAGGGTCGGGAACTAGAAGGCGCTTCTTTGAGGTTTGCAGACTCAGCATGCTCTTCACGATGCTCCTTCCCATGGTTGCTGCTTGCCGTGCTTGCGCCTCCTTTCGCTTCCTGATGTCATCGACGAAACTCGTCCGGGCAGCTTTGCAGGCAGCTGAGTAGGCGACAGCTTGTTGGGAGTTGGATTGCAATTCATGGCGCATCGCTAGGAGCTTCCGCGTTCCACTCGAGATCCAAGAAGGGGATTGGCGCTTCCTCCAGCAGTTCGTTGCCGCGGTCTCCGTGAAAGCCTTTACCGTAGTATAGGCGTCGGCGGCAGAACTGGGGCGGGCAAGGGGCAGTGACGCGAGAAGGTTTGCGTTGACAGTAAAAGCGGTTCGATCGAAATCTAGCCGCTCCCTGCATCTTTTCTGCCTCGCCTTGCCAGGGAGGGAGAGGCACATCCGAACAAGGCGATGGTCGGAGTCAAACTCAAACCGACCAACGACTCCACAGTTGACTACTCTCGCTGTGGCGGGCGCTGCAACGTAGTCAATTTGGTGGAATGCGGAGCCGTTTGGGGATCGCCAGGTCCAGATTCGACCATGCCGTCTCTTAGGGAACGTGTTCAGGATGCGCAGTCTGTTCCTCACGCAGAGCTCAGTGAAGCAGCGTCCGCGTGAGTTCGGTGTGGGAGAGGCAAAGTTACCGACAAATCTTTCATTGCCAGGTTCCCTCGCCACTCGACAGTTGAAGTCACCAACCAGAACTGGCATATGTCCTTTTGGGGCACTCCGCAGGGCGGTCTCAACCTGGTCTAGGAAGTCTTCATACGCGTCGTCATCGTAGGAAGACGTAGGGGCGTAAGCGCAGACCAGGAAGAGCCGTAGGTCGGGAAGGAGCAGAGTGGCCAAACGAGGGGAGAGGCCATTGAACACAGCTCCGCGCGCGAGTTGCGGTCGAAGCAAAAATGCCACGCCATGGGAAGCAGTGGGCCCGCCCGAGTGGTAGACTACAGTGCCTGAGGATGTAAGATTGAACGAGGCACAACCCACAATCCTGGCTTCCTGGACTGCAACCACGTCCCACTTGATCTTGTCGAGGGCGAGTTCCATCTCCGACTGTTTCTCCCTTGGGCCGAGCGTCCTGGCATTGATGGTGCCGATGTAGAAGTGGCGACCCATCGCGGCGGCGTACAACTCCCGCGTGCCAACGCGTCTGGGAGAGGGAATCCGGGCGGGCGGAACCGGAGACGGAGAGACGAAATCGCACTCAACCGCTCGCCACACACTTGAGAACCCAGAAATGCGAAACACTTGAGACGGGTCATGCTCTTTCCGAAATGTTCAGCATGGACTTTGACTCAGCTCAAAAGGCGGCGTGCTAAAAACAGTATTAACAAGAGAAAATACCGAGCATTTCTGGCCCGCAAGATGGTTTGGTGAGAATCATAATTATTAAAAATATAAAATATTTGATTTTAGAATACTCCCGAAATAAAGATTTGACGAATATCAAGGATAAGCAATATATTATGTCTTTCCGCGGAACTTACCATCTACTTAATCTCGCCACCACACCACGGACTGCGCTTTCTGTTCTCACAGTGTTTTGTCTGGAATGAAATTGTTTTTAATACTAATTATAGAGCATTATGTATATATTTGTTCGCATAATTAAAAATAATTTAAAATTACATTTAAATAATTATAAAATTGAGGTTACCATAAAGGAAATTCACTCGCCGCCTCAAAGGTATCTTCGAGCTGATGCAAACGGGTGCGTATTATTGTTGGCAATTCGATAAAAGAAAGTGTGAACGCTACGCCTCCCGGTTGCCGTATTTCGCAGTCCATGGAGGGGGGAGTCGTAGTGTGCTCGGTATCTTGCCTCGAATTTGAAACGCTAATGCGTCTTCATTTCCAAAATGCTTACCATCATATCTTTACCTTGTTGTTACGAAAAGTATTCTTTCGAGAGTGCGCTAAGCAAGTTATGAGCTAGTGAATTCGTTATGATATACCTCATACTTTAAAGAAAAGGAAACAACAATGAATGAAAAATAAAATACGAGCTACTAGTTTGCAACTTTAGTTCACACTATTTCTCGGCAGAGTAGCGCGAGTGTGCACATATCTAGAGGTTCAAATCAAGGTACGTCGGCGTCGAAGTTGCTGACGACCTTCCTAACAATGTGCGCAACTCTTCGATGTGGACACCAATCAAAAACGAGGATAACGGCTCCTGGTAAGGAGGATGCGAATATGTCCCTTTACTGTTAAAGAAGTGATAGGACCAATCAACAACAAAAACACGTGGAATAGTGATCAATTGAGAGGCAAAACAGTGTGAAAACGAAGCGACTGTCGTTTGGTGATTTTTAAATGAGGAGACGAAGACCCGTTCATCGAACTCTATTCAACAGGTCCTTCCTCGATGTGCATGGCCAATGGCTGAGTGCAAAGGACGCCGGAGGGCTGAAGACGGTGAAAGGACGCGATGTCTGGGATAACTTCTGGCTGGAGAAAGCGAAGTATCCCTAGACAAAGGAAAAACTATCCTGCACGATTCTTCTAAAATCCCTTATTTCGATAATATCATATATATGTAAATTTGAATGTTTGAGTAAACGGAAATACGTTCCATATGAACTGTTAGTTACTGAGAACAACGTTTATATTGTCAATATATTCGCTAAGATTAAAATTTTGCGAAAAAGTTGCAAGTAAAAACAATACAAGACCAAATTACTGGTCCAATGTGCATTGATTATATGTACAAATGTATACAATTCACATATTATCAACACTAGAGTTATTTATAGCATTCGATATCACATGAATTGATTGAATTATGATTACAAATTACACAGTATTAATATAATTTACAAAGAGTGACAATCAAAGTCAGCACGGCGGTGAGTATTGACGAAGTGGCGGAACTGTTACACCTTAGTTGATTATTTTACATAATTGAAATGTCATTAGTACCGGCTATGTATCCAGGCACCAAGCACCAAAAAGCCGGGTCCCAAAAATAGTGTGCGGTTGGAACCCGGGTCCGAACATGGGGCCCGGATATTGAAACGGGTCGGTCCTTAAAAATGACTCACAAGTCTCCATAACAGCAACATTCAGTCCTTTGAGAATAATCATCATGTATTATGTAACACAAGTCTTCATCACTCTCCACATTTTTGGCATCCTAAGAGAGTGAAGTTGTGAAATAACAGTACTAGGTCGGATGAGAATCCACCTGATGAGAACCAAAAATTGACCCTTCTCAAGTACTTTCACTTTCATTCTCACGCTTTCTTAACGACTTCTTAGAAAATATTACGGGAGTGTACTATTCTAGGTTTTCATTCGGTGGGTTTTCATTTGGCAGTTATCGTCCCGCCTAGTACCGTGATAGCGTTTCAGTTCATAATACCGTGCATTTCTGGAGAGGGAGCCCACATGATTTCACGAGCGTGTTTTGATCGTGATGTACAACTTTCGTGCATACCTCAGACTCTTGCGAGCACTCATTCTGTAATGGAAGTCAATATAAATTTTCGGGACATCACACATAACACAAATAATTCCAGGAAGTATTTTAAGAAAAAAATTGAAATTATGCCTGTTGTTCGATTTCGATTGAAGATGGAAATCGTTTTGAGACACCGTCTTAGGAGTTTGAACATACAATTTCTTAATTATGCTTACTTCTTGTTCTGTGGAGATATCATGTGGAGGCCACATGACATGGCACCGGAGAGGTTCAGTGTGATGGACTAGACATGCAATAATGATGACGTAACGTTATCATATATCTGAAGTCGGTCGATTCAAATCATCGATCTAATACATCTCCAACGATTCAAATAACACTACGAATGAAATTGAAAGGCAAGCTAATGGGTAGTATTACAAATGATCACGGTTTAGTGGGCACGTTCTAATCCAGACATTGGCGAACCATAACGATGAGTAGTACATACAAAAACACTAAACATCACAAATACTCGGAGAGAGAGCACGCAATTGTTTCCAATAGCGGGGGAATGACGATTCTTCACCACCTCATTCTAATTCCAGTCTCGTGAAGGCCAAAAGAATTATAATCAATAGAAAGAATGTATGAATTCAGAAGTACGCACAATCTACATTGTGCATTTCTAAACTTCCCAACAGTAAGATAATAGAAAGATACTTCTCGCGGATTCATTGCACCATTCGTACGTTGCAACACGTAGAACTCAGGCCACTAGGACATGCTTTGGAATTTTTTTCTCGGAAATTCACATGAAAATGGAAGACAAAACGCAATATTTTTTTATGAAAACATTACATGAAGTTGTGTCTTATGAGCAGGAAAGTGAACCGAGTAGAACATCTCACAGCCAAAATGATGAATGCTACATTTTTTGGTAGAAGTATTGCATGCCCACACAAATATATTTTTTAGATGACAATGGAAAGTGCTTTACATTTTACTACATTTGAAATCGATATTTCAATTGGTACGGATAGACGGCAAAGACAAGTTTTTTCTATTGATGTTCGGTTAGGGTCAAGTTCATAAATAAATGGATTTTCTGACAGGACTTTCGCAGCAAACCAGGTTCACATATTGCATTGTGATATCCGTACGTCGTACTTTGCGCATGTGACATAATATGTGCCCTATCATAACTCTCCGTGGATTGCTAGGACCAAATGTAATCAGTTCAACTCTTTGGTGATGCACCTTCGTCCTTTGCACCATCTTGTGTCCTCAATACCAATTGCACAGGATTGAACAAATGCGCGATGGAAAGAGTATCCAAGCACTCAACGTACATAACAATATGATAATCAGGCGGCAAAAAAAGGCGGGGTTGCCCGGAAAAGAAAATTTAAAAATCGGGCGTTCCTTTTTTCACAACTTTTTTTTTTCGATACATGTCCAACTTGAAACACAGAACATCATTTGGTTTAACCATCGGCATCTCGCATTTAATTCCAATTATCATATTAAAAACCCAGATTCACTTTAACCCAAATTCCTCAATACCGTATCATCTCCTCTCTTCAAGGTATTCCTTCACATACTGTACCTTTACCAACTGCACCTTCCGTGAGACGGGACACCTGGGATAGAGTCTCGTCTTCGTCAGGCTCGTGCACACCAGAGATCACTCGATCTCAGAATCGAGCAGCACGCGCGGTAGCCGCAGCAGCAGTATGCGAAGGTTCGACCTGAAGGACGGACAGTCTCCAATATGAAAACGAGACAAAAAGATACTAGTTATATTAAGTAAATGCCATGCCCTTCTTTCGTTTAGCGATTTCTATAAGGTGTAGTAACTTTCTCTCCATGAATTTTGACTCGATAGCAACAAAATACGAGATGCAAATACTGTGATTTATCAAAACTCACTGTTCATAATATTTCCAAGTTCTTAGCGATATTGCAATTTCTGATGCATCCGCCTTTTCTAGTCCAAACCAACAACAATTTCATGTTCCATTGATGATTGGCACTGAATTTCATGATCACCGGTATATCCTCCACAGCCACCTCCAAACATGGTTATGGGACTTCCTTTTCCTCGTCCCATTCCTCGTGCAGTATTCACTCTTTTTTTCGCTTTTCGAATGACGATACAATCAGTGCAACAGCAAACTCCTCATTCAAGTAAAATTCAATCCGGACAATCGAGACGGTCGGAGTCGGACGTTTTTTCTTAAATTTTATTTTTGGCACAATCAGAGCCCAACGACTTCATATGCGCCAACCCAGATCTTACATAACCAACGTGAAACACAGAATCAAGAATTTTGTTGGCATATCGATGTCTAGCATAGTTTATGCCATCGACTGATTTGTCTCACCAAATTAAGAAAATCAATCGATCTCTGAATCGCGCAGCACGTGCTGCTGCTTCAACTGCTGCAGAGAAGGGCGATGCCTGAGCGTCGGACAATTTAAAGTGCGAGAACTAAACAGCGCCAAAAAATTTTACAAAAATATTTAGCCAGTCTATTTCTAGTTTCGGAGTTTCCATAAAGTACCGGAAGGCAACCGTTATAGGTAATGTAAAAAGGCGATACCGATCTTCTCGCGATAGAAGGAGCAAAATATTTAAAAAAAATAAAAGAAAGTTGCATTCGGCTATCACGACAAGGCGCGCTCTACCGCCCCGCGCCAGTTCAGCTTTCACTTTGTCCTGAGGTTTTCAGCGACCTATGCGTCAGGCTAACCGCCAGTGTTGTGTGCACGTGGTGGGGGATTTTACTTTTCGCGATTGAGTCACTGCCAACATTTCGTAACCCCCTTGGTCTGGGTGGATTTGCAGGCGAAGTGGTCAAACTCATGACCGTCGATTCGCATTCCTGGCACACAACCACTGCGCCATCTCACAAAATATCAACTACAATATCTTCTGTTTAAAGTTTCCTCCTCAGCAGCGGCTGCATGCTTCTTCCTCCCTCCTGTCCCTCATATTCCCCCCGAATGGGCCAATTCATCCGGAATGTGCTCGCCTGGCTTGAGCCCGTCCATACAAAGTTGTTTCATCGTTTCTTTATAAGTGAAAAGTCACACTAGTGAAACCTTCATTCTACAATTCAAGATATGAATTTTTGCTTTTTTTAACAAAGGCACCACGAAGTTAAAGAAGGGGTAACACGAATGGATGCTAGGGAGTCCCACCACGAAGATATTGCTCTCGCAATGGGATACTGTAGCAAAATTACCCCCAAGAACGAGGCGAAAATTATGTAGAACAAGTGAAACACAAACGAGCTAGCCACAACCCTGCGCTGTCAATGAACTGCGCGTATGTAAATAGCTTCATAGCTGTCTGTGAAACTTTAGATAAAGTGATTCATGATCGGGCTACCGGCTTCTATTACATACACGTAGTTGATAATTGAACTAATTTTTCGTGTTACTCCTTCTTTAAACGAAATATGAACATTCAGACACAAATAAGTTTCATGTTTCACGATCTACTCATAAATGGATGATCTCTCAGTTGTTCAATATCATTTTTTCTGCTGCAAATAATTTCTGTAATATCTTACCTGAAAACGACTCCCACGACAGATTCCCCGGAACTCTCCGCTCCCACGTCTCCTCATCTCGGGCTAGGGATGGAAACGTCGGGGGAGGGTGAGAGAGTCCTTCCTCGACAGAAACTGAGGCTGCTCGGACATTGAATCAATGATGTAGTTTTCTTGGGGAAAAACGAGGTTATACTTATGATAAAATTTTTGAGTCAGTGAACATATTTATGAAGAGCATTGACAAAGTGTAAACAATGGAAATCGCCCTAAATATATCCACGTGTAGTGCTCAAGGAGACTAGCTCACCACCACGTATAGAGTGATCTAGGTAACCATTAATCAAGTTTAAGCGTGTTACCGTATTCCGATTTCGCTCTAGATTTGAGCGGCACATACAGTAGCCTAGCCAATAAGTTTGTAGACGATTTGTAATTTTGTTATAACTTATTGCGTAGTGATGACGCAATCGAAGAACAATTTTTCAAACAGCCATTATTATTGCATAGATTTTTTTTTTGCTAGCCAAACTTTCTAAGGTTAGGGACATGCCCGAGGTCTACCCAGAGAAAAAATTTGCTGCGCGGTAGCACATTGGCTGCAGCCTTGCTGCAAAAACAGGGTCCGAAATTCAGATCTCGGAAGTTAGAGACTGGTTTAAGGCATCAAAATGATCGCTATCATGAGTAGAGGTGATCCTGAGAATATGAAAACAATATATCAAAATTTTCCCTCAGGACATGAAAAAATCACTTTTTTGTATGACATATATTTTGGACAATCATAACTATGTGGGAAATGTAGGTAAAAATCTGATTTTTGCATAGCAATAAAAATGTATTGAAGATCTGATAACCAACTTGTAGAGCGATTGGATACCTTTCCTGCCCGCGGCGTTCGTTTTTCGGAGGTATACTAGGGCCGGGAAACACCTTGTTTACGCCTGTACTCTCTCGATCATAGGGTTAAACAGGGTGTTTCTCGACACCAGTATACCTCCTAAAAACGAACGCCGCGGCCAGGAAAGGTATCCAATCGCTCTACAAGTTGGTTATCAGACCTTCAATACATTTTGAACATTCCTATGCAAAAACCAGATTTTTACCTACATTTCCCACATAGTTATGAATGTCCAAAATATGGTCATGCAAAAAAGGGATTTTTCATGCCCTGATGTCAAATTTTGATATACTGTTTTCTTATCCTCAGGATCACCTGGACTCATGACGGCGATCATTTTATGCCTTAAACCGGTCTCTAGATTAGCTAGGAGCCGAGATCTCAATTTCGGACCATGTTTTTGCTGCAAGGCTACAGCCAATGTGCAACCGCGCATCAACTTCAAAATTTTTCTCTGCATAGACCTCGGGCATGTTCCCAACCTCAGAAAGTTTGGCTTGTAGAAAAAAATCTATGTATGAATAATGACTGTTTGAAAAAGTGTTCTTCGATTGCGTCATCACTACGCAGTCGGTGATGATACAAGTGATGACGCAATACTCGTATCATATTCCTCGATGGATTTGGTATGAAGTGCCACAACAATAAAATTACTAAATCAATTGTAGGAAAAACAAAATTACAAATCGTCTACACACTTATTAACGCTACTGTATATCATAAAACTCTGAGAAAATCAACATATTTCTTCAGCGACTTGGCACTGGCCAAAAATTCGAATTCATACTGACTTCATCAATATGTAGGCCTCGTTGAGGGAAACCGACGAGCATCGCCAGAATTTCGATCCGCATCCGCGCGGTGGCGGGAGCGGATTTTGAAAAATTAACTACGGTAAAATCGAAATTTTAAATCGACTCCTATGAGTGCGGCGGCAGTGGCGCTGCATTCCTTGACAAATTCTAAGACTTTTTTACTCTGGTGAGTTTTTCGATCAGATTCCATCTAACGCCGGAAATCGATAATTCCACTTTTATTTCGGAATTGAATGCAATTCCTGAGAAATTTTTCAAGAACTCCGACAAATATTATTTGTGTCATAGCTTCTGCTTGAGCCGATACATCTTTCTTTAGAAAAGCGAGAATTAAAATTGTCTATAAGGAAGTGAAAATGAATTATGTATGCATTATGGTGTAATTGTTGGGTTACTGTAAGCGAGTGCAAAAGTTGGACGACTTTTCCCAATTGGTGCAGAATAGCCTGAAAATCGATTTTAACCTATGTTACACCAATTGGGAAAGTCGTCCAACTTTTGCACTCGCTTACAGTAACCCAACAATTACACCATAATGCATACATAATTCATTTTCACTTCCTTATAGACAATTTTAATTCTCGCTTTTCTAAAGAAAGATGTATTTGTTGGGCCGCTCATCAAGAATACCGCTCATCAAGAATAGCAAGGGCATGAATGATTGAGCGAAAAAGTTCTGAGATGAACGGTTCCAAATCGAAAGTTCTGAGAAAAAAGTTCCGAAACGAACGTTCCGAATTGGATTGTTCCGTGTGGAATGTTTCTGATGTAAAATGTTCCCAAATAAATGTTCCGAAAAAAAGTTTCCGGAACTCAAGTTCCGATAAAAAAGTTCCATCTCAACAGGACACCTTTTTGTTGGGCAGTGCGCAACGACTTATGGGGGGTCATGGTCCAAAATAGTGGAGGGGGTTGATGTTCGATCGACATTTGGCACCATGCCCAACACCGTCTACAGTAACTCCATTGTTATTTGTCGGCTACCGTAACCCGATATACAGTATCCCAGATACGGTATGCACACCACATGGTAGCAAACGAGCCGATACTCGGCCGTACAGGCATAGATGACCTTCGGCCGGAATACCGTAATCCACATACAGTATCCTTGATACCGTAACCCGATCTACAGTATCCCAGATACGGTATGCACACCACATGGCAGCAAACGAGCCGATACTCTGCCGTACAGGCATGGATGACCTTCGGCCGGAATACCGTAATCCACATACAGTATCATTGATACCGTAACCCTGGCTCACTACGAAATACGAACCATGAACTGACTTTATTTCTAAAATAAGCGCTAAAAATCCGTTCTTTGCTGTTTTAAGTACAACTCTTCGAGCAAAAATTTTTAAGAACAATTTCATCATGTAATGATAGCCGAGTGGTTAAAGCACTTGTCTAGCAAACATGAGGTTGTGGGTTCGAGTCCGGTCGGCGGTAAACACATTTGCCAAGTTTTGGGAAGTTTGGAAAAGTGAAGTGGGGCTACCGAAACCTTGCCTACAGTATCCCGGTTCGGTAGGTCGACTTCAGTGCGCTGGGTCACATACATGATTTGATTACGTATTAGTATCGCGATCAACCTGCCAATATTGCGGGTTGTTTCTTAATAAAATTCGTTATTTTATTAACGATTTTATCCGAAAATGCTGATTTCGCTATTTTTTGTCTGATTTTTCACTTTATTGTATGAATAATCGTTTTCGGAATCAACTGACGATTTTTCAAAAACAAAATTAACTTGTATGAAAACAACACAAAGATATTAAAAGCGTAAAGATTCGAAACTGGTGTCGATATTCGTGTTTTTAGATTATAATGAAGAATCACCATTGAAATGAAGAATCTGACCTAAAGAATGATCCACGGTGCTACCATTATGACTGCGATACTAATATGTAATCAAATCATGTATGTGACCCAGCGCACTTATGTTGACCTACCGAACCGGGATACAGTAGGCAAGGTTTCGGTAGCCCCACTTCACTTTTCGAAACTTCCCAAAACTTGGCAAATGTGTTTACCGCCGACCGGACTCGAACCCACAACCTCATGTTTGCTAGACAAGTGCTTTAACCACTCGGCTATAATTACATGATGAAATTGTTCTTAAAAATTTTTGCTCGAAGAGTTGCACTTAAAACAGCAAAGAACGGATTTTTAGCGCTTATTTTAGAAATAAAGTCAGTTCATGGTTCGTATTTCGTAGTGAGCCAGGGTTACGGTATCAATGATACTGTATGTGGATTACGGTATTCCGGCCGAAGGTCATCAATGCCTGTACGTCCGAGTATCGGCTCGTTTGCAACCATGGGGTGTCGTATCTCGGATACTGTATATCGGGTTACAGTAGCCGACAAATAACAATGGAGTTACTGTAGACGGTGTTGGGCATGGTGCCAAATGTCGATCGAACATCAACCCCCACCACTATTTTGGACCATGACCCCCCATACGTCGTTGCGCACTGCCCAACAAGCCGCCGCCAGTGGTGGGCAACTATGAATACAGTATATATCATGGACGGCACACTAGAGACAGTTACGTTTGCGTAACAACATTTTAAATGATATGTTTATATAAGCGCCCAATCAATTACTAGTAAATCTTAGTATCTTGAACTAACAACCACAACGTGTATCTTCAAATTTCGGTCAAAATTTCAAATTAAATTTAGCTAAAGGAAGTAAATCAAGGAAGTAAACAATATTTTATTTTCGTTATAAAAAAAAATGTTAAAAAATGTTATAAAACAATCGTATCTACCTTGAGGATGTTCTTTTTGCGCATGCTGACAGCGCCGAATTCGTCGAGAGCAGATAATATTAAAGGAGGAGTAAATGCAAACGCGCCCTCGGTTGGAATATGTTTCACGCACTCTCTTCAAGTCGCGTGCTATCTCGCCCCGTTCCCTAAGCTTTCCCTGATCTGGCTCCCAGCCAACTAGCTATAACTCTGTTCCGAATGGAGATATGAAAATTTCGGACCTTCTTATCGTTTTGGAGCTCTAGGCAGTGCATATAATAGCTTTAGAAATTGCATGTTGAGTTTAATCCTCCTTTAATATCATTTAAGTAATAATAATAATAAAATGACACACCGATTGCAGTCCCACTTACTCATGCATAATTTGCAATCATTTTCCAGCAGGCGCATCCATTGTGTATCCACGATTCAAATTATGAGCTCTAATCAAAATTCATTGCATTATCCCCTAAACACCGTGCTGCCTCATCTCTCCTTTCGCTTCCTTATCTAACTCCTCCACTCTGCAGTGTGCAAAATATTTAGTATAATAAATTTTAAAAATACTGTGAATTATCGATGATCATTATTTATTTGAGTTTCACAATTATTTTCAAATCCTCACGAAATCCCAAATAGTGATTTCATCGACATCCTTATTTCCAGAATTCCATACTCGCTAGGTGCCTCTTGCTTATCGTTCAAAATCAATAATTTTTTCTTAACATTGATTTTCATCCTCACCGGCCAATCCTCCACTGCCACCCCGAAGGATGGCTGGCAAGTACCCTAGGGCATCCCCTCTCCTAGGTATTATATAACAGTGGTGAGACTCAGAAATGGCAAGTGAGAAATTCGAATTAAGTAGCACTAATCGTTCCATCTTAATCCTTTTATTGATCTTAATTAAGCAACAGTCAACATAATTTTGAACAATGACTCTCACTAGCTTATTAGAAATACCGTTTGATTTCTCCAAACGACAAAATATCGACAAAAGAAAGATAAATGAGAGACGAAGTAGAATGATGATTGGAAGGTCGCCAGTCCACATTCTCCACAATCTCTACCATAATTCCCAGCACACAAAAAAAGTGTACTGGAGGCATCGCAAGATTGCACAGAAATTAAAATGGAATACGAATGTTGAAAGATTAGATTGTTTTCTCTAACAGTACACGTCTTTCGATAATGCATTCTTTCGGATTACAATAATTCTTCCAATGACTGTATCGAGAACAGAAGATACGAGAGAAGTAATACATTATATTTTTCATCATGTCTCGGAGGACCATAATTCACACCTGCAAACTCCACATTGATTTGACTCTTCGTAGACAGCATCACCATTCCCCAAGATAAATTTCTGAAAATTCATAATCATTGGAATCCCTAACGATCTTCCTTGAATATAATATGCGTAGACACATAAGAAGAGTTAAGTAGCATAATTGAAACACAAATTATTCAGGAAGAGCTTTCGTTCTGGAAATTTTTTTGCGCAAATTTGCACATCAGAACATATATTATTTCGAAGTGGTAACACACAAATTCAAGAACGCTTTGGCCAGTCCCATTCTTAGGAGAACTATATTTGGGGAGGCCTGAGCCCAGTGAAGTTCGGATTGGTGGCTGGGAACTGCAAAGACGAGGGGAAGAGAGGAGCAATCGTCTGACTCTCCCCATATCACACACTCTCTCGCTGGTTAGAGGAAGCGAGAGAGCATGAGATTTGGATAGAGTCGAAGAGAGAGAATCAGGGAAGATGAAGGGTAGACTGCAATGGGCATTTCGGGCAATATATTCGATCATTTTTACGGAAACACCAGGTCAAGAATTAGAAAACTCTATTGCGCACGTTTCTTAAAAACTAATTGAAACTTCAATGCTAATTTCCATACTTGTGAGGGATCTTGTTTTTACCATAACATAAGAAAAAATTAAAACTAGCGCGTTACAACCACACTCACAATCTCGGGCTGATTCGGATCGAGGAAATCTTCAGCCACTGCAAATTTAGCACTTTCTGAATTCATGTTGCATGTGTGCTCCAAATTCGCGAGAATGTTTTGGCAACCTAATGTCGTTCACGACGCTGAAATCCCTTTAGACAATAAATCGATAAAAGAAAATCATCAAGGAAGCTGTCATTGCTGCAGATCCTTTTCTATCTGACTTGTGAGGGTTCATGATTCATCTCATCATAGCGAAGATTCAATTATGCTTCAACTTATGCACCTTTGACAGCAACCATTTTTTCAGTTCTCGTGATATTTTCACCCAATTTTCGCCTCCACATCTATTCCTCCTCTCGCATGTCCACACCCAGAACCGCCGAGGGACTCTGGTATAGTCCGCACTTGTTTAGATCAAGTGAGAGCACATATTGTAAACAATTGTCTGCCTCCCCCTGCGCTCAAGTCGATTTACAACTTGTAAACCAGTTTGATTGACAATCAGACTAGTTTACAAGTTGTAAATCGACTTGAGCGTTGGGGAGGCAGACAATTATTTACAAGTTGTGATCTCACTTGTGCTTAAGAGACATTCCACGAGAAAACGTACCTTTTGGGAGGGGTCGACGAATGGCTTTTTTGCAACCCCCCTTAATATTTCGTTGGTGAAGTTCCCATACCGAGTGCTGATATTTGGCCCAATGTGAAGGGCTCTGGTGTACTTTCCGAAAAATGCCAGACATTTCAAATTTTTGAAAAATAAGATATTATAGGTTTTTCAGGGTCCTTTTTCGATGAAAATAACGAAAAACATAATCTGAAAGCGATAAGATGACGATAACGCGTCGAAAACGTCGATTTTCAAAGATATATGGCCGTCCTGAAAACTTGTTAATGCACTTTGCAAAAACTAACTTCATTTTCGGATTTTACGTGAAAAAACAACGTATAATGTCAAAATTTAACAGAAATTGAGGGGTGCGCTCGGAAGTTATGGTTTCTAGAAGAAGGCGATCTTCGGGATAGCTCATTGAACAAAATCATCACACTTTCTCCAAATCATGCCGAATGGGCACTTTTACGCATCTAAAATTATTTTTATATCAAATCAAACAATCTGAGACCATGATCCGACAATTTGATGTCTTAATTTTGAAATTTTCATTTTTTGAAAATCCGAATTTCACTCATTTCACAAGTATCGATATTTTTCGCCATAATTATGTTTGCAATCATGTTACAAACGATGTTACACTGGGGTGAAAAGAAATCTAGTGTTCCAGGAGGAAATAGGTTTCACAGTTCTCTCAAATTATCTATTGGTGAGCAAAGACTGATTTCATTGACGATTCTAGTGCTAACAAATCAATAACTACATTTGGAATGCACTTCCTGCTAATTTCCCACTGAATTCACCATGAAGAAATATTATATTATTAATAATATTAAAATAATAAAATACAAACCTTCAACTGCTGCCCGACTTGCTCCTGCACTGGATCCTTCTACCAGATGCGCGGCCTCAGTCTCTGCTGCATCTCCCGCATCATTGATAACGCCACTTTCCGCAGTCTTCGGAGTTGGGAGTTCACAAGCGGTGTCTCCTGAGCATGAAAGTAACATGTGGTGTTGGGAGTTCACAAGGAGAAAAAGAAGAAGAGCCACAACTGAACCCCAAAAACATCTCAACTATAATTTGGAGAGCTATGATTTGGCATTCTTTCCGAGCTCCATTCGATGCTCCAGCAACACGCCATGCACGGCACACTACCGGATGCTCTGTAATTTAAAATTGCGTATGTTCGAATTAAAATATAGAAAATTAGATCAACACAAAAAAGTTATTTTAAAAATACATGCAGCGGTGTCTCCTGAGCTTGAATATAAATAGAACCGTTCAGTGCATACAAGATACACCGCACCAGGAATCCAGATGGGCGGAGTCTGAGAAATTATATTGGGGTGTCCGGAAAGTTCGTATAATGCTTCGGAAAAAAGTCAGTTCGCGATCAAATGCAGTGATTGCGCAATCTGTTTGTCAACAATGTATTGCACCATTCTAACGTTGAGTAGTGAGAGGATTTAATCAGTCTCCTAGTTGCTACATTGATTCTTGTGATGGACTCCCATCTCTACCTCCGAGCAGTTTTACTTCATTACTACCGTCTTGGCCGATCCGTGAAGGAGGCCCACTCTGCCCTGGCCCAGTCGGAAGGAGCTGACGCCCCCTCCATACCCTTCTGCTATAAGTGGTTCTCCCGCTTCAAGAAAGGGGAGTTTGGTCTCGATGATCAACCCCGCTCTGGACGCCCTCCCTCCCTCGATCAGCCTCTCGTTCTCCGCACACTGAAGCGCAAGCCCATGGCCAGTGTGCGTGAGTTGAAGAAGGATACTGGTAATCCCAGATCAACGGTGTCCGATATCCTCCATCGATCTGGGAAGAAACCGAAACTCCCACAAGTGATTCCCCATGACCTCTCCCCCGAACAGCTGAAAAATCGTGTTCAAGTCTGTCGGGAATTACTCCATCGTAGATGGGTCATCGTAGATTAATCTTCGATGGGTCAATTCCATCATCGCTACAGATGAGAACTTTTTTCTCAGAAACTTTCCGGACACCCCATTATTATGTAGGTCATTGCTAATTCCATGACGAGACCACTGAAGTTTCTGTCAACAGAGATGTTAGATAGCAAACATGAAACACAAAATTCCATATTTTGTTGAAACATCGACCTTTTCTCGACAAGTCTTTACAGGATAAATGTTCTACCTCTCCAAATGCAGACATAAAGTTGAATACCATTGAATGCCAAGCACAATAGCTAAATCCATTTTCAAACGCCAATAACTCACGTCCATTCTCCCCGTCTTCATTTCCGCCTTTCCTCTCCTTCTCTTCGGGCATGTAATCACTGAGGTTACTGTTATTACACCACTCAACATTATAATTTTAAATGTGTTTACATCATCTCTTGATAAAACAACAATAGATCGAATTAATCTGCAAACAAGGAAGTAAAAAATATTTTATTTACATTTAGGTTTCACGCGCTTCCTAAATAAAATACCGTTGCACGATAACTGATTTCTCTGGGGCACCATGTAATAAAACAATCTTATCTACCTTGAGGATGCTTTTGTTATGCATGTTGGCATCTCCGAATTCGTCGAGAGCAAATAATACTGCAATCATTTCAGCAATAATAATAAAATGACACACCGATTGCAGTCCCATTTACTCCTGCATAATTTGCAATCATTTTCCAGCAGGCGCATCCATTGTGTATCCACGATTCAAATTATGAGCTCTAATCAAAATTCATTGCATTATCCTCTAAACACAGTGCTGCCTCATCTTTCCTTTCGCTTCCTTCTGTAACTCCTCCACTCTTCAGTGTGCAAAATATTTAGTAAAATAAATGTTTAAAAATACCTATATATTCTGAGATGGCTGGGGAATCTCTACTCCCGATCCTCGTTCAACAGTCCTCCCTCCTACTCTTCCGCCCTACAATCGCCCGCTTCCTGCATGGGATTTTTATTGTGGAACAGAGAAACTAGTTTGTTTGCAACTGGTGCACGTATTTATTGGAAATTCAATAGTTCGTTACCTCACCCAAACATCAAGTGCAAGAACAAACTCATCAGCCTCACCCAAACATCAAGTGCAAGAACAAACTCATCAGCCTCACCCAAACATCAAGTGCAAGAACAAACTCATCAGCCTCACCCAAACATCAAGTGCAAGAACAAACTCATCAGTCAAGTAAGCATCGTGAAACAAAAGCCCTCCCAGTCGTAAACAAGAAGATAAGTGAAATCCACTTCAACAGCAATCATCTGCAGGCTAGCGCGTTACAACCACACTCATAATCTCGGGCTGATTCGGATCGAGGAAATCTTCAGCCACTGCAAATTTAGCACTTGCCGAATTTATGTTGCATGAGTGCTCCAAATTCGCGAGAATATTTGTCAAACTAATATAATTCTCGGTGCCCACTTTGGACAGTAAATCGATAAAAGCAAATCATGAAAGCTGTCAACACTTACAAGGGAACCGCAAAAGTGTTACTACTTCCTTGGGACCCCTAAAGGTGCACCGAATCCGTTCTAAAAAGTTCTCATATTTGCTTCCTAAGACCCAAAGCTGACCTTATGGTTCACCACCTAAAATCTGCTCACGCGGCTCCCAGAATAGTCAACGATATCGAGTGCGCTCGGAGAATGTGTCCTGTAGCGCAGCAGGTTACGCGCTAGCTTTGCGTTTTGCCAGTCGCGTGTTCGACCTCAGACTGTTGCAAAAGCTTTTTGCTCATTTTTTAAAGTTTTTTATATTTGTCGCGTAAAAAAGTACCAATCATTCGATTACAGATATATTAATCAATTTAGGGTAGCATGATTTGTAATAATCATGAAAATGTGATGCATTGCAAATTAGGATTTCTGCCAAGATATAGTCAAAATATATTCATGAAGAATTTTTAAAAAATTGGAGAATCCCTTGTATCATACAGAGTTCAAACCACACAAAATGCAAAGAAAATGATTTCATTACAAATCATGTTACCCAAAATTGATAAATATCTCCGAAATTTAATTATTAGTTCTTCATCCATAGAAACACGCAATAAATAACTTAAAAAATTTGCAAAAAGCTTTTGCAAAAGTCTGAGGTCGAACCCACCACTTGCAAAACGCAAAGCTAGCGCGTAACCTCCTCTGCTAGGGGACACATTCTTTCAGCGCACTCGATATCGTTGACTATTCTGGGAGCCGCGTGAGCAGATTTTACGTGGTGAACCATAAGGTCGGTTTAGGGTCTTAGGAAGCAAATATGGGAACTTTTTAGAACGGATTCGGGGTACCATTAAGGGTACCTAGGAAGTAGTGACGACGGTTTTCGCCGATTGAGCGGCCGACTTTTGCGGTTCCCTTGTTATACACAAATACGCGACAAAAACATTGACACTTCTGTAGATCCCTCTCCATCTCGCTCTCATTCATCGCATCAGAGGGAAGAGAATTGAAGAAGACCTCATCGAGTGAGGTTGTAATGCCTGAAAGAGACGAGGCAATATATATTACGGTCGGCACACTAGATACAGTCACGTTTACGTATCAAAATTTTAAATGATATTTTTATGTAACCGACCCATGAATCACTAATGAATCTCGGTCTCTTGAACTAACAACCCCAACGTGTATCTTGAAATGGCCAGGTCAAAAATTCAAATTAAATTTAGCTAAAGCAAGAGAGTCACTACAGGATGGCTGCGATCGGGCAGGGTGGGTTGGGTTCGTGATCTGCAGTCGGTACAACCAGGCGTGCTGCAGAAACTGCAACTGCATCTGCAGGCTCATCAGCAGCGGAGCTATATTGCCACCATCACATTAGGAGCAGGAAAGATTTGAGGAGTAAACAGTTTAATTGCACCTGTCACATTCTCGCCTCATTCTCGCCTCTGTTCCATTTAACTAATGTTGTTTGTTGTCGCTAGTACTTATTCAGTCCCACATTGATTAGGACTTTTAAGTTATTTTTTTAATAATTATATTAGGGTGTCCCATAAAGAATTACAATTTTTTTGTTTTTTTTTGTTTTATTTTTTTTGTTTTGAAATGCTTTATTCTCAGTCAATAACGTATGCCCCCTTCCCTCCCACTACCTTCTTCCATCGATCAGGAAGGGTCTCGATTCCTCTTCTCCAGAAGTCCTGGGTCCTGGAGTCGATCCATTCTTGGAAGGTAGTCTCGAGTTCGTCTCGGTTGGCGAACTTCTTCCCGCGAAGGAATGCGGAGAGAGAGCGGAAACAGTGGTAGTCACAGGGGCTGATGTCTGGGGAGTACGGTGGATGAGGCAACCATTCGATTCCTAGTTCGTCCAGCTTTTTCTGAGTGATCTTGGCATGATGAGGGCGCGCGTTGTCCATGAGGATCAGAATCTTTCCATGGCTCAGGAGTCTGGGAGGGACTCTGATGGCCATCTCATGCAGCTGAGCAGTGAACACCTCTGCAGTGATGGTGGCACCTTCAGGAAGAATTTCCCAGTAGATGGGACCGAGCTCCGAGAAGAAGAAACTGAGAAGCTCCTTCTTGCAGTGCACTTCTTTCTTCGCGACAGGCTGGGGCTCTTCATCGGGATCCAACCACTGCAGTCTCCTCGCAGGGTTGTCGAAGGTGATCCACTTCTCATCCATAGCGATGATGGAATTGGTCCAATCAGGACTGGCGCTGCGGCTGAGCAATTGCTGGCAGACATCGACTCGCATCTTCAGCTGAGCCGCCGTGAGATGGTGGGGAATGAAAGGAGGGAGTTTAGGCACCTTCCCGGCTTGGGTCTGGATTCGATGAACATTTGACCTAGGAGTGCTCATCTCCTTCTCCAGATCGCGCACACTCTGCTTGGGGTTCTTCTTCACCGAAGCGAGAACAAGGGAAGGATCATGGATTGGGGGGCGACCCGAGCTGTGGGAAATGTCGAGGGAATAGTCTCCATTCTTGAAGCGGTGGTACCAATTATAGCAGGTCTTTTGAGAAGGGGCCTCAGCTCCTATGGTACGGACCAGTTCCGAGTGGGCTTCGGTGGCGTTGAGGCCGAGAAGGAACGAGTGAAGTAAAACTACGCGTGCGTCACGAGCACTACTCATCGCTAGAATCGACGTAGAGACTAACTGACTGAGGGAATCGACTAGCTCGCGCGCGCGAAGGATTGCGCAATACATTGTTTACCAGTTATAACTTGTAAACAAAGCGATCGATCGAAAGCAAACTTTTTGCGCGAATGCAAAATAAAATTGTAATTCTTTATGGGACACCCTATTAGGTTCGCGCCGTTATAATTATAGGTTCGCGCCGGGGAGTAGGAGGGGAAGAGGGCGTTGTCCTGATATCAAATGAAATGATGCATTATCAACTGAGGAGTCGATTTGGGAGAGATTATTTGAAATGGAGTTGTCTCGAGTATTTAGCGACTTAGAGAAGTCGTGAAAAATTTATGTGACTGGTACTCCATTTCATGGTTTGAATTATCTCTGCCTGCTGGGTTAATAATGATAAAGTGAAGTAAGTTGCTTACTTGATGCTGCATTGACTGCACTCCATCTGCAGCCCTCAGTGTATGATGCATATCCCTCATTGGAACTGCCATTACCGGCAGTCTCGGAAGACGTGCGAAGTTGAGAGATCCCATGGAGGGCAAAAAAAAACGATAAATGCACTTCGACAAAAACTTACGCTGCATCAGTTCCCTCACCATCTCACTATCGTTCATCACATCGGAGGGGAGAGATTGGTAGGAGACAACATCAAATGAGGCTGCCGTATCTGAAATAATAAAGCTAAACATGAAACAACTATCACTATGCTTCAACAACCTGCTTCAACAACAGAAAAAAGAAATTTTGAGCTTCCAGTCGCATTCTTGTTTCGAAAACAATTTAATCGTCCTAGCATTGTCGACACTTCAATAACTTTCACTTCAATGAAGCAAAAACTTTGACACAATTTTATTCACAAAATTTTAAGAATTCTTCTTTCAAGCATTCTCAAAATTTACAGCAGAGTTTCGGCAATCTAATTTCATATAAACGGTCAGCAATTAGGATAAAAATTAACAAATATAAAAAAACGATGGATAAGTGCAGCTCAACAGAAACATTCCTGTTACATTTTTCTGTAAATATCACACTCATTCATCGTATGGCATGGAATAGTTTGGAAGGAGACTACATAGTTTTAATAAGATCTAAACAAATGGATATCCATTTGACTTGGCCTCAGTATTGTGCACAACCAACTCCCACACCTTCACAATACTCAATGAAAATAACTCTCTACTAAATCATAACAATTAACTATCTCCGTTTCTGTTGATGTTATTGTCTTATCACGTGTATCATGAGTCACTGGATGAAATTTTGAGTCCCCGGGAACATTTTAAAAATTATCATATTTGATCCATATTTCGGTTGTATTACACCCTAGAGTGATTATTTCGAAAAATCTAAGCAATTTGTCCCAGAGCCGGCTTTTAGGAAAATTACGGTTTTGCACCTGGCTACACGGTATATCAGCCAACAATCAAAAATCGTCTGATTAAAAAACCAATTTTGCCATCAAATTAAAAATATTTTCTATGGGAAGCGGTAGAGTGCAGCAGATTTTTAATGCGAATTATGGAAGAACATGTGTATGTGTACAATATAAAAATATAAAAACCCAAATCGAAGCGCCTTGTACTTGGCAATTTTTACTCAAACATGTCACTATGAAGAAAAAGTCGAAAAAATGAATTTTTCGAAACTCTGATTTTTCTACTTTTAACGTTCATATATTGTCGCTGGTGAAAAGTGTGAGTAGAAAATCGTCTTTTGGAGCATGGTTCTACTCGCATTTTTTATTCAAAATTTACATTCAACATTTTGCACAATTTTGAAATATCTTGGCACTTCGCGCTCATCCTCGAATAACAATGCTCCAAAAAACGATTTTCTACTCATACTTGTCACCAGCAACAATATTTGAACGTTAAAAGTAGAAAAATCAGAGTTTCGAAAAAGTCATTTTTTCGACTTTTTCTTCATAGTGACATGTTTGAGTAAAAATTGCCAAGTACAAGGCGCTTCGATTTGGGTTTTTATATTTTTATATTGTACACATACACATGTTCTTTCATAATTCGCATTAAAAATCTGCTGCACTCTACCGCTTCCCATAGAAAATATTTTTAATTTGATGGCAAAATTGGTTTTTTAATCAGTCGATTTTTGATTGTTGTCGGATCGTCTTGTGTATAACATAAAAGTTTCTGGAAATAATTTTTCGCACATTTTGAGCTGACTGACATCTTTCTCTTTCTAGCTCATCTGGGAACTGACATACCGTGTAGCCAGGTACAAAACCGTAATTTTCCTAAAAGCCGGCTCTGGGACAAATTACCTAGATTTTTCGAAATAATCACTCTAGGGTGTAATACAACCGAAATATGGATCAAATCCGTGGCGATAATTTTCAAAATGTTCCCGCACTGCTCCACTGGCTCGTGATACCTGTGTTATATTGTTACAATAAGAACACTCCTATGATATTAATTGCTCACACTCTGTCTGGCGCGCTTCTTAGTCTTACATGAAGCACAGAACAAGCTACTGTGTTTCCTCATCATTACAATTAATCTATCATTATATTGTAAACATTTAATTCACGATTTTCATCCATATAATTGATCAAATCCATAACGATATACCATTTCAGCACATTCTGAAACTAAACACTACGTTGTTTCACTCTTTACTAGGCTGTTAATTACTTTACCTTCAGAAACGGATCTCGCACTGTTTGTGTCTCTTTTTTGTCGCAACAAATCTTCTCAATGGCCTATGAATCTCCATTCAATATTCATTCGTTACCCTTTCCTACTTACCTTATCTAAAATTGTTCTTATCTGAATCTTATCTGAAGCCATCCACGCTAAGCGAGGAATGGAGAGAAATTAGACATATTTTTTTAGAAAGTCCGTATAAATTATTGGAAAAAATATCCGTACAAAAGCCATGAACAAAATCAAAAAGGGTTGCGCACATAGTATCGATGAAACAATATCTAGAAATGTGTTCCTAAATATACGCGCTCATCTATAATAGTCCACGCTTCAATGATACATGCTCACATACTTATTCGGAACATTATTTATTTTCACTGGCTATGAGCGATGTATCGAAGACAGGGGTTGTCTAAATCTTATGCCAACTGCGAAACCACGAATCACGAAATGCGAAAGGGAAGGGGGAATGTGGCTGATGGAGGTGCAATCGTAAAATGAGAAGATCCCATCGGCTGGTCTCATCTGTCTTCATCTGGTCTGATGGTGAGTTTTTATCGAGGAGGAGGCACTCGATGTGACCAGGTAGACTCTGCTCCGAGAACCAGCGTCTGAGGATCTCTAAAGGGGGGATAAAAAACATTTGGTAAATTCTAGTAGCAAGCATGTACCTTCACAACAGTGTTTCGGAAACCTGATTTCACAAACTATCTCAATATTCACAAAATCTTGAAGACAATTAATAATTATAAACGTATGACAACCAATAAACTGACACTGCTGCAGTTCCCTCTCCATATCACTCGGGAAAAGCTTGGATGGAGACCACATCGAATGAGCGGAAATCTACCGTAACCTATCGAGCATTTTCGTCATTTATCAGTAAATTCGAAACATATTATTATTTTTACTTTATTATATTATTATTGTAATTTACAATACTAATAATTAAAAAAATAAAATATATATTTAATCGTTATATTTCGCGGTTCTCTCGATGCAGCGAAAGATACCGTAACCAGCGGAAAAAAATTTCCAAAACGGGCATTTCTAAAAATTTGTTTGCAATTTATTTTTTCCACAATTGTTTTTTTTTCCAAAGAGCAAATTTTCAGATATGTTTTTCTAAATTGTATTTTTACTAAAAATTCGTTAACAAAATGAAATTTCCAAAATTAAATTTACAAATCGTGTTCTTATAAATTGTCTCCAAGCATCTAACCATCAACCATCAATGAACCACGACCAATTCGACTACAAATCCCAAGGCGTAACTTGTGAGAGCCAAGTCCACATTTAAAATCAGCTGTAGCTCAATCGCACTGTCTATCCCTCTGCAGGATTGCGGAGTGACTAAAATCGGAATGCGAGGGGTTCGAGAGCTGCTGATTAGAAAATAATTGCGAAACTATTACATTTTAGGTATCGTTTGGAGAAAATAGGTTTCACAGTTCTCCACAAACCGCTACTGGTGTACAAAGACTAATTCCATCATCGGTTTCATTACAAGTAAATCAAATATCATTACCTTGAGGATGATCTTTTTTCGCATGGTGCCAGCTCCGGAGTCGGTCAAAGATTATTAAAATTATTTAAACAGTTAAAATGCAAATCTGCCAATGCTATCCTACTTTCTGCAGCGTAGCTGCACTCCTTCTGCTGCATCTTCCATCGTTTTGCTGCACATCATGCAAATGGGGTACTCCGCACCAGGAATCCAACTGGACGAGATCATAATAATACATTTTAAGATATTTTGCTAAAGACGTGTGAAGTATTTGGCAACCCAGATCCAAATGCCCAAAGTGAAACTCCGAACCAATGACAATATAAAAACGAATATCATCGGAATCAGTGGAATCTACATATGGTCAAAACTATACAAAAACAATATCTATATAAAAAAACCATAAAACAAAACAATATAACCGAACTCAATATATTCTTAATGGCCAAATTATAACGAGCAAAGAGATAGTGCGAGACCTTGGTGTATTTTTTACTAAAAACCTCCATTTCGGGTACCATATAAATACAATTAGTAAGAAAGCTGCGATCAATGTGTAATCTGATGCTGAGATCCTTTCATTCTACATCACCCGACCTTCTTTTAAAAGCATACAAAATATACATTCGTCCACTCTTAGAATCGTCCAGCATAATATGGAATCCCACTTCAGTAGGTAAATGAACTCGAATCTGTGCAGAGAGAGTTTACCAGGAGAGTTCTGCGACGTTGTTCTGTCCCCCCACTGTCCTATCCCGATATATTGAAAATTTTCACACTTGAAACCCTTGAGTATCGCCGCGCCTTACGGGATATGTTCTATGTGTATGATTCCATTCATAATACCGTTCACCACGACTCTGCTGACTTGTACACAATCACTCCGCTGACTCGTGATTTGCGCTCCTCAAATAGTTTACGCATTTCTATTCCCTTCAGAGTGCCGGTCTCGATTTCAACTTGTGCTAGTAGAGTCCTACCGCTCTGGAACACCCTCCCTGACCCAATAGTTATCTCACCCCGTCCCATGTTCCGCAGAGAAATCAGTAAATTTCCCGACCTAGCCCTATCAAAAATTCGATTGTAACATAGAACTGCCACATACCACCACCCCATTCCCCCAGCTCGCTGTGATCGAGCCCGAAGACCGACCTGCTCTTCCCTATTCTTCCCTCAACGGCTATTAATGCAGTCGGTGATAAAGATTAAAGATTAAAGATTAAAGATTAAATATCTAGACTCCCCAAGCTCCGCCCATTTTCCTCTGACACATTTCCCCTCGAAAGCGAGATTTAGGAATCACAAGCTTCATTCTCAACCAAATTACTCGCTCAAAGAAGGATTCGGAAGCTCTTTCCATTACCTTTCGATATAGCCCTGGCGCGCTGGTAAAAGTGTTTTCTGAATAGGTCAGCATACGATAATTAAGTTGCGAAAACGCTGGAAAACGCTGGTTTGGCGCGCTCAGCGAACATAGACATACGGGCCAAGGCTTACCTGACAGCATATCGGTATTCTAGTACCTCTATCAAGAAAAATCGATAAAATATTGTTTCGTTGATTTGTGATTCAAAAGAAACCACTCCGCGATACACTCATTAGGCGGGGAGAGCGGAGTGCATTCTCTCTCTCCCCTCCTCCCTCTTTTGCACCAGTGTCTGCCCCGGCGCGTGTAGAGAGCACCTTGGCCTGCAAAAGAGCGCGCTTGCATCCCTTCCTCGTCTTACCTATTGGGGGTGAGGCGCATCCGGGAAAGGGCGAAGCCCTGCCCAAATTTTTGGCGATTTGACTGGAGAGACAGCGGAATTGGCTCCGCCCCTTTCTTCCTCGTCTCGCTTTTCTGCCGCTTTCCGTTGACACCTTTTCACGTACTTTATGACCTCTAGCGCGATTCAGAGATGAGATATCGACAAACGGCCAAAACTATGATCTTATTTGGATCCCAGCGGGCATTTTGGGCATAGTTAGGGTGGCATAGGTTCATTTCGGCTATACCCCTTGTGGTCCCTATCTATATCCGCCTTCCTAAGCTTTGGCTGCATCCTTTATAAAATTCCAAATCAATCACTGAGTATTGTCCGTTGATGTAGGGCTCGTAATCGATTTTTACATTTCCGATATTTTATCTCGTCGCTGTAGAAGTAAGTCCTCAAACGTGTCCGCATTCTCATAGATAACAAATATCCTCGTGCTCTCCCGTCACGACTCCCTCCCTGGGAGTGGGGCTCATCAGAGATCACTCGATCTCTGAAACGTGCAGCACGCGCGGCTGCTACAGTGAATGCAGGGAAGGACGAGGCCTAAAGGTGCGACAGTTGAATATGAGAAATCGAAAAGAAGAACCATGTTATATCACCGAAAAATACATTTCTCATTCGATTATGTATGGGATGTACTGGAGCACTTTTCACGCCAATGGAGGCTTATCCACTGTTCAAAGCGCACAACAAACATCGATAGCCAAGAAAGCTCTCGATTTGAATTTCGCAAGTCCTTCAAAATTCTTACGAACTGTTCATCTACGATTCGAATGCACACTTCGAGTTAAAATAATTTAATATTCGGTGGATGGTTATCAGTTTAAACCACATTTCATCTTCTAAACTCAGTGTTATCAAAAACAAGGAAACCGCTAAATACTAGAGAATCGTGATCCCATCAACACCACGCCGTAAATTGTGTTCGCCTAGTCATTTCCAATAAATTTGAGCTAAATCATAGCACTCGCAACATGAAGCTGGCGTGACTGCGAGCTAACTGGGCGGGGCGGGTTCGGTGGTTGCAGCAGGTGCAGTAGGGAATGCTGCAGGAACTGCAACTGCATCTTCAAACTCAGAGCCAGCGTTGCTGCGAAACTGCTTTGCAGCCACCATCGCATATTCAACGGTAGGAGAAAACAATCACTTTTTTGTCTCTACGGTTCCATTTGACTAATGTTCGTTGAGTGATGCTCCAGTTCTAGTGGGTAACGCAGCAAAAAATCACTTCTTCAGAAAGACGAGCACCTCGTCGAACTCATCGTCATCTTCTCTGCGGCAGACTCCCTTCCGGCTCCTCCTGCAGCGAGCAATAGTCTCGCTCTCTCCATATCATACACTCTCTAGCTCACACTGATCGACGAGAGATCGTGTGATTTGGAGAGATTCAGACGATTCCTCCCTGCAGCCGATGAAGGGGAGAGTTCAGCAACAGCTGATCATTCACTGCGATGAAACGCTGAAGAGAAGTGGAGATTCAGGAACTCAGGAGAGGGAGTGGGAAGATACGTGAGTTGAGTTGCAGAAAATAAAATTGAGTTAACCATTGAGATAGTTGTTGCACCTCTTTGTAAATTCAGAAGCATCATTTCGCGGAGAAATTTATTTTACGCCTCGTTGAGCTAACACGATTGCTCTTGACTGAAACGCCATGTATAAATGGGGAAAGTGAAAAACAAAATACCAGTACAGTTTCTCTGGTGATAAGAAGCTGACAAGGGACACCCAAAAGTCACCGTTGACCGATCAGAAGTTTACCTATGTAAGGTTGTAGATACCGGTAAGACATATCATAAGCAAGTTTCAGAATTTGCCGCACTGATCTACTAAGGGTCGATAATCAATAAAGTTCATCAGGTAAGGGCCCAGTCCTGACAACATAATGTCGCAGGTTCAGCTCGCTATGTGATCGAATGTTTTGCAAACTTTTTTGTCGATTTTCAGTAAGCTTTGTGCATCGTATCAAACATTAACGTGGGTTCGGAATGCATTTTGGAACATGAAAAGTAGGGGTCGTGGACAAAAGCTTAACTAACAAAAGCAATACAATTCGCCATTCGCTTGGAAGCCGGCCTAAGGACTTTTGAGTAGGTTCATTGTTATCAGTATGTGCTCCCATACCAAATCATATGTAAGTCCTCTAGCCAGGCGATTTTGAGTTTTACTCCAAATCAGCGTACCCGTGTTCATGAGATAGTGGTCTGCATGATCTAATTATCGATTATCGACCCATAGTAGATCAGTGCGGCAAATTCTGAAACTTGCTTATGATATGTCTCACCGGTATCTACAACCTTTTATAGGTAAACTTCTGATCGGTCAACGGTGACTTTTGGGTGTCCCTTGTGAGAACAATCGATGGTGTGTTACCTATCAATATTATTCAGCTTCATCGTCTCTCTTCCTTTCTTCCTTTCTTAGGTCGCATTCCTTCCTCTCCTCTTCATCAGTTTCATCAGTTGACGATTATCATTTGAAAAAATAACATGGTATTTTCGTCTTTCACGAGCACAACTTAAACATCTCCGTTCCGGGATCACCAATGTGCCTGACCAATGTATCATTAAGATATGGAATAATTAACTGGAGAGCCATTCCATTTGACCACAGAAACGTCGATCAAAAACATTAAGAAGACATACCAGCTATGAACCTGAACACGCAAAAAATAGTTTCATGTTTCACGTTCTTCTCATATCTGGACGAATTTAAGAGACCGTCCATCAGAGAACGTAACAGGTCCACGGATGGCCAAAAATTCGATAAATTCCAAACTTTTTTCTGAATTGTGGGTACCGAGTGCTGATTGACGGCCGCAATGACTAGGCTAGGGGTCGATTTTTAAAAAAGTTACAGGTACCCCCAATTTTAGAGGTCGAAAAAGTCGACATCTTGGAATGAGATGGAATACACATTTTCTGGTGTATTTTCACACGTAGAAAACGAATTTTAATATCCGAATGCGAGAAAATGCGAAATAAAAAAGTTAAGTCCGAAAAACCACTTTTTTGACAACATATTCGAGTATATCGATCTAAGAATGTCCGAGATGCACATTTTTGATACGATTTTAGGAATCTACGTGAAAAGTTATGTCTAATCTGAAATTTTCAGAATTTTAAAAATACAGACTTTTGAGATATTGCGATCCAAACTACGAAAAATACGTCAAATTGCTGAACATGGGTTCGCATGGCACCGAAAATTTTCGCCCCCCTATAGCTCTACTGGTCTAAAAACAATTCGCTATGTCTTATACAATCACTTGAATCATATTTCTACTTAAAAAAGGGAGAAAAACAGAAATCAGAAATTTCATTTTTTCAGCCTCTGTTCAAGGACCAAAAATTTTTTTTAATTATAAAAATTATAGGTTTTCCGACATTTTTCCTTACGTTGAAACCGATTTTTCATGTTAGAGCTCACGAAAAGCACTTTTGATATCATTTTCGACCTCTAAAATGGGGGTACCTGTAACTTTTTCAAAATCGACCCCTAGCCTTAGTCATTGTGGCCGTCAATCAGCAGTCGGTACCTAAACTTCAGAAAAACAGTTTGGGATTTATCGAATTTTTGGCCATCCGTGGACCCCTGCACAGTTATTACGTTCTCTGGTGGACGGTCTCTTAAAATTGTTCCATAGTCTCGAGTTTCACAACTGAAAATAGTTTATCCCAAGTCATACCTGAACACGACTACTATGGGTGCACTTCCCAAGAACGATCTCTCAGTCTCTTTTCCGACCTGGGATGGAAAGAGCGGGGCGGGTTCTCCTACATGAGAGAAGTCCCTCTTGATGTTATATGGGGAAATCGGTTCCACGGAATCCCCAAATAAACCTCTGTTGCGCAAGAATTGATTTGCCTGCTGCTCATTAGACAACAAACAAAACACACTTACCTTGAGGATGATTTTCTTGCTCAAGTTACCAGTGCCGAATTCGCACTGTAGAAATATTATTAATAATATTTAACTGATGCACAAACCAAAATGATGTCTTGCATACGTTGATCACACTGCACTCCATTGCTGTACGTACCGTAGTCCCCTTCAGTCAGCCCACTCTCTCCTTCTCCAACGCCTTCTCTCTCTGTAGCGTGCTTGCACATGGATAACAGACTTGCGCCTTTCCCGTGTCTGGCTGGTATGCTGAAAAAATTAAATTTAGAAAAAAACAGATGTAATTATTTTGTTCGAATGCAATGCATTGTACCGATTATTGTTTATCACAAATTAGTTTCCTGGATCATGAAGAGTTTGTGCGGCACTAAGCAAAATTCTTCAATGGAAAAATTGTGAAATAAAATTTCGAAATATTAGGTTGAATAGAAAGTCTTTATCCACTTTTTATTTCCCTTCTTCTGACAATAAAGCACAAGAGCAAAATCAAACATATGCACAATTGTTATCTACGACAAATCTCCAACGTTCAGGCAACTTATGGATTCCCTCCTTATAGAACCCATCTCGGCGCGAATTAAAATATTGCTTGAGTGCGGCCTCGATCGCCCCACGGGAAATGAAGGATCTCTGATCGAGATGACGGGTCAGATCCGAGAACAACCAATAATCCGAAGGGGCCAAGTCAGGAGAATACGGTGTATGAGGGAGAACCATCCAGCCTTATTTGGACAGCTCCTGCTTGACCTGCCGTGCAACATGGGGTCGGGCGTTATCGTGTTGATAGTACACTTTCTTGCCGTTCAGGGCAGATTGTGCGAATTTCTTCTTGAGATTCCGTAGTTGTTTAGTGTAGACATATTCAGTAATTATCCGCTTCTCGGGTAGGAGCTCCCAGTAAATCGGGCCATCCACCCCCCACCAGGCAGAGAGCAAGATTTTCATAGGGTGAAGGCCAGGCTTTGCGACGTCCTGTGGGGTCTCATTGACATCCACCCACTGTGCCCTCCTATGGTGATTCTCATAGCAGACCCACTTCTCGACCCCTGTTATGAGACGGTCCAACCATCGATCTCCAGCGTGAAGAGTGAGTAGAGAAAGGGAATCGTCGACACGGTGGTCAAACTGGTCTTGGGTCAATTTGTGGGGTATGAAACGGCCTAGCTTCTTCTTCTTGCCAATGGAGACCAATCATTTTACGATGGTGCTTTGCGATACCCCAAGTGTGGCTGCCATGTCGCGGGTATTTGGGAAGGATCCAATTCCACTACGATCCGTAGCGCATCCAAATCCAGCTCGGGTGGCCTCCCAGACCGGTCATGATCATCCATGGAAAAGTCCCCCTTCTCGAAGAGTTGGTACCAATTGCGCATGGTCTGGTAGTGAGTGGCATATGAATCGTACACTTCAGCCAACTGACGTTCCTATTCCTTCATTGTAGTGTGAGAGAGAAATACGAATAACAGAACGTTGCGGATGTGCAAGGCCGTGGGAACAAACATCGTGGTCTTACTAGTGGCAGAATGAAAGGCGTGGAATGGGGAGTTGTTGACCACATAGTCCCTTTGTCATGTGTTATTGACTAGAGGCGAGGGAACACCAAAGGTATCCTGCACTGAGCAGTGATCGAGCAAAACAGTGGATAAAGACTTTCTGTTCAACCTAATATTAACATTAACAAAATATTTTAAAAAAACACCTGCAGTTTCTCTCCTGAGCATGAAAGTGAATCGTACCTATCAGAGTATGCAAGCCCGGACCTGTGCGTCAGATATGACGCCGTACTCCTAAGACTCGAACAAACGTTGGAACAGCAATTTTTCGAAATAATGTATTCCGGGGTAGTTTTTCATGCTGATGACGATGGTCGACTTTATTTTGCATAATTGACCTCTAATGACGGACTACGGTGCCCATATAAAGTACGAAAATTTGGGTTTATTTGATCAGTAGAGAGTTAGAGTGGCACTAGAAACTTCAAAATTGTTTTCCCGTAGTGTTTTTCCATTCTCTACACGATGGAATGATTGAAATCATCGTTTGAGAGATCCTTCATTGGTTTTGGAAGATAATTCATGCTAAAACTCAAAAGTAGACGGCGTCATTTGGTGTGAACGTAGATTATCTAGTAAGAAGGCCGTAATCCAATTTTGGTGCAATTACAACTAAGACATTTCCAGTTATGCACTTTTCAATTTTCCGAGTTCACGAACTACACATCCCTCGCTCTATAGTCATCGAACAAGAGAGCTCACTTGGTCTCTAAGCCCCATGTCACAGGTGGCTCAATTGGTAGCGACTTGGTCTCTCGCTCAGCGAGCTGCGGGTTCGATTCCCGCCGGTGCGCTAATTTTGCAACGGCTTCAACATCTCTCTGTCCATGATTCTCTAACCCGCGATAGCACACCATCACCGTCCAACTAACTCCTTCTGCTGTGCACGTTTGGTGCCACTTTTCATAGTTGATTCTTTTATCGCGAAATTGATTTATCCGTGCATTTTTTATGATTCGTTTTTGCGATCGTTTAATGTTTAAAGAATGGATGAACTCGATTTGTGCGTCTTTTCTCGCTTTCATAGCCCCTTCATTTCCACAAGTGTATTGGCCCGAGGACCATGCGATGGATTGCGAACAAGGTAAAATATTTTCAATAGTATTCATTTTCAATATTATTATGTCAGAATAGTTATTAATAAAGCTAAGTTAAGGTTGTTTGATGTTTCTCCCATTGGGGAAATTCAAATGTCAAAAATGGAGCTAAGAGCATCGCTGATATAATTTTCAACAACAATGTTTAGAAACAAAAGTTCATCGTTTTTTAAAGTTATGTTTGCTTCATTTGTTAAAGATAAAACTGTTTTTAACAGACATCATGTTTACTTTTCGAGGACTTGCTCTTCTCATTAAAAATAAATTGAGTCCATTGCAAAATTAGCACACCATTGCAAAAGACACGGCGGGGATCGAACCAGCAACTCGCTGTTCGAGAGACCAAGTCGCTACCAATTGAGCCACCTGTGACATGGGACTTGGAGACCAAGTGAGCTCTCTTGTTCGATGACTATAGAGCGAGGGATGTGTAGTTCGTGAACTCGGAAAATTGAAAAGTGCATAACTGGAAATGTCTTAGTTGTAATTGCACCAAAATTGGATTACGGCCTTCTTACTAGATAATCTACGTTCACACCAAATGGCGCCGTCTACTTTTGAGTTTTAGCCATGAATTATCTTCCAAAACCAATGAAGGATCTCTCAAACGATGATTTCAATCATTCCATCGTGTAGAGAATGGAAAAACACTACGGGAAAACAATTTTGAAGTTTCTAGTGCCACTCTAACTCTCTACTGATCAAATAAAACAAAATTTTCGCACTTTATATGGGTACCGTAGTCCGTCATTAGAGGCCAATTATGCAAAATGAAGTCGGCCATCGTCATCAACATGAAAAACTACCCCAGACATCATATTTTCGAAAAATTGCTGTTCCAGATCCTCCCTGAATTGTCTGACCCTTACGAATACGGCGTCATATGGGCGGAGTCTATTTTAGAAATATACTTTTGAAATGTGTCGAAGCTCATCTTACTGAAGTTTCCAACAACCGTGATTTTACATGATCAACGTGAAACACACAACCATACCCCCAAAGTTCTTAATACTGAGATAAGGCTGGTTCCTGAATACGCTGCTCTCCCATACAGTACTCCTGACCCCTACTGTACCTTTCCCAGCTGCAGCTCGCTCTCCATGAGACGAGATGGTTGGGCGGGTGTCTCGTCCCCGTCAATCTCGTGCACATCCGAGACCACTCGAAGAGCGAAGCTTTGTAATCAAAATTTAAAATTTGAGGAGATGGGGGGTCACTGCCAGGGGGAGAGGGGGGACATTTTGGTATGGACCCCTAAATCGTGGACCACATGCGACTGGTGCAGGTCGGCCGGCAATGCGGAAAAGTTCAAGCACTGTGTTTCACAAGATTTCCAAAACTTGTGTTTCACAAGACTCCATCATTGATTCCAACAATTCTATGCGATCTTCACTGGATCGATAACATCCTCTATTCACATTCCCACCAAACGAAACTGATGATGAAAAAAGTTTGGGATTTATTGATGATGTATCCTATTAGATCATTGGTTCGTAATTCTTAGATCACGTTTGGTTCTTATTTTACATCTCGTAGCATCCGGTTACAGTATTACGATGTTATACGCAAGTGAAAATATAAATAAATGTTCCAGGAGGAAAGATGTTTCACAAGCTCCTCAAAAATCAGCCTTGCACAAGAACTGATTTTCTCGTGAAATATTAGGTTGAACAGAAAGTCTTTATAAACATTTTATTTCCCTTCTTCTGACAATAAAGCGCAAGAGCGAAATCAAACGTATGCACCATTGTTATCTACTACAAATCTCCAACGTTCAGGCAACTTATGGATTCCCTCCTTATAGAACCCATCTCGGCGCGAATCAAAATATTGCTTGAGTGCGGCCTCGATCGCCCCACGGGAAGTGAAGGATCTCTGATCGAGATGACGGGTCAGATCCGAGAACAACCAATAATCCGAAGGGGCCAAGTCAGGAGAATACGGTATATGAGGGAGAACCATCCAGCCATATTTGGACAGCTCCTGCTTGACCTGCCGTGCAACATGGGGTCGGGCGTTATCGTGTTGATAGTACACTTTCTTGCCGTTCAGGGCAGATTGTGCGAATTTCTTCTTGAGATTCCGTAGTTGTTTAGTGTAGACATATCCAGTAATTATCCGCTTCTCGGGTAGGAGCTCCCAGTAAATCGGGCCATCTACTACCCACCAGGCAGAGATCAAGATTTTCATAGGGTGAAGGCCAGGCTTTGCGACGTCCTGTGGGGTCTCATTGGCATGCATCCACTGTGCCCTCCTATGGTGATTCTCATAGCAGACCCACTTCTCGACCCCTGCTATGAGACGGTCCAACCATCGATCTCCAGCGTGAAGAGTGAGTAGAGAAAGGGAATCGTCGACACGGTGGTCAAACTGGTCTTGGGTCAATTTGTGGGGTATGAAACGGCCTAGCTTCTTCTTATTGCCAATGGAGACCAATCATTTTACGATGGTGCTTTGCGATACCCCAAGTGTGGCTGCCATGTCGCGAGTATTTGGAAAGGATCCAATTCCACTACGATCCATAGCGCATCCAAATCCAGCTCGGGTGGCTTCCCAGACCGGTCATGATCATCCATGGAAAAGTCCCCCTTCTCGAAGAGTTGGTACCAATTGCGCATGGTCTGGTAGTGAGTGGCATATGAATCGTACACTTCAGCCAACTGACGTTCCTATTCCTTCATTGTAGTGTGAGAGAGGAATACGAATAACAGAACGTTGCGGATGTGCAAGGTTGTGGGAACAAACATCGTGGTCTTACTAGTGGCAGAATGAAAGGCGTGGAATGGGGAGTTGTTGACCACATAGTCCCTTTGTCATGTGTTATTCACTAGAGGCGAGGGAACATCAAAGGTCTCGTGCACTGAGCAGTGATCGAGCAAAACAGTTTATAAAGACTTTCTGTTCAACCTAATATTAGGTTGTTCGGAAATTTCCTTTCTTTTATTTTTGTCATGCCAATTCTTGTGGCATTCGACGTCAATTATTTTGTCTATGGTATATGTAAGGGCCTTGGCGGTGGACTACTACAGCATGTTCAAATCGCATCTCGGTCACATAACAGGCTAGAAAAAATATCAAAAGTTAGCACATGCCAAAACACCTAAAAAACAGAATTTCAGTTATTGTTGTAGGTGTCATTTTTTCCCGAGAACTAGATGCCTACCGATACTAAGCTGATAATTTGTGATATGGCAAGAGTTGATATTAATGATAACAAAGAAAAACCAGGCTTTCATCCTTCGAGAGAGACAAGAGATATCAATATGTCATCATTTCGATGTTCAAATTTCGGCATAAATATTCTGAAGAAAACCTGCTCTTGAATACGTAATTGGATTCCCACCAAATTAGGGATAGCATGTGACCATGTAAAGTACTTCACAAATACCAATCGCTTTGTTCTCTAGGTTGACCGGGGGAAGCACAATAAGTTCAAAATTATGCTCGAAAAAGAAATCGTAGTGCGGATTATTCAATCGACACTTCGTTAGAATAGGTAATACGTGATCGATTTAAAACTTTACGTTTACTAATAACCCTATTTGACGTACTTCACAATAGTGGGTCATTGGTATGCCTAACTCTATTCTGCAAAGAAAAGTGCGCCGTTAAAAATCTCTTAGAAAAGTCGACTGGGCTAATTTCGGACCTCATTTGTTCAAGATCTATTGATAGAAACGATATGCGCTAGTGGTTGTCATAGAGAGTATCCAAGCGCACATCAACTACAAACAACCATAAGATGATTGGTCAAGGTTAAATAAAGGAGAAGTGAAAAATGTCCATACATGAAAAAAGAAAGAAACTTTCCGAACAACCTAATAATATGTAAAATTCAAAAATTACCGCTTTTCCTTGCCCATGTTGCCCGTTATTATCTTCTACCATCTTCTCACCATACTCCTTATCTTCTTCGTTGTATTCAAATGATTCCCACCTTTGGAATGTGAATTGAGCGATCTGGTAAATGACAAAGTTCATCAACAATATACGTAATAGCGTTATACTAGCTATTTTTGATGAGGCCTCATTTGGCTCTCACACAAGCTTTGAGTTTCTTATCTTACCCGACTGACAATTCCCGTAGGTATTTTTTATGTATTTCGTACCGTACTTTGATAATGGCAACACTGAGGGAGACGAGTGTCGAGCATTTTGTAGGGGACATCTGGGACTACAACACCGCCAAACATTGAAGTCGAGGTGTTGAGATCGGGGGAGTTCGGGGGCCAATCATTGAGAATGATTAATCGGGTGCATGGCTTTCCAGAAATTACTTTTTTCTTGTGAACGATAGCAGAATCTTGCTGAAAGGTCTAGTCACCTAGATCGAAGTGACAATGGGCTCAGGGTGAAAGCGCGTCTCCGAGGTTGTGCTCCATGCAATACTCCATATAGATGTTGACGCCCGGAATGACAAAAACAAGTGGAAACTTTAAGTGTGATTCCACAACTATTTTAGGATTCTTCAGGATCAGATTCAGTGAATATACAGTTTTGGATATTCATTTTTCCTTCGAAGGTAAAAATATTGGCATTGCTGAATAACGTAGAAACGTGCGCGGACATAGCACATCGCAGAAATAGTTTACGATTTCTTTCTATATGGTGCTTGATCGGACGGTCCTCTAGTGCGTGCAACTCACTGCGCATGAAATGTTGAATAGTCAACTGAGACATGAGAAGACGACCAACGTACACGTTCGAGCTATTGATATTCTTATCCATCAGGATGCAGTTTCGAAGCATCCTTCTTTCGGATGCTCTCTAGGTTAGTGGTGGAAAAAGAGACTGATTCTTCTCAGCCCGGGCCTTTGGTACATAATAACGGCATCGGAAACAGACGACTTGTGAAAGCCGAGTCGATGAGCGATTTAGCACAATCCTTGTAAAGGTAGGGAAATGCGGGTTGGAGGAGACAAGACATCGCCATTAATAGAAGACTTGGCTAACTGACATGACACCTTGATCAGAGAGAGATCAATGGTCACTCGTCATGATGATGCTATAGGGGTCGCTCATATTGATTGGGCGTCGGGGTCACAGCGAATGAAGTCAGTCTCGGTAATTATATCGAACCCTGTATATCTGCGAAGGTTGGGGAGAAGCATGCATTGATGAATTGAGAAGCAAATTCACCATTTGATTCGTTGTTACACGCTATTTTCGTAAATTGAGAACGAAGCATTTAGGCAATATGAGGCTGGGTGTCTGCTTATAATTTAAAAATGATTTCATAAGTTCAAGTGCAACGGCATCGTCATCGAGTTCAAGTGCAACGACATCTGCATCGTGTTCAAGTGTGCAACTACGAGGGCGTCTACCCGAGTGTTCGCCGAGTCTCGCAGTGCAACGTCGAAGATTGAACGAGCCCACAGAAGTAGTGGAGAACGACAGAATCCCTCTGACCAGTGTTTCTTCAACAGTGGCCCCAGTGATTATTGCCTCGTTCTAATTGACTATTATGTATCAGATTCACCCCTCAGTTTGAATCTTGGAGGGAGGTGTTGTGTAAAGGCCCTGGCCTCGAACCCCATAGTCAATTAGCATACGTGCAGACTAGACTATCCCCCGTTGTCTCGAGTTGTACTCTCGCCCTCCTCTCCCCTCTGTCCATTAGCATGTCCGATTTGCATGTGACCTCGTGCCTATTTAAGGATGATTCCTCCCCATTATCTCGTCTCTGTCGCTGGCGCAATGTGACCTCTTCTCGTGTTCCCCTTTCTGTAGATAAAGTCTATTCCCTCTATGCTCCTGGAGTAAGGGACAGGCCAACTACACAATAGCAACGTTTCCCCTCGCTCTCTCTTCCCTCGCGTCATCACTTACGCGCTCGCGCTCTATCGAAGCCGGACTAGAGAGAGAGCGGAGGAGGAGGAGGGAGGGCGAGAGTGCGGTTGGCGAACTCAGACATGGCGAATTCGCATCCCCCCCTACCCGTTGCGAATTGGCAACTTCGCATTGGCACCCCTAGCACAAGTCGTGTTGTCGTAGTTCGAATCGTGCGAATTCATCTGAACAGATACATCTGGACAATCAGCGTTTGAAATCCAGATCGGCGGAGTGTAATATCAGGATGGTCCAAAAGTTTTGTCGCATTTTAAATCTTGGGCATTCTGTTTTGTGTAGTCCTTTGTTTTTCTTTTAATAAAATGATATCATTTAGAATAACTGAGGCAACCAATACTCTATCTATCACACTATGGGTCAGACCTCTCCTATCATTTTGAAAGGCACATCGCCAAACAAAACCCTGACGACTGAGGTCACGGATATCGAACTTCCATCCACGACTACTACACGGAGAACAATGAAATGATCAAACTGGTGTCACATATGTTAACAGTAATGATAACGCATACATTTCACACAGATATTATGATTCAGTCATTTAATCTTTTCTAACAAATATCCCATATTTTGGAAAGGGTCAGTTATGTGAAAATTCGAAAAACGATTTTTCGTTGTATTTTCGTGTCTCAATACGCGGGGATCTCAATCTTTCAGGAACAAAATCAACAGATGGTGATACATTTACATTCCTAGTATGGAGACCATCCAGTACCATAACGATTAGATATTTCATTTACAAAGGGCTTACTGAAACTTTGATGCTGAAAACAACATGTTCATTAGTATTCTCTTGGATATACGGCTTGTATGTTCAGTCTAATGAGGTTATCAGAATGAGGAAACATACCTCTATCATATCTCCTTAGGGTAGAATTTGAAAGTCGTTACTTTTTGGTAGGTAATTAATAATTCAGAAAACCTAAAATGGCATTTTTTTCACTTTACGGCTAGAATTGAACTTCCGAAATGTATCAATATTATTGAAGGTAAGACGAAACTTTCTCAATTATTTCTGGAAATTACGTAGCCCTTTAGTTGATAGTTGAAGCGCACTTGTGTTGAGTTTTGTACCACTCATTTTGGAATCAGTAAAGTGAATCGAAATGCCAGTCAGCTAGCGTCTATCGTCGAATTCAAAAGCTTTGATCTATGAATACGCTGTCTATATTACCACTTCCACCCTATCATTGAAAAGATCATTCACGATACTTCTAAATCAGCCCATGGAGATTCCATCATTTTTACTCTGCACAAAATGGCACAGGTTCAAAGAAAAAATGAAATTTTTGATGAAAATTCAAAATTCTTGCAATGCATTTTTCTCGAATAGATAGCATTTGTGATTCGGCCTGCCCCCACATTAGTAATGTGCAAGCATCCCCCTACAATATACTATGAGGTCAGGCGACTGCAATTTGGGACATGCGATTATGATGTACTCAAACATAGCACCCGAAATGCGACAAAACTTATGGACCAACCTAATACGTAAAACAATTATTAGATATTTTAATAAACCGGTACACTTAGAACCACTGAATTTTCTACCAACCAGGATCTTACATGGCCAACGTGAAACGCATAATCATGTATTGACATCCAGCAATATATTTTTTTTAAATTCTGACAAACGGCAAGTAACTGAGCACAGTAATACGTACATACAATGAGTGACGAGATCCGTGTTGATTTTTTTTAATCCAGAAAGCAAGATATCGCACACCTCAGTGGCAAAGTGTATTTGCAGCATGTTCGAATGAGAACAAATTAGGCCACGTGAGTCGCTGTTCCATTATACATGCATGTACAGTTCTGAAAGTGAGGGCACAGTGGACGACGACAGCAAGGGCGAGAAAAAACAACGAGTATCGTTAGTATTATGCTCAATCGTTCACAGGTGCATTCCTGTTGCCATAATACTTCAACCTTCGGTATGCAGTAATCGATCTAATTCTTGAATCTTAAAGCCTGAAGCTATTCGAACACATAAATATACTGGCCAAGTCAACCCCTAACATACGCTATCGAGCTAGCTTGAGATCGTTAACGGCAACGATTTTAGGCAGGCTCAAACATCTTCTTCCAAATCTAGCTTTATTTTCTGGACAACCTAATATCATTAAATATTTGTCAAAACTCTAGATCGAGAGAGTGCGTTGAATGAAGAGAGCTTGGTATCGTTTCTCGAACTCTAAAGTGGAGTATTACACTGGAGAGTCATTCAACAATTCAACAAGCATTGCAATTCATTTTGAACCCTGAAGACATCGAAAAGACACAATAGCTATGAACCTGATGTCACTGAATACTTTCATGTTTCAAGCTCTGCTCATAACCGGACGATTTATGAGTTGTTCAATGCAGACTGGTTTGGCTTTTCCAAATAATTTCTCCAATTTCGTATCGCGGGGACGGGTGCTCCTACCTGAGAGAAGTCCCTCTTCGAGAAAGACTGAGGCGGCTCGAACCTGGAATGATGGTATACAACTTTCCATGAAAATATAACGATGTTTTACTTAGGAGAAAATAAAATTAATGTTAAAGGAAGAACTCGGTTTCATGCGTTTCCCAAAAGAGCCAACGTTGCACAGGAATCATTGGCAGAACGGCTTTTGAAATTAGTCAAATCACTAGAATGCTGCCAGCACCGAATTCACCCTATAACGTGAAAATATAACAAATTTTCAGGGAAATAGCAGTTTCAAGGATGTACCTAAATGAGCCTGTGTTGTGCAAGAACTGATTTGAGAGTGGGTGATTGTACAACAAACCAAACATTACTACCTTGAGGATGATCGTCCTGCGCATGTTGCCAGCGCCGCATTCGAACGTTAAAAATTTAAATTACAAAAACACAAACCTTCAGCAGACGTACTCTCATTGTCTGCTGCATCACCCGCATTGGTTCTACCACACCCGGCAGACTCGGAAGACCTGTAGAATGGCCGTTTCATAAACTTCACAAAAGGTGCCATATAACATGGATCTCTAATTTTGCTTCCATTGGAAATTTATGAACTAAACTATGATTTCTAGTGTAAACTCTTTGCACTGTGACATAGATACCGTAAACCCTGTCCAATCACCAGTCCATTTTATTGCACGTTGTTTTCATCATCTGAGAAACATGATATAATCAATTGACGGGAGAACTGTGTTAGAAATACTATAACATCTGTTCACGCTTTCTATTTCTGCCAGACAAATGAAAGAAATGCACGAGACTGATCTCCATGTACAAGCACATTGGAGAGGATGTATGAATTGGATTAGGAGATGGAGGGGTGAGTGGACGGGGATTACGGTATCTATGTCACAGTGCAAAGAGTCTATAGTAGAAATCATAGTTTGTTTCATAAATTTCCAATGGAAGCAAAATTAGAGATCCATGTTATATGGCACCTTTTGTGAAGTTTATGAAACGGCCATTCTACAGGTCTTCCGAGTCTGCCGGGTGTGGTAGAACCAATGCGGGTGATGCAGCAGACAATGAGAGTACGTCTGCTGAAGGTTTGTGTTTTTGTAATTTAAATTGTATTAATAATATTTTTAGTTCGAACGCGGCGCTGGCAACATGCGCAAGACGATCATCCTTAATGAAGAAATGTTTGGTTTGTTATACACACATCCATATCACCCACTCTCAAATCAGTTCTTGCACAACACAGGCTCATTTAGGTACATCCTTGAAATCGCTATTTTCCTGAAAATTAGTTATATTTGCACGTTATAGGGTGAATTCCGTGCTGGCAGCATTCTAGTGATTTGATTAATTTCAAAAACAGTTCTGCCGCACAAACCACGAAAGTCGAGAGTTATTTCTGATTTCTCTGTTCCAAAGAAAAACAATGAGTTCAATGATTTCTGTGCAACGTTGGCTCTTTTGGGAAACGAATGAAACGAAGTTCTTCCTGGAACATTAATTTTATTTTCTCCTAAGCAAAACATCGTTATATTTTCATGGAAAGTTGAATACCATCATTCCAGGTTCGAGCCGCCTCAGTCTCTCTCAAATAGGGACTTCTCTCAGGTGGGAGTATCCGTCCCCGTGTTTTCCATTCCAGGTCGGAAAGGAGACAGTGGGATCTGTAGAGGAAACAGTGGACCCACTGTCTCTTATATATATATCACAGGTATCACGAGTCAGTGGATGAAAATCGCAACCCTCGGGAACAATTTTTAAAAATTGTCCTGGATTTAGCCCATACTAATGTAATAGCATACCACAGAGACCGAGTTTCGGAAGATCCATGTCCCAGGTCTCAGAGCCGGTGTATAGAAAATTTCCGGTTCTCTTACTGGCCCTACTGTATATCAGCTCAATGATAAGCTATAGCGTTGGCAGAGGGCTCAAAATGTTCGGAAAATTATTTTAAGAAAATTTTATGTTGATAACAATTTAAACAGATGAGAAATAAAATTTTTATGATTCAAATAATGCTGATGGAGATACGAAAAATATGTTTTCACCGTTTTCGATATTCGTAGACCAAAATGTTATTTTCGAAAATGAAGGAGGAAGTACCCATACATATAACAAAATTATGAAATCCCGATTCAGAGACTCCCTTTTTCTGAAATATGTTGTCAAACATGGGCAAGTGGATATCCAGTCATTCAAATTAAGGAAATGCTTTGTGCAAATACATAATTTCTTCCAGTTCTCATCAGTATTGAACGTTTCTGACCACACGTGCATAGAGCACGCTCAATACTCCTTAATTTAAGGTACTTCAAAAAATTCGATTTTCAGACCTCTTAAAATTCGATATTTGCGGCAAGAAATAATTTTTATTTCAGTCTGCGCATCGGTAATTCTGCAAGAAAGTCGAACTATGTACCGAATTCATTGAGAATTTACACAACTCGAACCATCAGCACATTCGAAACCCAAGATACAATCGATCGAAAATGCAACATTCACAGAGTTAAAAAAAATGAAAAATTATATTTTTACGACATGTTTTTCGAAAATGAAGAGGAACATGTATGTTAAATTTCAATGTTATCATGGAAGCTAGAAAATACAATGAGTACATACGGAGGACTCGAATATGAAAATTTTGAATAATTGATCTATGAAAATATTATATAAGAGCAAAAGTACGCATATGATCAACCAGTGGATATAATATTATTTGGATACCGAAATAATAAATTTATGCACTCTTATCTCATCATTTTCGAAAAAGATGTCGTCAAAATATAATTTTTAATTATTTTAACTATGTCAATGTTGCATTTTCGATCGATTGTATCTTGGGTTTCGAATGTGCTGATGGTTCGAGTTGTGTAAATTCTCAATGTATTCGGTACATAGTTCGACTTTCTTGTAGAATTACCGATGTGCAGACTGAAATAAAAATTATTTCTTGCCGCAAAAATCGAATTTTAAGAGGTCTGAAAATCGACTTTTTTGAAGTACGATAAATTAAGGAGTATTGAGCGTGCTGTATGCACGTGTGGTCAGAAACGTCCAATACTGATGAGAACTGGAAGAAATTATGTGTTTGCACACAGCATTTCCTTAATTTGCATTCACTTGCCCATGTTTGACAACATATTTCAGAAAAAAGGGAGTCTCTGAATCGGGATTTCATAATTTTGTTATATGTATGGGTACTTCATCCTTCGTTTCCGAGAATAACATTTTGGTCTACGAATATCGAAAACGGTGTAAACATATTTTTCGTATCTCCATCAGCATTCTTTGAATCATAACAATTTTATTTCTCATTGGTTCAAATTGTTGTCAACATAAAATTTTCTTAAAATAATTTTCCGAACATTTTGAGCCCTTTGCCAACGTTCTACCTCTTCATTGAGCTGATATACAGTAGGGCCAGTAAGAGAACCGGAAATTTCCTAAACACCGGCTCTGAGACCTGGGACCTGGATTTTCCGAAACTAGGTCTCTGTGGTATGATATTACATTAGTATGGGCTAAATCCAGGACAATTTTTTAAAAATTGTTCCCGCACACATCCACTGACACGTGATACCTGTGATATATTTTATCTACGCTCGGCGGCGCAACGGAAGACGAATAATTAGTTATGCGTTGTGATACAAGAGTGTTGGCTCTTCTCACACTGAGGACGAAATACGATATGAAGGGAGGAATGTGGGGGATAGGGGATGGAGGTGCAATCGTAAAATGCGAGGATCCAATCGGCTGGTCTCATCTGTCTTCGTCTGGTCTGATGGGGAGTTTTATCGAGGAGGAGGCACTCGATGTAGACCAGGTAGACTCTGCTCCGAGATCCAGCGTGAGAAGACCTCTCCAGCGTGAGAAGACCTCCTCTTCCACTTCTCCTCCTGTCCAACTGGAGAGTGCGAGGAAGGTCAAAATATTCTGCTGATGCAGAGGCCGCTCGCACTTGGGCAAAGTAAAATAATTTGTTAGTGAACTGAATTTGAAACTAAAAATTATTTCGGAACTTACTTACTTAGAACACACTATCTGAGACAATCGACATATTTCTTCAGCGACTTGGCACTGGCCGAAAATTCGGATTCCTTCTAACTTCGCCAATATTTAGTACTCGACCAGGGAAACATACGAGCGTCGATAGAATTGCGATCCGCGTCCGCGCGCGCGGCAGCGCGGATCTTGAAACAAACTACCGTAATCATCAAAATTTTTTCTATCGATTCCAATCTCTGCGGCGGTAGGGGGGATGGGCGGCGGGAAAATTATAAGACTTTTTTACTCCGGGGAGTTTTTCAATCAGATTCCATCTAACGCCGTAAATCGATAATTCCATTTTTCCTTCCGACATTTTTGTACTTCCCCGAAAAATTTTCAAGAAACCTACAATTTTTTATTTGTGTTTCCGCATCTATTTATATCGATGCACACTTGATTACAACGGCGCAATTGAAATCTGCCCCGAAGTTAGTTAACCAGGTCAAAAGATCCCTCGAAACCGGATTATGGTGTAAATAATACTGTAACCGCTTTTTCCAAATATGCTTAATTCCATCATAACGAATTATAAACGCCTTCTAAGCGATGTATGGACTTCGCTGACGAAGCAAGTGAAAGAAAATAATCGTCACATATTAAAATAACGAAATTATGAAAAAGCGGTTACAGTATTATTTACACCATAATCCGGTTTCGAGGGATCTTTTGACCTGGTTAACTAACTTCGGGGCAGATTTCAATTGCGCCGTTGTAATCAAGTGTGCATCGATATAAATAGATGCGGAAACACAAATAAAAAATTGTAGGTTTCTTGAAAATTTTTCGGGGAAGTACAAAAATGTCGGAAGGAAAAATGGAATTATCGATTTACGGCGTTAGATGGAATCTGATCGAAAAATTCCCCAGAGTAAAAAAGTCTTATAATTTTCCCGCCGACCCATCCCCCCTACCGCCGCAGTGATTGGAATGGATAGAAAAATTTTTTATGATTACGGTAGTTTGTTTCAAGATCCGCGTTGCCGCGCGCGCGGACGCGGAGCGAAATTCTACCGACGCTCGTATGTTTCCCTTGTCGAGTACTGCATATTGGCGAAGTTAGAAGGAATCCGAGTTTTCGGCCAGTGCCAAGTCTATTTCGGTTCTCTCAGATAGTGTGTTATACAAACTTGGCGGCAGCGCAGAAGCTCAGAGTGCTCTTGATGAGCTTGTAGCTGCAGTAGCCACCTCCCTGGGCACTCGATTGCCTTTGGAAAACTTGTGAAACACGAATTCAGAGCCTGAACTATTTACAGTATTTCCATCGCTTTTTTAAATCGGAGTTGAAATTTATTTGAGAAGTGTTGCTCTACTTTTGATAACTTACAAATGCACATTTCCATAGTGTCGGCTGACCTGCAGCAGCCGGGTGTGTTGCACGATTCAGAGGTTGAGTGATCTCTGGCGTGTATGAGATTGACGGAGTCGAGTCACCAGCCCAGCCTTGTTGTCTCACGGAGAGTGAGCTGCAGAGGGGAGAGGTACGGCAGAAGGCAGGAATTTTGTTTGTGGAGAGAAGGGTACGGTATTGAGGATCAACCGTTGTCTCACAAGGAATGGCCGCGAGGGTAGGTTGGAGTTTTCGAACGAGAAGCGGGATCGAAAGAGGATCAAATTCTAAGAATTTCTAAGTGTTTCATACCTGCTAAGGGCACATGTGGATGTCTGCGCTCATAGAGGGGAGAGGTGTTAAACCGTTCATTACTCAGTCTATGTTCCGAAATTCCACTACCACTTAGATGCAAGATCTGGGTTTACGAAAATTTCACTGATTAGAAGGTACCAAATCTATTAAAATATTTTATAAATGTTACTTCAGACTTCATCCATCTTGATTCCTGATGCTGAGCGCCTGGCTTGAATTGCATAATTTTTTTCTTCCCTGCCGATTTTCTTCCATGCTCAGAAGACACCATTGCTGGTATTAGTTTATGTGACGGCAGTTTTCCAAATATTGACCAGGCTCTCCAGTGGATATATTAGAGTATACACTTGACGTGATGGCTCAAGAGACATCCTCCTTGCAGACCCATTCGCCGGGGGCCCATCAATTGCCTGGACTCGAGAATTCGAGTACGGACTATCTTGGGGAGGAGCACCCTCTTCCGCCCTACCATACCCGCTCAGAGAGGTAGAGTGGGTGTGGAAACAGCGAAATTTGTTGAGGGATTTCACCCTGAGGAGTCGTATTAAGGTGTGATTTGAGAGAAATTATTTAAATAGTCAACCGCTCGATGATTGAAAAATTAGAGATCGTCCAGTTATGTGCTGAACGTGAAACACAAAATTCAATAACGGAGAGATGCTGCTGAAATGTAAGGAAGAGAGTTTCTGTAATTTTCTTGCACTTTCATTGGTGGGCTTATGTTTCGCGATGCTTACTTGACCGTGGAGTTTGTTGTTGTAATGATCGTAGCGACATCCCAAAAATACACACCAAATTAAAATTTCAATTAATGGGCATACGTACATTGGACTCGTTTCTAACGAACTTGCTTCTCCATTACCACCCCATTTTAATGACCAATCTCATTCAAGAGGCGAGTGATTCGGGAGAAGAGGAGTAGGGAAGACTTAATGAGGAATGAGATGGAGGCGAGATTCCCGAGCCATTCTTCGATTTGGTGAGTTGTTTTTATAAGAAATAATATGTATTTTAAATTTTGATTTGAACACGTGAACCTCTGATGATTTTTCCCAACAAGTACGATTTCGGAATTGGACTTATCACAATGCTTTTCATAGTCTTGTGAAACATATTATGCGGTTGGTTTTCGTTCTTTTTACAATTGCTGCGTATTGAAAAGTCACGAATTATTTTGGCGTGGTAATTGCTGTAACGCTTCATTGGTCTTACGAAACGTAAACTAGACTGCCTAAATATTTTTGTGATTTTATTCGGATTGTCTAGTTATCATATACAATATATTGAATAATCTCTGAACGGTGCAGCTGGGAAGATACTGTAAGGGAGTGTGGGGGTACTGTAGCATAAATGGAGATTGCTATATTGAGGATGCAGCGTGATCTCAGTAAATTAAAAAAAAATTGCGCTTGAGATCGATGCATTTATAATGTGTTTTACGTTGGTCATGTACGCTCTTGGTTGTGAGGAACCTCCAATTTATCTCATAAATAATAATATTATTAGGCCCACGCCCATCTGAATTCCTGATTGTAATATGATGAGGAAGAGCCTGTTCTCATCAAACATTTACAAGAGCCCTCCGAAGATACGGTAGTCGAACAGTGAGTATTGATCGATGAATGTGCATACGCGGAGCCGGACATTTGAAGTGCGTTTCAGTTATCGTCTTGTTTTGAGGCGGGTTTAGGTTTCACTTTTCTTACTTAGCTGACGAGTTTGTTGTTGCACTGATATAAGGGATGACTCTACGATGAGTTTGAAGCGAGTTATGAGTGAAAAACGGAGAGCGTGACAGACAAACACACAAACAAACAGACGCACGGACAGACAGACATCTTGTCTTTTTTCTACATAGTAATTGTTTTACCCCAACGAATATCCGAGAATGCATTTCCTTTAACTAGTAATGGACGAGTGAAACATGTTATCAATTACTTTCCTAAAATTTATTTTCGTTCTCTGTTTTAGATATAATGGCAACAGTGATCTGGCGCATCATTCCTGTGTATTATTTCCATCTACAGTACTCGAGATACGGCACATTCTGATCGATTTTTCCAAAAAATCTCGGATGGTCACGAGATTGACGTAGATGAGGCTCAACCTTCTCGCCTTACGGAGAATGAAAAGCAACTGGGAAAGGTACGATATGGGGGATCCAGGATAATGGAGAGGTAGAAAGAGGAGGATATCAGAATTTTATAAAATTATGCCAGCGGTCGATGCATGGTTCTGTGTTTCACGTTGGTCGTGTAACATTTCTGTTATTCGAAACGTCAGTAGGATGAGAGTTCCATTTCCTGATATCTTTTAAAAATGGAAACTGCGCCCCCCCCCCCTGTGGATGCTGGTCGCTGAGTCCACAGCTCGTCTGGTTTGCTCAGATCGTTTAACTTTCTGGCTCAGGAGACACCACTGCATGTAATATTTTGAGTATTGCTTGCAAATTTGTAAATTTGACTAATTATGAAACTATTTATGAATATTTATGGTCAATCTTAAAATTTTTCGTGCTGATCATGCGATCGTGAGCTGTGATCCGCGTATTGCGGGAAAGGAGTGGTGCTCAAAGAGTGGTCAATTTTGCAGATTCAATTCCAAAGATTTGGGTTTCACGAAGTCTTCATAACTCATCACACAAGACATAAGTAGTAATAGCCGAGGGAAGGCGTCTTGTAGAACAAAACAACCTAACCAATTTGTACACTATTTCAATTTCAGCGTATCACCATGACAAGGGAAATACGTGCGTCTGTTTAGCAGGTGCAAGCACACTATAGAGAGAAGGAGCCTAAATATTTTTTTGTGATTTTTTGGGATTGTCTAGGTATCATATATAATATATTGAATAATCTCTGAACGGTAATCTGCAGCTGGGAAGGTACGGTAAGCGAGTGTGGGGGTACTGTAGGATAAATGGAGATTACTATATTGAAGATCCAGTTCTATCTCAGAAAAATTATAAAAATTGCAATAGAGATCGATGTATTGATTATGTGTTTCACGTTGGTCATGTACAGTAGCGCCAATAAGTATTGAAACGATTTGTTATTTTGCTATAAATTTTAGCTGATCTGTTTAGCAATTTGGATGTTGTGGTAACATACGCCAAATCGATCGAGGAATACGATGCACATATTGCGTCATCACGTGCATCATAGCTGATTGCGTAGTGATGACGCATTCGAATTTCACTTTTTTATACAGGCGTTATTCTTACACAGATTTTTTTTGCCAAACTTTCTGACGTTAGAGATAGGACCGAGACCTATCCAGAATAAAAATTTGAAGTTGCTGCTCGGTCGCACATTGGCTGCAGCCTTGCCGCAAAATCGATGTCAAAAATTCTGATATCGGCTCCTAGTCAAGCTAGCGATTGGTTCAATGCATCAAAATGATCATCATCATGTGTACAGATGCTCTTGAGAATAAGAAAACAATATCACAACAATTGCCCTCAGGGCACTAAAAAATCACTTTTTCACATGACCACTTTTTGGAGATTCATAACTATGTAGGAACTGTATATAAAAATCTGATTTTTACTTAGTAATGTTCACAATGTTGTAGTTTTATGATTCCCAACTTTTTAGAGTGTTTGAAAATCTTTCCTGTCCGCGGTGATCGTTTTTCGGAGGCACTCTCGAGTCTCCGACCCCTATTTTCGTCTGCACCCTCCCTCCAACTGTGCCCAAAGTTATTACAACATTCCAAAAAGTTGGAATTCAGTTCTTCATAACGTGTTGGACATGTACACATAATAACAAAAGTTTTACATAACTTTCTCTCAAACATGTTTTCGAAGGGTCATGCAATCAGGACCACGGTGCACCTCCGAAACACGATCGCCGCGAACAGGAAAGATATCCCAACGCTCTAAAAAGTTGGAAATCATATAATTACAACATTGTGAACATGATTAAGCAAAAACCAGATTTTTATATACAGTTCTTACATAGTTATGAATCTCCAAATAGTGGTCATGTGAAAAAGTGATTTTTTCATGCCCTGAGGGCAAATGTTGAGATATTTTTTTAATATTCTCAGGATCATCTGAACTCATGATTACGATCATTTTGATGACTTGAACCAGTATCTAGCTTGACTAGGAGCCGATATCAGAATTTTTGACATCGATTTTGCGGCAAGGCTGCAGCCAATGTGCGACAGAGCAGCAACTTCAAATTTTTATTCTGGATAGTCCTCGGACCTATCTCCAACGTCAGAAAGTTTGGCAAGCTGGAAAAAATCGATGTAAGAATAACGCCTGTTTGAAAAAGTGAAATTCGAATGCGTCATCACTACGCAATCAGTTATGATGCACGTGATGACGCAATATGCGCATCGTATTCCTCGATCGATTTGGCGTATAGTAGCACAACATCCAAATTGCTAAACAAATCAGCGAAAAAGATATAGAAAAATAACAAATCGTTTCAATACTTACTGGCGCTAACTTCAGTGAAGCTTTAAACGCCCAGTTTATCCCACAAATACTATTATTATTAGACCCCGCCCATCTGAATTCCTGATTCTGAGTGTCATGCGTGCATGATATGTTCTGCTGTATTTAAATTCCTGATCGGAAGAGTATTTTGTTACACATTAATCTTAATTTCGATCCATTTTTTTATTTCTGTATCTCCACAAATTGTAAAATGTGCATTCCAGAGTGTGCTGTAGTGTATTGTGCTCGGAGTGCTGCGGGGAACGAATAGTGCATAGTAATTGTAAGTGGTGCAGTTCGCTGTTTAAAAAACGTTTTGTGTTTTGTGGACAGCACTTTGTCTCTCCTGCCATACAAAAAAACTACAAAAGCACCCTTTTACGGGGCTGTGCCTGACAGCTGAGAACACGTATCAGTCAATAAATGGACCTCTGCATCTACTCTGCAGTCACGTTATCACCTCTGTGCAAAGCTGAGACAAGATGGAAAAGGAGCAACTATTTAGGGCTCGTTCTCTCTGCATGCGCCGGGACAGAAAAGGCCCCTTATCCGCTGATTGTAGGGATTGCGTAGTCTTTAACCAACAAAAGACAAACAAGATTCCACCCCGGATCCATCAGAGTGTCCCGAAGAGCTCAAGGAGAAGGGTATCAGCCGTCTGTGGAAACCCCGCTGAGAAAGAGATCACAACACCCCCCTGGATCCCGCACTTTTGAGTTCGTCTCAAGTCTATCAATAGATTTGGTTCGCCAGAAGTCAAGCTAAGGAATCGAACTGTAAAGTGGAGACAGAGAGAAGAGCGATTGCAGTGAAGTTCGAGAAACGATACCACACTCTCTTAATTATTGGGGTGTCCGGAAAGTTCGTATAATGCTTCGGAAAAAAGTCAGTTCACGATCAAATGTAGTGATTGCGCAATCTGTTTGTCAACAATGTATTGCATCATTCTGACGTTGAGTAGAGAGAGGATTTAATCAGTCTCCTAGTTGCTACATTGATTCTTGTGATGGACTCCCATCTCTACCTCCGAGCAGTTTTACTTCATTACTACCGTCTTGGCCGATCCGTGAAGGAGGCCCACTCTGCCCTGGCCCAGTCGGAAGGAGCTGACGCCCCCTCCATACCCTTCTGCTATAAGTGGTTCTCCCGCTTCAAGAAAGGGGAGTTTGGTCTCGATGATCAACCCCGCTCTGGACGCCCTCCCTCCCTCGATCAGCCTCTCGTTCTCCGCACACTGAAGCGCAAGCCCATGGCCAGTGTGCGTGAGTTGAAGAAGGATACTGGTAATCCCAGATCAACGGTGTCCGATATCCTCCATCGATCTGGGAAGAAGCCGAAACTCCCACAAGTGATTCCCCATGACCTCTCCCCCGAACAGCTGAAAAATCGTGTTCAAGTCTGTCGGGAATTACTCCATCGTAGATGGGTCATCGTAGATTAATCTTCGATGGGTCAATTCCATCATCGCTACAGATGAGAAGTGGATCACGCACGATAACCCTGTGAGGAGACTGCAATGGGTGGATGCCCGTCCCGAAGAAGGAAGAGCACGGAAAGAAGGAACTCCTCTGCTTCTTCTTCTCAGTGCTCGGTCCCATCTACTGGGAGATCCTCGCCCCTGGCACCAGTATCAATGCCGACCTCTTCTCTGAACAACTAGAAGATGTCGCGATCAGAGTCCCTCCCAGACTCCTGAACCAGGGCAAAATTCTTCTTCTGATGGACAATGCTCGCCCACATCGAGCGAAGATGACCCAGAAGAAAATGGACGAGCTGAAGATCGAGAGGATTCCCCATCCACCGTATTCCCCGGATCTCTCCCCATGCGACTACCACTGCTTCCGCTCTCTCTCTGACTTCTGCAAAGGAAAGAAGTTCAAGAATCGAGATGAAGTTGTGAGGGCTTTCGTGAACTGGGCGGTCTCGAAGAAACCCGCATTCTGGAAGAGAGGAATCGAGACCCTGCCCAATCGCTGGAGGGAGGTAGTGAGAAAGAAGGGAGCATACATTGGTCACTGAGAATTGTAAAGCATTGAATAAAACATAAAAACAAAAAATTATACGAACTTTCCGGACACCCCAATATATGCACTCTCTCGCCGATCTTTCTCTTCAAAAAAGTCTCGTCAAAAAAGTCTTTCAAAAATATACCTTAATTTATGTGGTCAACGTTCGACTGACACCTGTCGGAAGGAAGATACTAGTCCGAGAGTTACGGTGTCCATTATTACGTGTACTGTGCCTTTGCCTGGCCATCCACTGTGGTACACATTGATCGCCGAGCACTGGCGTTGCAGTCGCCTACTTTTCCACACCTTTGCCTGCTCAAATAGCCCATCTCGAAATGAGCATTGGGTACGGCATTGGCAGCAAGGGGACTCTAGTCCACTGCCCACAGCTTCTGGACACTCTGGAAGCTTTCGCTCGCATCGGCGTGGTAATCAAAGCAAAAATGTCCAACACGCTCTCCATTTTCCATACTCTCTCGCCTCCTGTCCAAACTGCGGATCTCATCTTCTACAGTAATACTTTTCATTCCTCTATAGTGAAATCCACCCTTTCTTTGATCTGGAAGTCACCATTCTCTCTTCTTACAGTACTACCTTGTCGCAAGAAAAAGTGGCAGCACTTTGCCTCTCCTGTCACCAAAAATTACTAACAGCACCCGCAGAAACGGGTCTGTGCCTGCCAGATGAGTACGAATTCGGCTGTGCCTGCCAGATGAGAAAAAATAAGCGAACCAGCCTACGCAGTTACGCTATCGCCTCTGGGCAAAGCTGACGAGAGATGGAAACGGAGCAAATAACAAGGGCGAATGCTCTCTGCACGCGCCGGGACAGAAAAGGCCCCTTATCCGCTGATTCTAGAGAGCGCACACTCTTTATCTAGCGACATAAATTCATAGATTCGACCCCGGATCTATCAGGGAGTCTTGAAGAACTCCCGAGCAAGGGGGATCAACCATCGGCGGAAAATCCGCTGAGAAAGAGATCGGAGAAAGTCCCTTGATCTAACACTTTTGAATTCGACTCAATTCTAACAAAAGAGCTTGGTCGGCACATGCATATGAAGGGAATCGAACAGTACAGGGGGATGGCGAGAGAAGATAGAGCGCAGAGAAAGAGAAATAACTCCTCCGTCGTTTGCATTCTCTCTCGGGTGTGAGTCTCGGAGCGAAAGTTGCTGGCAGTAGGCCAATACAATGCTCATGTCGTCGCTCTGCAGACATACTCACATTGTGCTCTAGTCCACACCGATACACCTGATTTGGTGATCATTAAAGAAATCGCTGCTAATACCTTCCTATATCCTACTCCCTCTCCGTCTTCCCTCTACTGCTCGACCATTCTGCAGCTGATACTGCGTTGGGCCATAGGTCACATCAGAAAACACGGGCATTTCTGCAAGGATGTGATTGGTTGAATTTTACACTCACGACAAAGATACGACTACTACCTCCGCAACAAAGCTGAACAATTTTACAATTCCTTCAAACACGGAATGCCCGGGATCGCCAAAGTTTGGTTCTACTAATAAAGATAGAATATTCCGGGAATGATGAGAATCGGCGTGTTCCACATGGTTTTAAGAAATCAGGAGCAGGTACTAAGAAATCAGGAAATACCTGACCAGCATCTGGAGTAGTTCCACTCTTAACCATTCAACTTGAGGAACAAATATAATAAAGTGACATCATGTTTTTCGAGGCTAGCCTAGCATTTACACTAGTAATGCCAAATCGGCTCGCGCTCTCCTCGTTTCACACGCTCTCACTAATTTACACGCAAGCGCGTCGTCGATAAAATCACTGAATACAACATGCCTCTGCATCTAGCATTGCTTGACTTCAAGAAAGCCTTTGTACAGGATTCCGTTGCCAGAATCTGTTAATGGAATGCAAAGGACAAAGGGTGATAATAAAATAACTTTATTTATTTAAATTTACAAATTTAAGGCGAAAAAACTAATTAATAAACAAGAAAGCCCCCTTGGAATTGATTTGATTAATGAGGGGCAAGTGTACCTTTATTATTGAAGAGGAGAAGGAAGTGAAGAGTCGATCGATCAATGTTGAAGTCGATCGATGAGTGTGCGGTGTAAGTCGGACGAAGTGAACCGCGTCTAACAATGAAGCGTAATGAACGTGGGATGGATGAATGAATGCACGCAAATGATTATGCAATGCTTGGGAATGGCATGAAAGGAAAGAAAAAAGGATGAGAGTAAGCACGTGACTCGGCACGTAATCGATCAACAACAGAGTAAAAAGGGAAAATTCGACGCCAAACCCTGCGTGACTCGCCTGAGTATCGAGAACCCCAGTGCTAAAGCGAGTGCAGAATGCCTCAGACAACTTGGCGAAGTACGGTACTCGAGTTTGGTTTGTGAATCGAGAAGTGGTTGTATAAAAATATGATTATTATTGATTTTGAGTGAACGTATTGTAGTAGCGAAGTGAGCTTTCGCTACACTCGGGGGAGACGAAGAAAGGAGAAAGAAAGAAGTGATTGATGTAAAATGACTGATGAGAATGAATTAGCATATGATGCTTTTATGCGAGTGACTCACGAAAGGAGAACATCGTTTAAACGGTGAATGGAGCGAATCGAACAAACGGAAGGTATAAAACGCAAATTAAGCGACAGGTTAACAACTTAAAGTCAAATTAGTGCAAGATGCCCAAAGGCCGGATTGAAACAACTGGGAACAGCGTAGAATGGGGGAAACAATTTTACAGTTTGCCAATCTGGCCGAAGTTAACAAGTGGGGGAAACTCCAAGGGCTCCAATTGGGGAGGTAGAATTCTTCGTAGCCTTTTAGGGCTGTAGCTCCGGGTTACGAGTACAGAAGTACTGCTGGTGGCGGAGTCCGCGGCCCTGCTCGTCCTTACATCCTCGAACACACACATCTGGCTCGCACGAGGCTGAGTGTGCGGCGTTCTTAATACGGAAACACCGAAGACACTGATTCGGAGCCATGAGGGAAAGGCGGGTGGAAATGCTCGTGACATGGGAACAATTGCGGGAGTAATGGATCGTCGAATTACAGAAAGTACATTTCACAGTCTGAGCGATATGGGATGGCTTGGAAATGGGGTTAGTGCGTGGAGCAATGGGGGATCGACTACGATCTCTTGAATGAGTAGGACGGTCCAGTGAATTCGGGGTACGAAACTGTGAACGAGGGGCAATGCTAATGCGAGGGGTATGAGGGGTGGAGATTGAATGGGAGTGGTTGGGGGAAGGCTGAGTGGTGTTACTCAAAATGGCAGAGAGGGAGAGGGACATCGAGCCGAGCTCGTTCTTGATGATCTTCGACTCATAGGAGACGTGAGCCTTGAGATAGTTGAGATCCTCTTTGAGACTCTTTATTTCCTCACGACTCTTGTGCAGCTCAGAATGAAGAGAATCGAAGCAGGACTCGATGAAATCCTGAAGGGAAAAGATAAATGAACTGATAGACATGATGGTTTGATTGATATTGAGAATGTGATAGAGATGATAAAAGGGGAGTTTCGTGATTATGAAAATATGAAATACTGGATTGATGGATTTGAGGGACGAGATTCAATTATTACCCTAGTAGAGTAGTCGTCGTACGACGTGAGAAGAGCTGCCTCTTGGTCCATCTTCAATTCTTCTTCATGATCGACCGACTGAATGGAAATGATAAGTGAATAGAATGAAATAAATGATTGTATTATAATTTCGGTGTGTATGCACAGTGGAATCCTCGGGGGAGGGGAAAGGGGGCATGCAGTGATTCCTAATTGCGCCGCGCTGAGATCTAGTGACCATGGGATGGGATGCTTGTCCTACTGGGCCTACAGGGTGTGTATTTTCTGATGAATGAATCTCAAGTGGGATCAGAAGATTGAGAGGTCTCTCGATTGTCCTGCCGGCATGTGATCGCAGCGTGGCCGAAGTATCAGTGAGTGAGAGGATCTTCGCCATTTTCCAGGATGATCTCGGTGTAGTTCCACTCTCGTCTACCACTAGGACAATGGAACCAATTTTGGGGACGGAACTGGATGATCGGTTAGACTGTAGTGGGTCGGATGAATGATTCTGCGAATCTCTGAGGGTGATGAGGTACTCATTATGCCATCTTCTCCAGAATGATTCAACGATTTTGATCGATCGTCTGAGCTGTTTCATTGCTGCTTCTCTGCTTGAGTTTTCCTCTTCTGGGGGAATGTAGTCGTCACTATTAGTGAGGGTGAGTGAGCAACCAAGGAAGGAACTGGGCAGTATGAGATCGATAGGTCTAAGTATGGGACCAGAGAAAGACTGGATGTCATCTGATGAAACGTATGTAAGAGGTCTCGAATTGAGGAGCGCCTCAACTTCACAAGTAAACGTGTCGAATTCGTCTCTGGTGAGTTTCTTCTTCCCTATGGAACGGGAGAATGATTCCTTGATGATTTTGATGAGTCTCTCGTAGATTCCTCCCTTCCATGGAGAATGGGCAGTGGTGAAGTTCCAAGTGATCCCTAGTGAGGAGAAAAGTGTGTTGATCTCAGGGTCGATCTCAGATTTGGACAACAATGTGCTTGCTATCGTAAAAGTGGTAGCCTTGTCGGAGGTGATTCTCTGGGGTGTCCCTTTACGGGAACAGAAACGACGGAAGGCAAGAATGAATGCAGAGGGGAGAAGCGATGAGACCACTTCGAGATGGGTGAGTCTGGTGGACAAGCATGTGAGAACAACGATCCAAACTTTCGAGTTGTCATCGACATGGAATGGACCTGCATAATCTATACCACAGTGTTCGAATGGGAGGCTCTGTCTGACTCTATCAGAAGGGAGTGGAGGAGTCTGAGGGTACGTGAATGGAAGATTATTGGTCTTCCTGCAAGGAATGCATTGCCTGAGAGTGGACTTGACAAGAGGTCTGGCTCGTGGAATCAGGAACTTGATCTTGAGGGTGTTGAGAACTATGTCTACTCCAGCATGGGTTGAAGAGTGAATGTCCCTAATGAGAAGTCGAGCTAGAGTGCTGTCAGGAGAAGTGGGGATGAAGATTGGGGATTTGAATTCCTCATGTTGATTCGAGTTAGTAACTCGAGTGCTGACTCTCAACGATCATTGATTAGAGACATCTTCTTGATGACTGAGTCACTGAGCGATTGCTGACTGAAGAAAATGAGGCGATTGAAAGCGAATCTCTTCTCTCGTGCATCCAGAGTAGATGCACAGTGGGTTGGGGGAGGTTCAGTTTCTCGAGAATGCTCGCATTACTGGTCTTATGTGCGCATCGGGCGATGAATCGATAAACTAGCGCTGTCACATTGATAGCCCTTTTGAGGCTCGAATGGCGAGGGAGATTGATGGGAGACTCTGGTGGTGTCTCAATCACCTGAGCGCTGATCACTACTGGGAATGGATCGAGATCCGGGTACTGAAGTTCGGACAGATTCGTATCAGGCCATTCAGAGGGATTGGATGATAACCACGGAGGGCCAATCCACCATTGATGCGAAGGATCGTTCATGTCTGATGAGGAAAGGCCACGAGTTGCATGGTCGGCAGGGTTCTCTTCGCCTCTGACATGTCTCGGTGAGTGGTAAGAGAGAAGATTATCAGACGTAAGGGCGTCTCTGATCGAATGAATGAGCTTGACTCTATTGGAGACGAATACACCGACTGGCTTGTTGAACCCAGGTCTACACCAATGAAGTGTCACAGCTGAATCCGAGAACGAGTATACATGGATTTGCTTTGTGGGAAACTCTTTTCGGATAGTCTCCACCGTGAACTGAAGCAAATTGTGTGCCATGGCAAGTGAATCAAGTTCCATCTTGGGTATGGTGGACTTGGAGTTGATGGGGGCTAGCCTAGTTTTGGGGATGATAAGTGTCGGTTTTTGACCAGGCACGTAACTATAGACCGAGGCTGCCTTTGCTGATTTTGAAGCATCGCAGAATGCAACTAGAGTGATGTCATTTGATTCAGAGATATTCGTAAATCGATAGATTGGGAGTGAGAACTGTTCGAGGTCTGAAATCTGATTGTGGAAGGATTCCCTAGTGCTCTCGTCTACTGGTTCATCCCACTTGATTGGACTGTTCCATAGACCTTGGACTGTGAATCGAGGAGGGAGAAGGAGTGGGTTAAGAAGCCCTAGTGGATCGTATGAACTCGATACAGTACTGAGCATGGATCTCTTCGACTCTTTTTCTCTCTTGGTAGAGACGGGAATATTGATAGAGAGAGAATCTTCCTCAGTGTTCCAAATGAGACCGAGAAGTTTCTGGTTACTATCCTTTGATTGATCGGAATCTGGCACACACGACATGAATGAGGATGAATTGGATGAGTAATCTCTAAGGTTCATGGACATCGATTGGAACAGGTGTTTCGACTGTGTGTACATCAAGGAAGATGGGTTGTCAGCAGTGATGATGATGTTGTCTACGTAAAGATTGGAAACAAGTTGATGGACTAAGTGGGGGTCGCATTTCTTGCCCTCGTGCTGGATGTGATGGTTGATTTCCTTGTTGAGAAGGCACGGGCTCTGGTTGACTCCGAAAGGCGTTACGCAAAAGCGTAGGACAAGAATGTTGTTGGGGGAGACAGGCTTGTCGATGTCTTTCAGCCATAGGAATCTGAGCATATTCCTCTGTGAAGGACACAGTTTCACTTGCAGGAATGCTTTCTCAACGTCGGCAACGATGAGAAATGGCCTGAGTCTGGCACGAATGAGGAGGGACGGAATCATTTCCAGGTCACTTGGTCCAGGGTAGATCATGTCGTTGAGTGATGGTTTGTTTTTGAGATGGGCTGAAGCATCATAGACTATGCGCAGTGGAGTGGTTGCTTTGTCTGGTCGAAGGACTGCTTGATGAGCAAGATAGTGTATGATACCACTAGTGTCAGATGGGTCGACTGCTTCTACTTGCCCTAATGAAATCTGATCTTGGATGACAGAATCGTAAAAGAGCAACATGGTTTCTGTCAGTGGACAGATTGCGCTGTGTGGAGGAAAGACGGGAGACTGCCAGATTGTAATTATCTGGCAATTCATCCTTGGCATCAGGCTTCATGGCATACTGAACATAGTATCCGTCATCGTGAGACTGAACGGTGTCGTTGAAATGTTTCGTCACTAACAGCCAACTTGCGCTCCTCCTTCTCTGTGGTCTCGTATATGCGCGAGATCGGATCCACAGAAAGGAAACGCTCAGCTAATTGATCTACTGAATAATTGACCGTGGTGACTGAGGCAACTGTGAGTGAAGGAGTGACTTGGTGATCAGAGGGGTTTGTTGGGGGGAGACCCTGACTTTTATTTGTAGGAGCTGCCTTATTCTTCTTGGTCGGAAGTGGTGGCGTCAGGCTCTCGGAACCGGCGACGAGGGGACCGATTACAGATTGGATCAAGCGGTATCCTCCAGGAAGTGTCGTCGATGTTGAGTTCTCCAGTAACTTGAGTGTGTCTCCGACACCGAGAAGCAAATCGGGACTAACAGTCGACTGAGTGAAATGAACTGGGATGGTAGTGAGAGTTGTCCTGATTACATCTAAATCAGCTTCAGACAATGGCTGATGATGTATCGATTGAGTGATGGTGTCAGTATCATGAACAATAGCTTTGATGACTTCCCTACCAAGGTCAGTGATGAGCTCAAATTGTACTACTTCGTGGCTAGAGGGAAGGGAATTCTGATCCGCAGTCATTACTCCTGTGATGGAAGCATGTAACTGGTCGATTGGTTTGAGGTGAAGCTGATTGACTAGTCTTCGAGAGATGAGAGATACTTGTGCACCAGCATCTAGTAGTGCGTTCGCGTAGGAACTTCTGAGCGCGATCGTGTTTGCTAGCATGACAGGTGCTGTGAACAGTCTAGTGTTGAGCTGAATGCATGGACTAGTAGTTAATGAATGGACGCCAGACTGGTTATGAGTAGATTGCTTCGTACACAGGGACTTGTGATGCTTTGCCTTGCACTGTGGACACGATTTGTAGCAGGCATCAGAAGAGTGGTTGGGAGAGAAGCAAGAAAAGCAGAGTGATTTGTTCTTGAAAATCTCTTTCTTCTCCCTAATTGAAGTGACACGAGCGCATTCTTCACTGTACTGATGTGTGCCACAGAAAACACACAGTGGAATCTTCCTAGAGTGGTTGGGTGTGGATGAGGAGTGGGAGGCAGGCGACTTAGTGTGAGGCGCTGTCGACGCGTGCGCCTTGGAAGGCAGCGAGCCATTATTGTACTGTGAGTTGACAACAGAGTTTGAACGCTGAGAAGTGAAAGCGCTGATCATGACTGAATCCTCTCGCTCTTCGCGCAATTTATCCTCAATTAGTTCGAGAGCGGACACAAGTGAATCAGGTTTTTTACGAGTGACAAGCGTAATAAACTTGGGATGGATGCTTTCAGCAAGTTGTTGTTGCATACAAAGAGCATGTCTCCATCCGAGTCTCCATGAATGGAGTGAGCTATGTTGATCATGGCACGGTCAGCTGACAGTTGGTCGTCTACTCGGGATGATTTGGCTCTAATGGAACGAAGTGATTGCATTAGACGAGCTTGAGTGAGGTCGTATCGATCGTATTCTGATTCTAGTCTAGTGAGCATTTTGGTGAGGAAGCTAGGCTGAACGGGGAGTGATGCGATTAGAGAGTGCGCTTCTCCTTTCAGATTAGAGCGAATGTGGAAAATCTTTTCTACTTCTGACAAGTGTGGCTGGTTGATAATGAGGGACTCAATCTGATACTTGAAGGCGGACCATCGAGTAATATCACTGCCGTCGAAAGTCTCGAGTCTAATGGGTGGAAGTGAGAGGCTAGGCCTATGCGACACTGAATCGAGTGGGGGAAGTGATTGCGTCGATGACGAAATAATAGCATTGGGTGATGAAATATGCAATTGAACATAGAGGCCGGAGATGATTGTTGCCCCATGAGTGTATGCCTTTTTCTTCAAATGTATGATTAGGGACCACAAGGTGGTTACCCGAAATCGTCACACAGGTCTAATTGTGTTGTTAATGTGTTCGTATGGGGCTAAATATGATTATGCATTTTGAATTAGGTTTATATCTAATGTTTGAGCCTAATTATGACCCAAAATGTGGGTGAATTGATCATAACGTGAAAGGCCCAAAAAGCGAGACGAGAGAAAGAGGGGCGGAGCCTATTTCTCATTTGCCGTTTCAATTCTCGAAACAATCGGGTAGGGCTTCGCCGAACCCTACAGGGGAAGAAAGCAAGCTTTCACGTAGGCGGGGCGCTATCTAGTCACGCCGGGTGAGAGACGGGTGGAGGGAGGGGAGGGAGAGGGATGAGAGAACGCAGAAAGAGTTGCCAGCCATGCGCGCTTCGAATTCGAAGAAACACAATCTTCATTCCCAACCAAATCACTCGTTCAAAATTGAATTTGGAAACTCATTTCACCCTCTTTCGAATGAGCCTCCGTGACCTTGGAAATTCCTTTTCTGAGTAGGTCAGCGTACGAGTTTTATGGTTTTCTAAGTCAAGTCGCTCTATAAAACTTGTATGCTGACCTACTTAGAGATGGATTTTCCAGGGTCACGGAGGCTCATTCGAAAGAGGATGAAAAGATCTTCCAAATTCTTTTTTGATCGAGTGATTTGGTTGCGAATGAAGACTGTGCTCCTCTTGTCTCGCTTTTGCGGGATAAAGTGTCCGAGCCGAGTGGGCGGAGCTTGCGGAGTCTATGTATGATGTTTAGATTGTTAGATCGATCATTTACTGATTATTTAATAGCTGTGAAACATAAATTCACAATTCACATCTCGAATCTTTATTTTTTAATTTCAATAATATTTTTCGTGCAGGGAAAATTTGATGTTGTAAACATGCTCAGGAAGATCATCCACAATGAATTACTTTTTGATTTCTTTAATTAACGACCGAAGATCTAATCAGTTCTTGCACATCAGTCTTTCCTTTATGGGCGACATGAAACCGTAATCTTACAGAATAACTAAATATTTAACGTGTCTGGACGGCAGTCTCGTTGGATGTGGCCTCCTTACAAACTCTCACTCCGACAATATGAATGAGAGTGCGATGGAGAGGGAACAACTGCAACAGAGTCAAATTGTTTTTGTGGACCTTTATCTATCCCTTTGTTGAACTAATTGTCCAAAAATTAGAAAAAAAACACCGTTGTGAATTTGGAGAATGCATGCAACTAGAATGATCAAACTATAAAAATTGCAGAGAATATCTCAGAGAAAAAGTATTGATTATTTAAAAAGGGAACATCGAGAAAGTATTGAATTGTTTTAGCACGAGTTACGCACACGGACCATAAATGAACATCTCGCAATACTTTTGAATGTTCAGTGAAACGCAAATTATGAGATTGGACTGTACACACTATTTTATTAGGTTGGTCGATAATGAATACAAGATTTTTAAAAAAATTTAATTTTCCCGCTTTTTTGCAGGTTGGCAATTTCCCAACTCTAGAATGTTCTAGAGTGTTCTCGGAGGTACTCCCCTAAAGATATATAAAAGCGGCCGCTTCAAGGTAGAATAAACTATGACCGACATTACCGAAGACCAACTTCACGTCTTGTACTATTACGAATGGCTGCGCGGAGCCAACGCGAGCAAGACCACTGCTAACATCAACGGAGCATTCAAGAAGGATGTGACTACCTACAGCACAGTACACCGATGGTTCAATCGCTTTGAGGAAGGAGAGACGAATCTCGAAAGCGGACACTCCACTGGTCCCCCAATCACCACCGATGATTCTGAATTACTCCGTGCCATAAGGGAGAAGCCGGAATCAAGCACCCGTGAACTGGCGACCACACTTGGGTGCGTCCATAGTACTGTTGTCAACCACCTCAAAACGCTTGGCTACCACAAAGTTCTATCCAGATGGGTGCCCCACCAACTCACCGATGGCCAGAGGATGACCCGTACAAGCATCTGCCAATCTCTCCTCCTTCGCCCCCACAGGAAGGAGCTTCTAGAAGACCTCGTGACTGGAGATGAAAGTTGGATCCTCTACGATAACAGTACCCGTCACGCTGTCTGGATCCCCCGAGGAGAAGAGCCGCCAACGCAACCCAAAGCCGACCCCCATCCAAAGAAGATTCTTCTGTGCTGCTTCTGGGATGCGCAAGGGATGCTGTACTATGACCTGCTCACTCAAGGGAAAACAGTCAGTTCTATCCTCTACAGTACTCAACTGGACAATCTGGCCGCTGCGATGAAACAGAAGCGTCGGAGACGAACTACAGTATACCTGCTTCATGACAACGCTCGACCTCATACAGCAAAGTTAACTCAGTCCAAGCTTGCCGAACTGAACTGGGAAACCGTACCCCACCCGCCATATTCTCCTGACTTGGCACCCTCTGACTACCACTTGTTCCGGGCCCTCAAGTTGTTCCTACGCAACAAAACCTTCGCGGACTTTGACCACCTGAAAACCGATGTCGCCAACTTCTTCGAGTCCCAGCCATCGTTCTTCTGGGAGAACGGCATCAATGACCTGCCCAATAGGTGGACCAATGTTGTGCAGTACAATGGTGATTATATTGTTGATTGATTGTTGTGTGTTGTTGAATTATAAATAAAAATGTTATGAACAAAAAAATCTTGCATTCATTATCGACCAACCTAATAGATTGTTTTTGAAATTGTTGCGTGCCAAAAATTGGAGAAAAGCTATGATGGACTGGCGACATATCTCTTTTAAAGAATTAAACCTTCCTATTCAATTCTCACGCTATAGTCTATTGGACTTACATAACTCGTCCTTCCCTGCAGTATCTGTAGCAGCCGCGCGTCAGAGATCGAATGATCACTGATGTGCACGAGATTGACGGGGACGAGGAACCCGCCCACCCTCCCGTCTCACAGAGAGCGAGCTGCAGCTGAGGAAGGTTCAGCAGAGGGATAGCGGATAATGCAGGCGGAGAAGAGTGTACGGTATTGAGGAATCTTGGTTGTTTTTTGTTTTTTTATTAGAATTTGGAGAGATATTTCAGCTTGCTGGTATAACAGTTTCAACTACATGTGAGATGTCAATGTTTCAACAAAAATATTGATTTTCTGTTCCACGTTGGACAAGTAAGATTTCGGTTGTTCGAAACTTCAGTGCGTGTAATGAGTGCATTATAAAAATATAGATTTTTCTCATCTGGTTTTCGGAAGCAGAATGCCCCGCTTGTATTCCGTGCGCTACTGGAATCACTTTCCTGCTCAGGATACACCATTGTATTCATTTATTTAAAAGCTTACTGAAATTCGTACATATAAGCTTCGAGTTCTGAATCTCCGTCAACCGTGAATTCCACAGCCTGCGGTCTTGTGTTGTGCTCGGCGTGTTGCGGTGAACGAATCTTGTTCGGGGTGTTTTGAATTTGGTAGAGTGAATTTGAAAAGACGGCAACATGCGAAAGAAGAGCATCCTCAAGGTAGTTTTTCGCTCTCTAATATATTTTCTAATATAATTGGTCCGCGAGGTAGAAGAGAGGGGGGGGGGGGTGACAAAACAGAAACAAATCACAGCTCCGTCGGAAATCGACTTAGAGACTTGGGAGTTGATGCATTGCTACCAATATACTCTCCACTACATCACCCTGATTAGATCCTCTAACTAGGCGATTATGAGTTTCACTCGCCAGCTATGTATAGGGGTTCGTGGTCTAAAATTGGGAATTTGAGTGAAAAATCATGGTTAAGTATTCACGAAATGTCGTGACCAATCGATGTACATTCTACTTGAAAAGAGTACTTACTGGGGTACTAGACTATCAAGCCAGGCGAGCACACTCCAGATGTATTGGCTCGTGAGGATGGGGAGAGACGAACGGTATAGCCGCAGCTGAGGAAGGTGCGGTCGAATGTAGATATTAACTGTGTTTTACTTTCGCTCCCCTGGGTTCGACAGATCGGAGAACAGGTTCTTCGTAACTATTGGGGTGTCCGGAAAGTTCGTATAATGCTTCGGAAAAAAGTCAGTTCGCGATCAAATGCAGTGATTGCGCAATCTGTTTGTCAACAATGTATTGCATCATTCTGACGTTGAGTAGTGAGAGGATTTAATCAGTCTCCTAGTTGCTACATTGATTCTTGTGATGGACTCCCATCTCTACCTCCGAGCAGTTTTACTTCATTACTACCGTCTTGGCCGATCCGTGAAGGAGGCCCACTCTGCCCTGGCCCAGTCGGAAGGAGCTGACGCCCCCTCCATACCCTTCTGCTATAAGTGGTTCTCCCGCTTCAAGAAAGGGGAGTTTGGAATCGATGATCAACCCCCCTCTGGACGCCCTTCTTCCCTCGATCAGCCTCTCGTTCTCCGCACACTGAAGCGCAAGCCCATGGCCAGTGTGCGTGAGTTGAAGAAGGATACTGGTACTCCCAGATCAACGGTGTCCGATATCCTCCATCGATCTGGGAAGAAGCCGAAACTCCCACAAGTGATTCCCCATGACCTCTCCCCCGAACAGCTGAAAAATCGTGTTCAAGTCTGTCGGGAATTACTCCATCGTAGATCCAATCTTCGATGGGTCAATTCCATCATCGCTACAGATGAGAAGTGGATCACGTACGATAACCCTGTGAGGAGACTGCAATGGGTGGATGCAGATGAGAAGCCCACGCCCGTCCCGAAGAAGGAAGAGCACGGAAAGAAGGAACTCCTCTGCTTCTTCTTCTCAGTGCTCGGTCCCATCTACTGGGAGATCCTCGCCCCTGGCACCAGCATCAATGCCGACCTCTTCTCTGAACAGCTGGAAGATGTCGCGATCAGAGTCCCTCCCAGACTCCTGAACCAGGGCAAAATTCTTCTTCTGATGGACAATGCTCGCCCGCATCGAGCGAAGAAGACCCAGAAGAAAATGGACGAGCTGAAGATCGAGAGGATTCCCCATCCACCGTATTCCCCGGATCTCTCCCCATGCAACTACCACTGCTTCCGCTCTCTCTCTGACTTCTGCAAAGGAAAGAAGTTCAAGAATCGAGATGAAGTTATGAGGGCTTTCGTGGACTGGGCGGTCTCGAAGAAACCCGCATTCTGGAAGAGAGGAATCGAGACCCTGCCCAATCGCTGGAGGGAGGTAGTGAGAAAGAAGGGGGCATACATTGGTCACTGAGAATTGTAAAGCATTGAATAAAAAAAAAAAACAAAAAATTATACGAACTTTCCGGACACCCCAATAGTAATGTCTCACTGAAACATATCGTCACCTGGAATGTCAAAATTTGAAATCGGCATCTCAATATGTTTTTTGGCATAACGGCAACTTTGATCTAGCACTCTCATTTTAGTGTATTAATGCTGGATTCCGTAAGCATCGCTACAGAACTTTTAAATCGATTTTCTTCTGAAATTTCGCAAATACGGCGGGTACGGCAAAATTCCACTTCCACGGTCAGAGTGGAATACGGCAAATACTCTCAAAGATTGACTCTGCTCTGACCACTCATGCACGACTAACACTGTTGATGATGCAAGGAGTGAGGTACGATAGTAAAGGAAAACAATACTGATGATGTAATTCAGTTCCGCCTCTCCGTCCAATGACAGTATCCGCTTCAGCCATTTACGATCCTCATACTCTTGTCCTTCATGGTGTATTTATTGAGTAGTATAATTTTAAATTAATGTTGAAAATTTCCTCTAGCCCAAATGCTTGGCCCAAATGCTTTTATGATAGCTGGAATTTTGTGTTTCAAGTGATTGCTTAATTGGCTGGTGCTATTACCTAGGCAGTTTACGAAGGACTATCCGTGAAAATACAATCAATCCCCCCCCTATAGAAATGTCGGTGTTACCTGCAGTTCAGGATGGTCGGCAGCAGCTGCAGCGGCAGAATGGGCGTGAAGCAGAGGGAGGCAGGAAGACGGAGAGGGAGGAAGACATGTGTATGAATCAAAGACCTCGAATCGATTCGAAATTTAGAAAGCTCTCGAACGAGAAATCACTCGTTGATGGCAAAGTGTCTGGGGTTCTTCATTCCTTTCTAAAAATTTGGGCTCACATCCTCACTATCATTTTTTAAACAATATTTGAACAATCGATGCTCTGGCGAGGCAAGGAGAATCGACTTCAGGTGGAATTCGAAGAGACTGGCATGTGAGCTGGATTTTATTAGTTTATTCTGAACAAATTGATTCGATAATTGAGTCCAGCCCTGAACACTGATAGTAGTAGTATGAGTGTAGCATGACTTCGCCTGCTTAAAAAGTTTAATTTTATGCTTTTCGCATGATTTTGCAGGCAGTTTGCAGCATTCAAATGGGATTATTTTCTAAATAGTCAGGGAACTTTAAAAGAGGCGTAGTTGCCCACTAGTTGAAAACAATAAATCAGAGATAGAAGTTTTATATGAAACATATCATTATGAAAATTGCGTTGTAACCTGCTTGGGGAAATAAAATGAAAAATAACGACAAGACTTATTGGACACCCTAATACAAGAAAATATTGTCCCCCATCATGAAGTAAATAATGTAGAACCATTGATGAGGCCTCAATCTCAATGTTGCAATTGTTCTTAAATGAGCGATATTCTGACTCGCGTGCTCTTTCACCCTGTGTGACTGGCGAGAGAGAATGGGAAGCATGGCAGCCTTAGATAAGGTTGGGCTTTCGTTGTTCTTATTAATAAATATTTGAAATGTAGAATTGTAAAAAAATGCTTACTTTCAAGATAATGAAAATTATTGTAGTGGTGTGTAGGTTTCAGAGAGCTCTTATGAAATTTGTGCCATGAAGAGAATCAATTTTTCGGTATTCTCCGTGCATAAAAATCAAGTATCTTCCCCAATTTCAATCAACCCGTCATCTTCTCCTCTTTCTATCTCTTCTCTTCGTCTTTGCAGTACCCATCCATCAATCCGAACTTCTCTGGGCACTGACCGCCCGCAATCGAGTGCTACTGAGAATGGAATAGGCTAGGAAATGTGATTTCGATAAAAATGTCATAATTGTGTTGTTTATATAATTAATTGTAACTTATTTATCAAGCGCAAATAAATATAATTTCTCCTAAAGGGTCTCTTAATAGTTACTATCGGCATTCCGATGTTACTGTCGATTTAAATAGATTAACACTATTCATTTTCGAAAATCAATTCCAGATAATTTATCGATTAAGGGGGGGGGCATCCGGTATCTTCATTGCTCATTCTTCCTCTAACCTGTCCCATTGTGCTCGTCGTTCCTCAAAATCTCGGGCTGATCCGAATCGTGGAAATCCTCAGCCACTGAAAATTTAGCAATTAGTGCATTCTTGTTGAAATCCTCGGGATCGGGAGAAATCACAAGCCACTAAAAATTAGCACATGGCGATTACTAGGTGCATACATTCTCCAAATTCACAAGAGAGTTTTAGCAAAATAATATTACGTCCACTGTCACCGGTTTCGACAAAATTTGTAAATTATGAAGACTTGTTAAATGAAGATAAAATAATACACTGACACTGCTGCAGTTCCCACTCTATCTTATTCTAACTTCATCGCATCGGAGGGAAGAGATTGGAAGGAGACCACATCGAATGAGGCTGCCGTGTTTGAAAGGCGATAACTTTTCTGGTTCGGGTCACCTCAATCTAAAGAGCCATTCAAATCTCTCTAAATGGTATCCAGTTTTGTATTTTATTAGATGACTATTCATGGAATCACCAGTAAATTCCGATCCGAGTCCGCAATTTAATTGAATTTCAGCTAAATCATAATACTCCTTACAGCATTGTGGCGTGACTGCTATCGGACTGAGCGGTGCGGGTTCGGGTGCTGCAGCAGGTGCAGCTGGGATTGCTGCAGGAACTGCTACTGCAGCTGCAGACTCATCGGCAACAGTCAGAGCTGATGCGCTACCATTGGACCTTGAACAGTTCAAATTCATTTATTTCAAGGTGAATTCTCGTTTTCATTCGTCCATTTACGTACATCTGTGCGTTGTTTCTCGACTTAATTTGAGACCTGGTTACGGGGGTAATTGTGTTGATTATAAATTTTGTTGTCCTTCAGCCTTGAACGATCGACTTCCATCTTCAAATTCTGTAGGTATGTGAAGTACTTGGGCCCGGTGATTAACATGCACTCAGGTAGTAGCTTCGAGCAGTTCACGCTATCCACTTCCAATCACATTGGCAGCTTGTTTTTCTTTGGGTGCAGGTCAAGTTTGGGAACACCCTCTGGAGTCCCTCCTTCTCCAACCCTCTGGGCTTTCATGTGGTTGTTATCGTAGATGACCCACTTCTCATTCCCCGTTATAAACCGTTCCAGCCATCGATCCCCGCCTCGGAGAATGCGGATAGTAATGGAATCATCGACTCGACGGTCAAGGCTGGCTTGACAACAAAGATCATGGGATATGAATCGACCGATAAATTGCAACATTCCAAGGGATCTCAAGCCTTCTCTGACAGTGCTATGGTGGGCTCGAAGTGTGATGACCATTTCACAGACAGTTTGAAATGGGTCTGTTTCCACAACTTTCTTCAACGTTTCCAAATCCAACTCACCAGGTCTTCCAAAACGATCCTGATCATTGAGGGAAAAGTCGTCTTCTTCAAAGCGATGGAGCCAATTCCTTATGGTTTTTTAGAGATGGCATGTGTATCATAAACATTCTTCAGTAGGTTCTCCAAAGCATTCATCGTGGTGTGAGATATAGAAATGCAAAGCATAACATGACGGTAGTGGATGGCACTTGGGGCACTTTGGATAGCTGATTCTCCATAACACATAATAGATGAGTGAAGCATGTCTTCACTGCCTGCAGTAGAATTGAATGGTTCTCCATAGGGCGTCAAGAACGGGTGACGGGTTACCCGCGTTGTTGACGAGTCTGTCGGGTCACCCGATTTTATGACCCTGACCCGTTTCTGATCCGTATTTGCGAGTCAGAAGTGGCTCTCTCCCTCTCGCTTCCGGGCGAGAGGGAGAGAGCCACTAAGAAAGAGGAAGACCGAAAGAGCGTGATAAAGAGAGAGGGTGCAGAGAGACGCGTCTCTCTTTCGCTCTCTCCGTTCAACATGCTCTCTCGCTTTCCCTCTTCCTCTCACGCTTGACCCGCTTCGACCCGAATCCGGCGGGTCTACCGACCCGTATCTGACCCGTTTTAGAGGGTCAAAAGGCCGACCCGTGATCCGTTCTTGCCGCCATAGTTCTCCAGTTTAATACATCGCTTCTAGAGAAGCGATGAAACTCATTTTTTCGAAATGGGATCAAGCCATGCGTGCGGCTTATTTTGCTCGTGGGGAGGAATCGAGGCAGACGGGACGATAAAGGATGCATCCACAGCTGAGGAAATTACGGAAGACAGCAGATGTTGATTTTCATATGTTCAAAGACCTCAACGAGGATGAATTGGAGAACAGTTTCTTCATAACTAGTAACTGCCGAGTGAAACATGTATTCAATTTTATCCGTGGACATTCGTTATTTTTTCGCTACAAACTCTGGCCCATAAATTCGCTCCATTATCGATTAGTTGAGCGTAGATTATGATTACGGCGTAAGCACAACTATTTGAGTTAGTGATCGCAAGCTATTTGTTTGCATGGTTGACCGAGCCGACTGGGATTGACTAGTCGGCCCTGTTCATGGATTGAAACACTTGTAAAACGGGCAACCCCCTGCTGAAATGAGAGTCGTAATTATGACACCTCATCATCGGTCACCCATAAATTTTCACGTCAGGAGACTCATTTGTCGGATTTGTGAGTATCAAAATAAGATGGGATGTAGTTTTTCAGGTATATTTGTACGCGTAGATAATGCATTTTTGTGTTAGAACTCGAATCCTAATTGGAAAGAGAAAAAAATTGTGCTGCAGCAAGAGGGGGCGGAGTCTGCAGCGGCGAGAGGAGAGGAAGATTAGTTAGCCGAACTGTTCGCCTATCTGACCAAGTGGGTTCATTGTTTATTCCCGGGAGAGGTTGAAAATTACTGACAAGAACGAAAAGCATTAGTAAAATGGAGAGGTAGGAACGAGAATGTGACAAGACCAATACAACTGTTTACTTATCAGATGACCCTAGATTCTTTCAGTTATCATGGCGGCAACCCAGCAAAATTTCGACTGCTGTGAGCTTGCAGCTGCCGTAGCAGCTCCTGTAGCAAATCCAGCTGCACCTGCTACAGCCCCCAAACCCTACCCTAGAATATTTATTCTGAATGGGGTATCCTGAATCAATAATCTATCACCATTTCATACACAGCAGCTTCGTTTAATGTCGTATCCTTCTACGCTCTTCCCTGCGTTGCGACGAGAGAGAGGGAGATGGAGAAGAAACTGAAGAGGCGTCAGTTTGTTTTTGTTACATTATCGATTTTTTGTCGAGACTATCCTGGAATATTTTTTAGACCTATACAAAGAGAGTGAAATTAGAATTTGACATCTTGCAAGGATTTTGAAACTCTGCTGAAACGTAAATAATGAGCTCTGTTTACTTCCAATTTTATTGTTGCGCATTGAACAATGATGTTGTTATTAACGGTGAACATCACACCCTCGACCAAGTCCGCATTTTAGATAATGCAAGATGAATCACAGTTTGTGACTCACTACAGGAAGGCGGAGTGACTGCGGAGTGACTGGAGTGAGCTTTAAACTTTCTTTTCTACACGGGTCACCTCTCCCATTGTCTGAATGCGCGCTTCTCAACTTATGAACATAGCGTGTAACAACAAATCCAATGGAGAATTCAATTCCCATTTCAGCATCGCATGCATCTCTCACTACCTCTCCTGAGCCCTGTCCGATTGCAGTGGAGGGTCATAAGGCGCAGCCGATGCAGCACTCTCCATTTCAGCACCTGCAGGAGGGGGCGGAGTCTGCAGCAGAGATAGGAGAGGACAATGAGATGCTCGCCTATCAGGCCAAGTGAGTTATTTTAATTTTACTCGAAAGGAACGGTATTACTGGGAACAAAAACAGCGTTAGTTAAATAAGTAGAAACGAGAATGTGACAATACCAGATTAATTGTTTACTTCTCAGATTATCTTGTACTTTTGAAGATGCGATTGTGGCAGCGCAGCAGCTCCAAATGCTGCTGATGAGCCTCCAGCTGCAGTAGCAGTTCCAGCAGCGCGTCCGGCCGCACCTGCCCAGACCAATCGCAGTGGTGTCTACTGTTCAGAAATGTCAAACGAGCCGAGAATAGCATGCACGCGGAGCACTCCGCATCTGAAATTCAGAGGAGTGGAGCCTGAGAAATAAATGTATATGACATAAAGAACCCACTGAATTTTCCAGCAACCCAGTTCTTTCATTTCCAACGTGAAACACAGAACCGAGTGAAATTGAAACATTGACTCCACGCGATTTTTTCCTCTAAAATTAAGACTCTCCCTTATAACGTTAACTCATGCAGGCGTCTGGTAACTCGATTACGGAATAGGAGGAGGGAAGATTGAATGAAGAACGAAAGGAGGAAGCGGAGATTGCCCAGCAATGCTTCGATGTGGCAGCAGAGAATCGACATGTGAGTAGTGTTAAGAGTTTAACAATTATAGATTTTTCCATTGTGAAACAATAAAATATTTTATTTCGTTACGGCAGTGATCTTCCAAACAATCACTACTTGGAATTTTGCTTTTGGGTATTTTATGAAAGACAAAATTTCTGTTTATTTTCATTCTATGGAAAGACCGGTGAGGATAAAATTATTTTTTAATGCGAATCGAACTGACATTAGTGCTCTCGCAAGGCGTTTAGCAATTTTCTGAAACGCAAATAATGAGCACTGTTCAGTTTAAATGTAGTTATGTATTGAACAGCGATGTAAGTATAACTAGTTGGAGAAGTGTTCCTGCACTTCATGAAAATTCCGAAACGTGCAATATACTGGCTAAATATTTTGTGAAATTTATGGCGCTGTTCCGTTCTCGTGTCTTGAACTGCCCGTCGCTGAGGCATCACCCTCCTCTGCAGCAGCTGAAGCAGCAGCACGTGCTGCGCGATTCAGATCTCGAGTGATCTCGGATATGCATGCGATTGACGAAGACGAGGAGTCCGTCCAGCATCCCATCTCACTGAGTGCTAGCCACAGCTGGGAAAGGTACGGTAGGGGCTGGGAAAGGTAGTGTAGGGGCTGGGAAAGTACGGTAGGGGGTTGGGAAAGGTACGGTAGGGGCTGGGAAAGGTACGGTGGGGCTGGGAAGGTACGGTAGGGGCTGGGAAAGGTACGGTAGACGAAATAATGAATACGCTCTTGAGGAATCAGGGTTGTATTTGAATTTGAAGAGATATAGCAGTTTACATGTATAGAATATTGAACTAGATTTTGAATTTCCAAGTAATTTCCCCAAAGTTTCTCGTTACGTTTCACATGTGTTGAGTAGCTTATAAGCTCATTAAATATGTATCGCACTTGAAACCTACCTGAAAGCATGAACGATTACATGAAAATTGCAACTCTAGTTTGAACCCCACTCGAGATTTCAATAAAATGATGGATTATACGTTTCACTTTGGACATATACGACCTGACTTATTGGGTAGTTCATTAAGGTCTCCGTAATGAAGTCAAAAAATATCATTTTTATAAATCAACTATGACAAGTAATTCCGAGCTATATATTTGGAACGAACTCACTGATCAGCCTCATCATCTTGCTTGAAATAGAAAAAAAACAACCTACGATCATCAGGTTTCCGGATGTTAAGTGCCCCGATTGTCTGCTGTGTTCTGTTCACTTTCCTTCTCAGAAGAAATAATTAAAATGTTGAATTTTTTTAACAATTTCTTAGTCACCGAAAACGCTAAATGTACATTCCAGGGCATTTGATCGTATGTTGTGCAAGGCGTGTAGTGGCAAACGGATAGCACATATAGTAAATAAGTACAGTGCGACCAATGAACGCAAGAAATATAGTTTGCTTTGAGATGATGTATGTCATTATTGAAGTTCTGGCTATCTGACTCGTATTTCCCTCTTTGTGAACCCCCAATTCCACAGGTCCGAACCTGTCGACAGTGACATCAAAGATGTGGGAAATTCATCAGACATTGAGGCTGATTCTGCCGCTGTAGGAGTACAGGCAATGCCGCAACCAAGGGGACAGCAGATTTTGTTAAAATAGTATTTAAATATTTTAATAAGGTTTATGTATGGCGAATATGGAGCTTGCAACATGCACAATAAGAGTATCCTTAAAATAGTTGTGTTTAATTTTTTTATACCATAACCAAGCACAAAATCAGCTCTTTCAATGACTCATTTGGAGAGCCTGTGAATCATCCCCCCCTGAAACATGTTTTTCTTTTCACCTCTGTAGTATCTTTGTAATGCAAAATTTATTTCCATAATTCCAGGTTCGGGCCGCCTCAGTGTCGAAGAAGGACTTTCTAACGGAGGAGCCTCCCCCTCCGCTTTATCCATTCCTGACCAGAGGAGACGGTAAGACCTGTCGTGGGGAGTATAACAGAGCAATCGTGTTCAGGGTATATATATGATAAATTATTTAAAAGGGGAAAACTGGAGACTATTGAACATCCCTGAAATTGCGTGTTTATGAGAAGAACGTCACACTTGTGTGACAGTGATTTCATATCATGGTTTGAATTTTCGGTGCCTGCTGGGTTAATGAAAACTGCCTTTTACATCTATAGTTTATCTATAGTTTATAGTTTGAATCTATAGTTTAATATTCCGCATCTAAATTAATGATTATACACGATTTTTTTGCAGGGACGGAATCAAGCCAGACGAGCACAGTCCGGATGAATTCGGTCATAAGGAGGAAGAGAAACAGGCGGGAAGAATAAGGATACAGAGGAAAGTACGGTAAACAAGAGATATTGATGTTGATATCTTACGTTTGCTATCGAGAGAAGATCGGGATCGTCTTTCTATATTACTTATGAGACCTTCCACGAGAGAACGTAGCTTTTGAGGGGGGTCGACGGATGACTTTTTCGCAACCGCCTTCAATAATTTTTTGGTGAAGTTTCCATACCGAGTGCTGATATACGGCCCAATATGAGAGCATATAATGCACTTTCCGAAAAATGCCAGACCAAGGCCAAAAAAAGTCGAAATTTTCAAATTTCGCAAAAGTACGTTATTATAGGGTTTTCTGGAGTATTTTTTGATGAAAATAACGAAAAAGATAGTTTGGAAGCAAATGGTGATCGATAAAGTGTCCATTTTCAAAATTTTCTTACTTTTTTGGTCCCCGTGAAAAAAATTTTCGATACCTGTCCATGACTAGCATCTTTTGCCAAATTTTAACGCCGTCGAAATGGCACACCGAAGTATTTCTTGACGAATTTCCAGTATTGGTGCAGGAAAAAAAAACTAAGGTTTCAATTTTCAGGTAATTTGACCTGTTCAGGTAAAAATTATCAGGCGGAAATACCTGATCAGATCATTCGAATTCACTTTACCATTCGCTGGATAATTGAGCTAGCGTCTGGGGAGTTGTTTCATTGTTACTAGTATGTGCTACATTACATCACTCTGGTTAGATTCTCCAGCTAGGCGATCTTGAGTTTCACTCTATATCCACGTATAGGAGTTCGTGGTTTAAAAATGAACATGTATGTGTAAAATCATGGTCAGATATACACCATATACCGTGACAAATCGATACCCATATTACTTGGATATTTTCTGGGGTACTATAATATCGATTGGTTACGGTATTTGGTGATTATCTAACCATGATTTTCTGATGGAATTCTCGAATTTGTACCATGAACACAGTGATTGATACAGTGATTGAGAGTTAAACTCAAGACCGAATTATTAGAGGATCTATTCAGGGTAATGTAGTGTAGCACATACTAGTAGCAATGGCACAACTCCCTAGGTGATCCGTTGGGCTTTTGTCGGTTGGGCTTTTGTCACCCCAACCCCCCCCCCCCCGGAATGGTCCACAGGAAAGGTACCCAGCGAGAGAATCGACCACAGCAACGAGAAAATCTAAGACGAAAGGAGGTCAACGAGATGGCCTAGATTAATCTAAAGACAATCAAGAAATAATTAAATTTCAAATTATTCAAATTTCACCGTAATATTCTTATATACTTTTTTTATTTGGTTGCGAACCTTACACAAACATTTTTTTTAATCCATTCGATCTCTACGACTTATTGAGTATTGGATGAAAAGGTTTCCCTGGGATACTTTTTTCACGTCCGAAAATCGACCCCGTCCGAAAATCGACCTTAGAGATCAGGGGTCGATGACCCTCTGATTTCCTGAAGCCCGCAACGTGGTCGGTTTTTGTAACTTTTTAAAAGCTCATCCAAACCCCGGGGGTGGACAAAACCGCAACGAAACACCGTTCGCTGGAGATTTGATCTAGTAACTTGGGAGTTGTTGCATTGTTATTAGTATACCCTCTGCTATCCCACCCTGATTAGGTTCTCTAATTAAATGAACTTGAGTTTCACTCACCACCAACGTATATGGCTTCATGGTCCAAAATTGAGAATTTCAGTGGAAAATAATGGTTAGATAAACACCAAATACAGTAACCAAACGATATCCATGTTACTGGGATACATCAGTTACTGGGGTTCTAGAATCCCTAATGGTTGCGACACTTAATGTCTATCTAACTATGATTTTCCTCTAAAATTCTCAATTTTGGATCATGAACCCCATGATATGGTGACATGGGTTTTCAAATTCAAAAGAAATATCGACCAGGACTAGTATGCGTCGTAATCGTAGGAAGAAGAGGGGCATACGCGCAGACCAGGAAGATCTGGTAGAAGCAGAGTTGCCAGACGAGGGGAGACGCCATTGAACGATGAGGATGCAAGATTGAATACACAACCGACAAAGGATTCCTGCACTGCATCCACGTCCCTCTTGATCTTCACTCAACCGCTCGCCACAGACTTGGGGACCAAGAATGCCGGTGAACTCCAACATGAAAAATTAACAATGGAAATATTGGAGCAGATATTTCTCGCATCTCTGGTGAGAGAAGTAAAATTGTCTGACTTCCCCCGCAACATCCCTTGCCCTTCAGTCCTTGTTGACACTCTGATGGATCCGGGGCCGAATCCATGCAATTGTTTCGCTGGATAAAGAGTGTGCGCTCTCTAGAATTAGCGGATACGGGGCCTTTTCTATCCCGGCGCGTGCAGAGAGCACCAGCCCCAGATAGTTGCTTCATTTCCGTTTCTCATCAGCTTTGCCCATAGGCGATAGCGTAACTGCATAGGCTGGTTCGCTTATCGCCTGAGAATTCGTTCTCACATGGCAGGCACAGCCCCGTTTCTGCGGGTGCTGTTGGATTTTTTTGGATGTCCAGAGAGGCAAAGTGCTGCCAGTTGTTCTTGCGAAATCGTCTTCAACACCGTACTGTATCAGCTGCGAAAGACTATTTATTGATGAGAACACGCCGAAAGCAGGCTGTGGGCAGCCGATTGGAGTCCCCTGGTGACCGATACCGTAACCCATGAACATTTCGAGATGGACTATTTGAGTAGGCAAAAGTGTGGAAAAGTAGGCGACTGCGACGCCAGTGCTCGGCGATCAATGCATACCACAGTGGATGGCCAGGCAAAAGTACAGTACACATAATAATGGATACCGTAACCCTCAGACTAGTATCTGCCTTCCGACAGGTGTCGGGTGAAGGTTGACGGCATAAGTTAAGATCATTTTTGGGAGAGATTGAGCATAGGCGGCAACTGTTCAGCGCAAAAGCGATGGTCGAGCTGAAAATTTAGCGTTCATTTTTGGAAAAAATCGGAACTATTTACACCTGAGTACAAATACTCCGGCTTTTTAGACATTTTTCGTATCGTAATAGATGAGAAGCTTGAGTAAGTGTAAGTGTTGGCACAATACAGTAACGTTCGCTGCGAGACTCACAAGCGAGAGAGCATGAGAAATCGAGAGAGTGCTCTCTCCTTCTCTCGCCCTCTCGTGAACTCTTTCATTCCCTTCCTAGACTTGCGCCTAGCCAACTCTATTGCTAGAGTTGAATCAAATTCAGGAGTGTGGGATCGGGGGAATTTCTCCGATCTCATTCTAGGCGTGGTTTCCGCCGGGAGTTTGTTCCCTTGCCCTTCAGTCCTTGTTGACACTCTGATGGATCCGGGGCCGAATCCATGCAATTGTTTCGCTGGATAAAGAGTGTGCGCTCTCTAGAATTAGCGGATACGGGGCCTTTTCTATCCCGGCGCGTGCAGAGAGCACCAGCCCCAGATAGTTGCTTCATTTCCGTTTCTCATCAGCTTTGCCCATAGGCGATAGCGTAACTGCATAGGCTGGTTCGCTTATCGCCTGAGAATTCGTTCTCACATGGCAGGCACAGCCCCGTTTCTGCGGGTGCTGTTGGATTTTTTTGGATGTCCAGAGAGGCAAAGTGCTGCCAGTTGTTCTTGCGAAATCGTCTTCAACACCGTACTGTATCAGCTGCGAAAGACTATTTATTGATGAGAACACGCCGAAAGCAGGCTGTGGGCAGCCGATTGGAGTCCCCTGGTGACCGATACCGTAACCCATGAACATTTCGAGATGGACTATTTGAGTAGGCAAAAGTGTGGAAAAGTAGGCGACTGCGACGCCAGTGCTCGGCGATCAATGCATACCACAGTGGATGGCCAGGCAAAAGTACAGTACACATAATAATGGATACCGTAACCCTCAGACTAGTATCTGCCTTCCGACAGGTGTCGGGTGAAGGTTGACGGCATAAGTTAAGATCATTTTTGGGAGAGATTGAGCATAGGCGGCAACTGTTCAGCGCAAAAGCGATGGTCGAGCTGAAAATTTAGCGTTCATTTTTGGAAAAAATCGGAACTATTTACACCTGAGTACAAATACTCCGGCTTTTTAGACATTTTTCGTATCGTAATAGATGAGAAGCTTGAGTAAGTGTAAGTGTTGGCACAATACAGTAACGTTCGCTGCGAGACTCACAAGCGAGAGAGCATGAGAAATCGAGAGAGTGCTCTCTCCTTCTCTCGCCCTCTCGTGAACTCTTTCATTCCCTTCCTAGACTTGCGCCTAGCCAACTCTATTGCTAGAGTTGAATCAAATTCAGGAGTGTGGGATCGGGGGAATTTCTCCGATCTCATTCTAGGCGTGGTTTCCGCCGGGAGTTTGTTCCCTTGCCCTTCAGTCCTTGTTGACACTCTGATGGATCCGGGGCCGAATCCATGCAATTGTTTCGCTGGATAAAGAGTGTGCGCTCTCTAGAATTAGCGGATACGGGGCCTTTTCTATCCCGGCGCGTGCAGAGAGCACCAGCCCCAGATAGTTGCTTCATTTCCGTTTCTCATCAGCTTTGCCCATAGGCGATAGCGTAACTGCATAGGCTGGTTCGCTTATCGCCTGAGAATTCGTTCTCACATGGCAGGCACAGCCCCGTTTCTGCGGGTGCTGTTGGATTTTTTTGGATGTCCAGAGAGGCAAAGTGCTGCCAGTTGTTCTTGCGAAATCGTCTTCAACACCGTACTGTATCAGCTGCGAAAGACTATTTATTGATGAGAACACGCCGAAAGCAGGCTGTGGGCAGCCGATTGGAGTCCCCTGGTGACCGATACCGTAACCCATGAACATTTCGAGATGGACTATTTGAGTAGGCAAAAGTGTGGAAAAGTAGGCGACTGCGACGCCAGTGCTCGGCGATCAATGCATACCACAGTGGATGGCCAGGCAAAAGTACAGTACACATAATAATGGATACCGTAACCCTCAGACTAGTATCTGCCTTCCGACAGGTGTCGGGTGAAGGTTGACGGCATAAGTTAAGATCATTTTTGGGAGAGATTGAGCATAGGCGGCAACTGTTCAGCGCAAAAGCGATGGTCGAGCTGAAAATTTAGCGTTCATTTTTGGAAAAAATCGGAACTATTTACACCTGAGTACAAATACTCCGGCTTTTTAGACATTTTTCGTATCGTAATAGATGAGAAGCTTGAGTAAGTGTAAGTGTTGGCACAATACAGTAACGTTCGCTGCGAGACTCACAAGCGAGAGAGCATGAGAAATCGAGAGAGTGCTCTCTCCTTCTCTCGCCCTCTCGTGAACTCTTTCATTCCCTTCCTAGACTTGCGCCTAGCCAACTCTATTGCTAGAGTTGAATCAAATTCAGGAGTGTGGGATCGGGGGAATTTCTCCGATCTCATTCTAGGCGTGGTTTCCGCCGGGAGTTTGTTCCCTTGCCCTTCAGTCCTTGTTGACACTCTGATGGATCCGGGGCCGAATCCATGCAATTGTTTCGCTGGATAAAGAGTGTGCGCTCTCTAGAATTAGCGGATACGGGGCCTTTTCTATCCCGGCGCGTGCAGAGAGCACCAGCCCCAGATAGTTGCTTCATTTCCGTTTCTCATCAGCTTTGCCCATAGGCGATAGCGTAACTGCATAGGCTGGTTCGCTTATCGCCTGAGAATTCGTTCTCACATGGCAGGCACAGCCCCGTTTCTGCGGGTGCTGTTGGATTTTTTTGGATGTCCAGAGAGGCAAAGTGCTGCCAGTTGTTCTTGCGAAATCGTCTTCAACACCGTACTGTATCAGCTGCGAAAGACTATTTATTGATGAGAACACGCCGAAAGCAGGCTGTGGGCAGCCGATTGGAGTCCCCTGGTGACCGATACCGTAACCCATGAACATTTCGAGATGGACTATTTGAGTAGGCAAAAGTGTGGAAAAGTAGGCGACTGCGACGCCAGTGCTCGGCGATCAATGCATACCACAGTGGATGGCCAGGCAAAAGTACAGTACACATAATAATGGATACCGTAACCCTCAGACTAGTATCTGCCTTCCGACAGGTGTCGGGTGAAGGTTGACGGCATAAGTTAAGATCATTTTTGGGAGAGATTGAGCATAGGCGGCAACTGTTCAGCGCAAAAGCGATGGTCGAGCTGAAAATTTAGCGTTCATTTTTGGAAAAAATCGGAACTATTTACACCTGAGTACAAATACTCCGGCTTTTTAGACATTTTTCGTATCGTAATAGATGAGAAGCTTGAGTAAGTGTAAGTGTTGGCACAATACAGTAACGTTCGCTGCGAGACTCACAAGCGAGAGAGCATGAGAAATCGAGAGAGTGCTCTCTCCTTCTCTCGCCCTCTCGTGAACTCTTTCATTCCCTTCCTAGACTTGCGCCTAGCCAACTCTATTGCTAGAGTTGAATCAAATTCAGGAGTGTGGGATCGGGGGAATTTCTCCGATCTCATTCTAGGCGTGGTTTCCGCCGGGAGTTTGTTCCCTTGCCCTTCAGTCCTTGTTGACACTCTGATGGATCCGGGGCCGAATCCATGCAATTGTTTCGCTGGATAAAGAGTGTGCGCTCTCTAGAATTAGCGGATACGGGGCCTTTTCTATCCCGGCGCGTGCAGAGAGCACCAGCCCCAGATAGTTGCTTCATTTCCGTTTCTCATCAGCTTTGCCCATAGGCGATAGCGTAACTGCATAGGCTGGTTCGCTTATCGCCTGAGAATTCGTTCTCACATGGCAGGCACAGCCCCGTTTCTGCGGGTGCTGTTGGATTTTTTTGGATGTCCAGAGAGGCAAAGTGCTGCCAGTTGTTCTTGCGAAATCGTCTTCAACACCGTACTGTATCAGCTGCGAAAGACTATTTATTGATGAGAACACGCCGAAAGCAGGCTGTGGGCAGCCGATTGGAGTCCCCTGGTGACCGATACCGTAACCCATGAACATTTCGAGATGGACTATTTGAGTAGGCAAAAGTGTGGAAAAGTAGGCGACTGCGACGCCAGTGCTCGGCGATCAATGCATACCACAGTGGATGGCCAGGCAAAAGTACAGTACACATAATAATGGATACCGTAACCCTCAGACTAGTATCTGCCTTCCGACAGGTGTCGGGTGAAGGTTGACGGCATAAGTTAAGATCATTTTTGGGAGAGATTGAGCATAGGCGGCAACTGTTCAGCGCAAAAGCGATGGTCGAGCTGAAAATTTAGCGTTCATTTTTGGAAAAAATCGGAACTATTTACACCTGAGTACAAATACTCCGGCTTTTTAGACATTTTTCGTATCGTAATAGATGAGAAGCTTGAGTAAGTGTAAGTGTTGGCACAATACAGTAACGTTCGCTGCGAGACTCACAAGCGAGAGAGCATGAGAAATCGAGAGAGTGCTCTCTCCTTCTCTCGCCCTCTCGTGAACTCTTTCATTCCCTTCCTAGACTTGCGCCTAGCCAACTCTATTGCTAGAGTTGAATCAAATTCAGGAGTGTGGGATCGGGGGAATTTCTCCGATCTCATTCTAGGCGTGGTTTCCGCCGGGAGTTTGTTCCCTTGCCCTTCAGTCCTTGTTGACACTCTGATGGATCCGGGGCCGAATCCATGCAATTGTTTCGCTGGATAAAGAGTGTGCGCTCTCTAGAATTAGCGGATACGGGGCCTTTTCTATCCCGGCGCGTGCAGAGAGCACCAGCCCCAGATAGTTGCTTCATTTCCGTTTCTCATCAGCTTTGCCCATAGGCGATAGCGTAACTGCATAGGCTGGTTCGCTTATCGCCTGAGAATTCGTTCTCACATGGCAGGCACAGCCCCGTTTCTGCGGGTGCTGTTGGATTTTTTTGGATGTCCAGAGAGGCAAAGTGCTGCCAGTTGTTCTTGCGAAATCGTCTTCAACACCGTACTGTATCAGCTGCGAAAGACTATTTATTGATGAGAACACGCCGAAAGCAGGCTGTGGGCAGCCGATTGGAGTCCCCTGGTGACCGATACCGTAACCCATGAACATTTCGAGATGGACTATTTGAGTAGGCAAAAGTGTGGAAAAGTAGGCGACTGCGACGCCAGTGCTCGGCGATCAATGCATACCACAGTGGATGGCCAGGCAAAAGTACAGTACACATAATAATGGATACCGTAACCCTCAGACTAGTATCTGCCTTCCGACAGGTGTCGGGTGAAGGTTGACGGCATAAGTTAAGATCATTTTTGGGAGAGATTGAGCATAGGCGGCAACTGTTCAGCGCAAAAGCGATGGTCGAGCTGAAAATTTAGCGTTCATTTTTGGAAAAAATCGGAACTATTTACACCTGAGTACAAATACTCCGGCTTTTTAGACATTTTTCGTATCGTAATAGATGAGAAGCTTGAGTAAGTGTAAGTGTTGGCACAATACAGTAACGTTCGCTGCGAGACTCACAAGCGAGAGAGCATGAGAAATCGAGAGAGTGCTCTCTCCTTCTCTCGCCCTCTCGTGAACTCTTTCATTCCCTTCCTAGACTTGCGCCTAGCCAACTCTATTGCTAGAGTTGAATCAAATTCAGGAGTGTGGGATCGGGGGAATTTCTCCGATCTCATTCTAGGCGTGGTTTCCGCCGGGAGTTTGTTCCCTTGCCCTTCAGTCCTTGTTGACACTCTGATGGATCCGGGGCCGAATCCATGCAATTGTTTCGCTGGATAAAGAGTGTGCGCTCTCTAGAATTAGCGGATACGGGGCCTTTTCTATCCCGGCGCGTGCAGAGAGCACCAGCCCCAGATAGTTGCTTCATTTCCGTTTCTCATCAGCTTTGCCCATAGGCGATAGCGTAACTGCATAGGCTGGTTCGCTTATCGCCTGAGAATTCGTTCTCACATGGCAGGCACAGCCCCGTTTCTGCGGGTGCTGTTGGATTTTTTTGGATGTCCAGAGAGGCAAAGTGCTGCCAGTTGTTCTTGCGAAATCGTCTTCAACACCGTACTGTATCAGCTGCGAAAGACTATTTATTGATGAGAACACGCCGAAAGCAGGCTGTGGGCAGCCGATTGGAGTCCCCTGGTGACCGATACCGTAACCCATGAACATTTCGAGATGGACTATTTGAGTAGGCAAAAGTGTGGAAAAGTAGGCGACTGCGACGCCAGTGCTCGGCGATCAATGCATACCACAGTGGATGGCCAGGCAAAAGTACAGTACACATAATAATGGATACCGTAACCCTCAGACTAGTATCTGCCTTCCGACAGGTGTCGGGTGAAGGTTGACGGCATAAGTTAAGATCATTTTTGGGAGAGATTGAGCATAGGCGGCAACTGTTCAGCGCAAAAGCGATGGTCGAGCTGAAAATTTAGCGTTCATTTTTGGAAAAAATCGGAACTATTTACACCTGAGTACAAATACTCCGGCTTTTTAGACATTTTTCGTATCGTAATAGATGAGAAGCTTGAGTAAGTGTAAGTGTTGGCACAATACAGTAACGTTCGCTGCGAGACTCACAAGCGAGAGAGCATGAGAAATCGAGAGAGTGCTCTCTCCTTCTCTCGCCCTCTCGTGAACTCTTTCATTCCCTTCCTAGACTTGCGCCTAGCCAACTCTATTGCTAGAGTTGAATCAAATTCAGGAGTGTGGGATCGGGGGAATTTCTCCGATCTCATTCTAGGCGTGGTTTCCGCCGGGAGTTTGTTCCCTTGCCCTTCAGTCCTTGTTGACACTCTGATGGATCCGGGGCCGAATCCATGCAATTGTTTCGCTGGATAAAGAGTGTGCGCTCTCTAGAATTAGCGGATACGGGGCCTTTTCTATCCCGGCGCGTGCAGAGAGCACCAGCCCCAGATAGTTGCTTCATTTCCGTTTCTCATCAGCTTTGCCCATAGGCGATAGCGTAACTGCATAGGCTGGTTCGCTTATCGCCTGAGAATTCGTTCTCACATGGCAGGCACAGCCCCGTTTCTGCGGGTGCTGTTGGATTTTTTTGGATGTCCAGAGAGGCAAAGTGCTGCCAGTTGTTCTTGCGAAATCGTCTTCAACACCGTACTGTATCAGCTGCGAAAGACTATTTATTGATGAGAACACGCCGAAAGCAGGCTGTGGGCAGCCGATTGGAGTCCCCTGGTGACCGATACCGTAACCCATGAACATTTCGAGATGGACTATTTGAGTAGGCAAAAGTGTGGAAAAGTAGGCGACTGCGACGCCAGTGCTCGGCGATCAATGCATACCACAGTGGATGGCCAGGCAAAAGTACAGTACACATAATAATGGATACCGTAACCCTCAGACTAGTATCTGCCTTCCGACAGGTGTCGGGTGAAGGTTGACGGCATAAGTTAAGATCATTTTTGGGAGAGATTGAGCATAGGCGGCAACTGTTCAGCGCAAAAGCGATGGTCGAGCTGAAAATTTAGCGTTCATTTTTGGAAAAAATCGGAACTATTTACACCTGAGTACAAATACTCCGGCTTTTTAGACATTTTTCGTATCGTAATAGATGAGAAGCTTGAGTAAGTGTAAGTGTTGGCACAATACAGTAACGTTCGCTGCGAGACTCACAAGCGAGAGAGCATGAGAAATCGAGAGAGTGCTCTCTCCTTCTCTCGCCCTCTCGTGAACTCTTTCATTCCCTTCCTAGACTTGCGCCTAGCCAACTCTATTGCTAGAGTTGAATCAAATTCAGGAGTGTGGGATCGGGGGAATTTCTCCGATCTCATTCTAGGCGTGGTTTCCGCCGGGAGTTTGTTCCCTTGCCCTTCAGTCCTTGTTGACACTCTGATGGATCCGGGGCCGAATCCATGCAATTGTTTCGCTGGATAAAGAGTGTGCGCTCTCTAGAATTAGCGGATACGGGGCCTTTTCTATCCCGGCGCGTGCAGAGAGCACCAGCCCCAGATAGTTGCTTCATTTCCGTTTCTCATCAGCTTTGCCCATAGGCGATAGCGTAACTGCATAGGCTGGTTCGCTTATCGCCTGAGAATTCGTTCTCACATGGCAGGCACAGCCCCGTTTCTGCGGGTGCTGTTGGATTTTTTTGGATGTCCAGAGAGGCAAAGTGCTGCCAGTTGTTCTTGCGAAATCGTCTTCAACACCGTACTGTATCAGCTGCGAAAGACTATTTATTGATGAGAACACGCCGAAAGCAGGCTGTGGGCAGCCGATTGGAGTCCCCTGGTGACCGATACCGTAACCCATGAACATTTCGAGATGGACTATTTGAGTAGGCAAAAGTGTGGAAAAGTAGGCGACTGCGACGCCAGTGCTCGGCGATCAATGCATACCACAGTGGATGGCCAGGCAAAAGTACAGTACACATAATAATGGATACCGTAACCCTCAGACTAGTATCTGCCTTCCGACAGGTGTCGGGTGAAGGTTGACGGCATAAGTTAAGATCATTTTTGGGAGAGATTGAGCATAGGCGGCAACTGTTCAGCGCAAAAGCGATGGTCGAGCTGAAAATTTAGCGTTCATTTTTGGAAAAAATCGGAACTATTTACACCTGAGTACAAATACTCCGGCTTTTTAGACATTTTTCGTATCGTAATAGATGAGAAGCTTGAGTAAGTGTAAGTGTTGGCACAATACAGTAACGTTCGCTGCGAGACTCACAAGCGAGAGAGCATGAGAAATCGAGAGAGTGCTCTCTCCTTCTCTCGCCCTCTCGTGAACTCTTTCATTCCCTTCCTAGACTTGCGCCTAGCCAACTCTATTGCTAGAGTTGAATCAAATTCAGGAGTGTGGGATCGGGGGAATTTCTCCGATCTCATTCTAGGCGTGGTTTCCGCCGGGAGTTTGTTCCCTTGCCCTTCAGTCCTTGTTGACACTCTGATGGATCCGGGGCCGAATCCATGCAATTGTTTCGCTGGATAAAGAGTGTGCGCTCTCTAGAATTAGCGGATACGGGGCCTTTTCTATCCCGGCGCGTGCAGAGAGCACCAGCCCCAGATAGTTGCTTCATTTCCGTTTCTCATCAGCTTTGCCCATAGGCGATAGCGTAACTGCATAGGCTGGTTCGCTTATCGCCTGAGAATTCGTTCTCACATGGCAGGCACAGCCCCGTTTCTGCGGGTGCTGTTGGATTTTTTTGGATGTCCAGAGAGGCAAAGTGCTGCCAGTTGTTCTTGCGAAATCGTCTTCAACACCGTACTGTATCAGCTGCGAAAGACTATTTATTGATGAGAACACGCCGAAAGCAGGCTGTGGGCAGCCGATTGGAGTCCCCTGGTGACCGATACCGTAACCCATGAACATTTCGAGATGGACTATTTGAGTAGGCAAAAGTGTGGAAAAGTAGGCGACTGCGACGCCAGTGCTCGGCGATCAATGCATACCACAGTGGATGGCCAGGCAAAAGTACAGTACACATAATAATGGATACCGTAACCCTCAGACTAGTATCTGCCTTCCGACAGGTGTCGGGTGAAGGTTGACGGCATAAGTTAAGATCATTTTTGGGAGAGATTGAGCATAGGCGGCAACTGTTCAGCGCAAAAGCGATGGTCGAGCTGAAAATTTAGCGTTCATTTTTGGAAAAAATCGGAACTATTTACACCTGAGTACAAATACTCCGGCTTTTTAGACATTTTTCGTATCGTAATAGATGAGAAGCTTGAGTAAGTGTAAGTGTTGGCACAATACAGTAACGTTCGCTGCGAGACTCACAAGCGAGAGAGCATGAGAAATCGAGAGAGTGCTCTCTCCTTCTCTCGCCCTCTCGTGAACTCTTTCATTCCCTTCCTAGACTTGCGCCTAGCCAACTCTATTGCTAGAGTTGAATCAAATTCAGGAGTGTGGGATCGGGGGAATTTCTCCGATCTCATTCTAGGCGTGGTTTCCGCCGGGAGTTTGTTCCCTTGCCCTTCAGTCCTTGTTGACACTCTGATGGATCCGGGGCCGAATCCATGCAATTGTTTCGCTGGATAAAGAGTGTGCGCTCTCTAGAATTAGCGGATACGGGGCCTTTTCTATCCCGGCGCGTGCAGAGAGCACCAGCCCCAGATAGTTGCTTCATTTCCGTTTCTCATCAGCTTTGCCCATAGGCGATAGCGTAACTGCATAGGCTGGTTCGCTTATCGCCTGAGAATTCGTTCTCACATGGCAGGCACAGCCCCGTTTCTGCGGGTGCTGTTGGATTTTTTTGGATGTCCAGAGAGGCAAAGTGCTGCCAGTTGTTCTTGCGAAATCGTCTTCAACACCGTACTGTATCAGCTGCGAAAGACTATTTATTGATGAGAACACGCCGAAAGCAGGCTGTGGGCAGCCGATTGGAGTCCCCTGGTGACCGATACCGTAACCCATGAACATTTCGAGATGGACTATTTGAGTAGGCAAAAGTGTGGAAAAGTAGGCGACTGCGACGCCAGTGCTCGGCGATCAATGCATACCACAGTGGATGGCCAGGCAAAAGTACAGTACACATAATAATGGATACCGTAACCCTCAGACTAGTATCTGCCTTCCGACAGGTGTCGGGTGAAGGTTGACGGCATAAGTTAAGATCATTTTTGGGAGAGATTGAGCATAGGCGGCAACTGTTCAGCGCAAAAGCGATGGTCGAGCTGAAAATTTAGCGTTCATTTTTGGAAAAAATCGGAACTATTTACACCTGAGTACAAATACTCCGGCTTTTTAGACATTTTTCGTATCGTAATAGATGAGAAGCTTGAGTAAGTGTAAGTGTTGGCACAATACAGTAACGTTCGCTGCGAGACTCACAAGCGAGAGAGCATGAGAAATCGAGAGAGTGCTCTCTCCTTCTCTCGCCCTCTCGTGAACTCTTTCATTCCCTTCCTAGACTTGCGCCTAGCCAACTCTATTGCTAGAGTTGAATCAAATTCAGGAGTGTGGGATCGGGGGAATTTCTCCGATCTCATTCTAGGCGTGGTTTCCGCCGGGAGTTTGTTCCCTTGCCCTTCAGTCCTTGTTGACACTCTGATGGATCCGGGGCCGAATCCATGCAATTGTTTCGCTGGATAAAGAGTGTGCGCTCTCTAGAATTAGCGGATACGGGGCCTTTTCTATCCCGGCGCGTGCAGAGAGCACCAGCCCCAGATAGTTGCTTCATTTCCGTTTCTCATCAGCTTTGCCCATAGGCGATAGCGTAACTGCATAGGCTGGTTCGCTTATCGCCTGAGAATTCGTTCTCACATGGCAGGCACAGCCCCGTTTCTGCGGGTGCTGTTGGATTTTTTTGGATGTCCAGAGAGGCAAAGTGCTGCCAGTTGTTCTTGCGAAATCGTCTTCAACACCGTACTGTATCAGCTGCGAAAGACTATTTATTGATGAGAACACGCCGAAAGCAGGCTGTGGGCAGCCGATTGGAGTCCCCTGGTGACCGATACCGTAACCCATGAACATTTCGAGATGGACTATTTGAGTAGGCAAAAGTGTGGAAAAGTAGGCGACTGCGACGCCAGTGCTCGGCGATCAATGCATACCACAGTGGATGGCCAGGCAAAAGTACAGTACACATAATAATGGATACCGTAACCCTCAGACTAGTATCTGCCTTCCGACAGGTGTCGGGTGAAGGTTGACGGCATAAGTTAAGATCATTTTTGGGAGAGATTGAGCATAGGCGGCAACTGTTCAGCGCAAAAGCGATGGTCGAGCTGAAAATTTAGCGTTCATTTTTGGAAAAAATCGGAACTATTTACACCTGAGTACAAATACTCCGGCTTTTTAGACATTTTTCGTATCGTAATAGATGAGAAGCTTGAGTAAGTGTAAGTGTTGGCACAATACAGTAACGTTCGCTGCGAGACTCACAAGCGAGAGAGCATGAGAAATCGAGAGAGTGCTCTCTCCTTCTCTCGCCCTCTCGTGAACTCTTTCATTCCCTTCCTAGACTTGCGCCTAGCCAACTCTATTGCTAGAGTTGAATCAAATTCAGGAGTGTGGGATCGGGGGAATTTCTCCGATCTCATTCTAGGCGTGGTTTCCGCCGGGAGTTTGTTCCCTTGCCCTTCAGTCCTTGTTGACACTCTGATGGATCCGGGGCCGAATCCATGCAATTGTTTCGCTGGATAAAGAGTGTGCGCTCTCTAGAATTAGCGGATACGGGGCCTTTTCTATCCCGGCGCGTGCAGAGAGCACCAGCCCCAGATAGTTGCTTCATTTCCGTTTCTCATCAGCTTTGCCCATAGGCGATAGCGTAACTGCATAGGCTGGTTCGCTTATCGCCTGAGAATTCGTTCTCACATGGCAGGCACAGCCCCGTTTCTGCGGGTGCTGTTGGATTTTTTTGGATGTCCAGAGAGGCAAAGTGCTGCCAGTTGTTCTTGCGAAATCGTCTTCAACACCGTACTGTATCAGCTGCGAAAGACTATTTATTGATGAGAACACGCCGAAAGCAGGCTGTGGGCAGCCGATTGGAGTCCCCTGGTGACCGATACCGTAACCCATGAACATTTCGAGATGGACTATTTGAGTAGGCAAAAGTGTGGAAAAGTAGGCGACTGCGACGCCAGTGCTCGGCGATCAATGCATACCACAGTGGATGGCCAGGCAAAAGTACAGTACACATAATAATGGATACCGTAACCCTCAGACTAGTATCTGCCTTCCGACAGGTGTCGGGTGAAGGTTGACGGCATAAGTTAAGATCATTTTTGGGAGAGATTGAGCATAGGCGGCAACTGTTCAGCGCAAAAGCGATGGTCGAGCTGAAAATTTAGCGTTCATTTTTGGAAAAAATCGGAACTATTTACACCTGAGTACAAATACTCCGGCTTTTTAGACATTTTTCGTATCGTAATAGATGAGAAGCTTGAGTAAGTGTAAGTGTTGGCACAATACAGTAACGTTCGCTGCGAGACTCACAAGCGAGAGAGCATGAGAAATCGAGAGAGTGCTCTCTCCTTCTCTCGCCCTCTCGTGAACTCTTTCATTCCCTTCCTAGACTTGCGCCTAGCCAACTCTATTGCTAGAGTTGAATCAAATTCAGGAGTGTGGGATCGGGGGAATTTCTCCGATCTCATTCTAGGCGTGGTTTCCGCCGGGAGTTTGTTCCCTTGCCCTTCAGTCCTTGTTGACACTCTGATGGATCCGGGGCCGAATCCATGCAATTGTTTCGCTGGATAAAGAGTGTGCGCTCTCTAGAATTAGCGGATACGGGGCCTTTTCTATCCCGGCGCGTGCAGAGAGCACCAGCCCCAGATAGTTGCTTCATTTCCGTTTCTCATCAGCTTTGCCCATAGGCGATAGCGTAACTGCATAGGCTGGTTCGCTTATCGCCTGAGAATTCGTTCTCACATGGCAGGCACAGCCCCGTTTCTGCGGGTGCTGTTGGATTTTTTTGGATGTCCAGAGAGGCAAAGTGCTGCCAGTTGTTCTTGCGAAATCGTCTTCAACACCGTACTGTATCAGCTGCGAAAGACTATTTATTGATGAGAACACGCCGAAAGCAGGCTGTGGGCAGCCGATTGGAGTCCCCTGGTGACCGATACCGTAACCCATGAACATTTCGAGATGGACTATTTGAGTAGGCAAAAGTGTGGAAAAGTAGGCGACTGCGACGCCAGTGCTCGGCGATCAATGCATACCACAGTGGATGGCCAGGCAAAAGTACAGTACACATAATAATGGATACCGTAACCCTCAGACTAGTATCTGCCTTCCGACAGGTGTCGGGTGAAGGTTGACGGCATAAGTTAAGATCATTTTTGGGAGAGATTGAGCATAGGCGGCAACTGTTCAGCGCAAAAGCGATGGTCGAGCTGAAAATTTAGCGTTAATTTTTGGAAAAAATCGGAACTATTTACACCTGAGTACAAATACTCCGGCTTTTTAGACATTTTTCGTATCGTAATAGATGAGAAGCTTGAGTAAGTGTAAGTGTTGGCACAATACAGTAACATTCGCTGCGAGACTCACAAGCGAGAGAGCATGAGAAATCGAGAGAGTGCTCTCTCCTTCTCTCGCCCTCTCGTGAACTCTTTCATTCCCTTCCTAGACTTGCGCCTAGCCAACTCTATTGCTAGAGTTGAATCAAATTCAGGAGTGTGGGATCGGGGGAATTTCTCCGATCTCATTCTAGGCGTGGTTTCCGCCGGGAGTTTGTTCCCTTGCCCTTCAGTTCTTGTTGACACTCTGATGGATCCGGGGCCGAATCCATGCAATTGTTTCGCTGGATAAAGAGTGTGCGCTCTCTAGAATTAGCGGATACGGGGCCTTTTCTATCTCGGCATGTGCAGAGAGCACCAGCCCCAGATAGTTGCTTCATTTCCGTTTCTCATCAGCTTTGCCCATAGGCGATAGCGTAACTGCATAGGCTGGTTCGCTTATCGCCTGAGAATTCGTTCTCACATGGCAGGCACAGCCCCGTTTCTGCGGGTGCTGTTGGATTTTTTTGGATGTCCAGAGAGGCAAAGTGCTGCCAGTTGTTCTTGCGAAATCGTCTTCAACACCGTACTGTATCAGCTGCGAAAGACTATTTATTGATGAGAACACGCCGAAAGCAGGCTGTGGGCAGCCGATTGGAGTCCCCTGGTGACCGATACCGTAACCCATGAACATTTCGAGATGGACTATTTGAGTAGGCAAAAGTGTGGAAAAGTAGGCGACTGCGACGCCAGTGCTCGGCGATCAATGCATACCACAGTGGATGGCCAGGCAAAAGTACAGTACACATAATAATGGATACCGTAACCCTCAGACTAGTATCTGCCTTCCGACAGGTGTCGGGTGAAGGTTGACGGCATAAGTTAAGATCATTTTTGGGAGAGATTGAGCATAGGCGGCAACTGTTCAGCGCAAAAGCGATGGTCGAGCTGAAAATTTAGCGTTAATTTTTGGAAAAAATCGGAACTATTTACACCTGAGTACAAATACTCCGGCTTTTTAGACATTTTTCGTATCGTAATAGATGAGAAGCTTGAGTAAGTGTAAGTGTTGGCACAATACAGTAACATTCGCTGCGAGACTCACAAGCGAGAGAGCATGAGAAATCGAGAGAGTGCTCTCTCCTTCTCTCGCCCTCTCGTGAACTCTTTCATTCCCTTCCTAGACTTGCGCCTAGCCAACTCTATTGCTAGAGTTGAATCAAATTCAGGAGTGTGGGATCGGGGGAATTTCTCCGATCTCATTCTAGGCGTGGTTTCCGCCGGGAGTTTGTTCCCTTGCCCTTCAGTTCTTGTTGACACTCTGATGGATCCGGGGCCGAATCCATGCAATTGTTTCGCTGGATAAAGAGTGTGCGCTCTCTAGAATTAGCGGATACGGGGCCTTTTCTATCTCGGCATGTGCAGAGAGCACCAGCCCCAGATAGTTGCTTCATTTCCGTTTCTCATCAGCTTTGCCCATAGGCGATAGCGTAACTGCATAGGCTGGTTCGCTTATCGCCTGAGAATTCGTTCTCACATGGCAGGCACAGCCCCGTTTCTGCGGGTGCTGTTGGATTTTTTTGGATGTCCAGAGAGGCAAAGTGCTGCCAGTTGTTCTTGCGAAATCGTCTTCAACACCGTACTGTATCAGCTGCGAAAGACTATTTATTGATGAGAACACGCCGAAAGCAGGCTGTGGGCAGCCGATTGGAGTCCCCTGGTGACCGATACCGTAACCCATGAACATTTCGAGATGGACTATTTGAGTAGGCAAAAGTGTGGAAAAGTAGGCGACTGCGACGCCAGTGCTCGGCGATCAATGCATACCACAGTGGATGGCCAGGCAAAAGTACAGTACACATAATAATGGATACCGTAACCCTCAGACTAGTATCTGCCTTCCGACAGGTGTCGGGTGAAGGTTGACGGCATAAGTTAAGATCATTTTTGGGAGAGATTGAGCATAGGCGGCAACTGTTCAGCGCAAAAGCGATGGTCGAGCTGAAAATTTAGCGTTCATTTTTGGAAAAAATCGGAACTATTTACACCTGAGTACAAATACTCCGGCTTTTTAGACATTTTTCGTATCGTAATAGATGAGAAGCTTGAGTAAGTGTAAGTGTTGGCACAATACAGTAACATTCGCTGCGAGACTCACAAGCGAGAGAGCATGAGAAATCGAGAGAGTGCTCTCTCCTTCTCTCGCCCTCTCGTGAACTCTTTCATTCCCTTCCTAGACTTGCGCCTAGCCAACTCTATTGCTAGAGTTGAATCAAATTCAGGAGTGTGGGATCGGGGGAATTTCTCCGATCTCATTCTAGGCGTGGTTTCCGCCGGGAGTTTGTTCCCTTGCCCTTCAGTTCTTGTTGACACTCTGATGGATCCGGGGCCGAATCCATGCAATTGTTTCGCTGGATAAAGAGTGTGCGCTCTCTAGAATTAGCGGATACGGGGCCTTTTCTATCTCGGCATGTGCAGAGAGCACCAGCCCCAGATAGTTGCTTCATTTCCGTTTCTCATCAGCTTTGCCCATAGGCGATAGCGTAACTGCATAGGCTGGTTCGCTTATCGCCTGAGAATTCGTTCTCACATGGCAGGCACAGCCCCGTTTCTGCGGGTGCTGTTGGATTTTTTTGGATGTCCAGAGAGGCAAAGTGCTGCCAGTTGTTCTTGCGAAATCGTCTTCAACACCGTACTGTATCAGCTGCGAAAGACTATTTATTGATGAGAACACGCCGAAAGCAGGCTGTGGGCAGCCGATTGGAGTCCCCTGGTGACCGATACCGTAACCCATGAACATTTCGAGATGGACTATTTGAGTAGGCAAAAGTGTGGAAAAGTAGGCGACTGCGACGCCAGTGTTCGGCGATCAATGCATACCACAGTGGATGGCCAGGCAAAAGTACAGTACACATAATAATGGATACCGTAACCCTCAGACTAGTATCTGCCTTCCGACAGGTGTCGGGTGAAGGTTGACGGCATAAGTTAAGATCATTTTTGGGAGAGATTGAGCATAGGCGGCAACTGTTCAGCGCAAAAGCGATGGTCGAGCTGAAAATTTAGCGTTAATTTTTGGAAAAAATCGGAACTATTTACACCTGAGTACAAATACTCCGGCTTTTTAGACATTTTTCGTATCGTAATAGATGAGAAGCTTGAGTAAGTGTAAGTGTTGGCACAATACAGTAACATTCGCTGCGAGACTCACAAGCGAGAGAGCATGAGAAATCGAGAGAGTGCTCTCTCCTTCTCTCGCCCTCTCGTGAACTCTTTCATTCCCTTCCTAGACTTGCGCCTAGCCAACTCTATTGCTAGAGTTGAATCAAATTCAGGAGTGTGGGATCGGGGGAATTTCTCCGATCTCATTCTAGGCGTGGTTTCCGCCGGGAGTTTGTTCCCTTGCCCTTCAGTTCTTGTAGACACTCTGATGGATCCGGGGCCGAATCCATGCAATTGTTTCGCTGGATAAAGAGTGTGCGCTCTCTAGAATTAGCGGATACGGGGCCTTTTCTATCCCGGCGCGTGCAGAGAGCACCAGCCCCAGATAGTTGCTTCATTTCCGTTTCTCATCAGCTTTGCCCATAGGCGATAGCGTAACTGCATAGGCTGGTTCGCTTATCGCCTGAGAATTCGTTCTCACATGGCAGGCACAGCCCCGTTTCTGCGGGTGCTGTTGGATTTTTTTGGATGTCCAGAGAGGCAAAGTGCTGCCAGTTGTTCTTGCGAAATCGTCTTCAACACCGTACTGTATCAGCTGCGAAAGACTATTTATTGATGAGAACACGCCGAAAGCAGGCTGTGGGCAGCCGATTGGAGTCCCCTGGTGACCGATACCGTAACCCATGAACATTTCGAGATGGACTATTTGAGTAGGCAAAAGTGTGGAAAAGTAGGCGACTGCGACGCCAGTGCTCGGCGATCAATGCATACCACAGTGGATGGCCAGGCAAAAGTACAGTACACATAATAATGGATACCGTAACCCTCAGACTAGTATCTGCCTTCCGACAGGTGTCGGGTGAAGGTTGACGGCATAAGTTAAGATCATTTTTGGGAGAGATTGAGCATAGGCGGCAACTGTTCAGCGCAAAAGCGATGGTCGAGCTGAAAATTTAGCGTTAATTTTTGGAAAAAATCGGAACTATTTACACCTGAGTACAAATACTCCGGCTTTTTAGACATTTTTCGTATCGTAATAGATGAGAAGCTTGAGTAAGTGTAAGTGTTGGCACAATACAGTAACATTCGCTGCGAGACTCACAAGCGAGAGAGCATGAGAAATCGAGAGAGTGCTCTCTCCTTCTCTCGCCCTCTCGTGAACTCTTTCATTCCCTTCCTAGACTTGCGCCTAGCCAACTCTATTGCTAGAGTTGAATCAAATTCAGGAGTGTGGGATCGGGGGAATTTCTCCGATCTCATTCTAGGCGTGGTTTCCGCCGGGAGTTTGTTCCCTTGCCCTTCAGTTCTTGTTGACACTCTGATGGATCCGGGGCCGAATCCATGCAATTGTTTCGCTGGATAAAGAGTGTGCGCTCTCTAGAATTAGCGGATACGGGGCCTTTTCTATCTCGGCATGTGCAGAGAGCACCAGCCCCAGATAGTTGCTTCATTTCCGTTTCTCATCAGCTTTGCCCATAGGCGATAGCGTAACTGCATAGGCTGGTTCGCTTATCGCCTGAGAATTCGTTCTCACATGGCAGGCACAGCCCCGTTTCTGCGGGTGCTGTTGGATTTTTTTGGATGTCCAGAGAGGCAAAGTGCTGCCAGTTGTTCTTGCGAAATCGTCTTCAACACCGTACTGTATCAGCTGCGAAAGACTATTTATTGATGAGAACACGCCGAAAGCAGGCTGTGGGCAGCCGATTGGAGTCCCCTGGTGACCGATACCGTAACCCATGAACATTTCGAGATGGACTATTTGAGTAGGCAAAAGTGTGGAAAAGTAGGCGACTGCGACGCCAGTGCTCGGCGATCAATGCATACCACAGTGGATGGCCAGGCAAAAGTACAGTACACATAATAATGGATACCGTAACCCTCAGACTAGTATCTGCCTTCCGACAGGTGTCGGGTGAAGGTTGACGGCATAAGTTAAGATCATTTTTGGGAGAGATTGAGCATAGGCGGCAACTGTTCAGCGCAAAAGCGATGGTCGAGCTGAAAATTTAGCGTTAATTTTTGGAAAAAATCGGAACTATTTACACCTGAGTACAAATACTCCGGCTTTTTAGACATTTTTCGTATCGTAATAGATGAGAAGCTTGAGTAAGTGTAAGTGTTGGCACAATACAGTAACATTCGCTGCGAGACTCACAAGCGAGAGAGCATGAGAAATCGAGAGAGTGCTCTCTCCTTCTCTCGCCCTCTCGTGAACTCTTTCATTCCCTTCCTAGACTTGCGCCTAGCCAACTGTATTGCTAGAGTTGAATCAAATTCAGGAGTGTGGGATCGGGGGAATTTCTCCGATCTCATTCTAGGCGTGGTTTCCGCCGGGAGTTTGTTCCCTTGCCCTTCAGTTCTTGTTGACACTCTGATGGATCCGGGGCCGAATCCATGCAATTGTTTCGCTGGATAAAGAGTGTGCGCTCTCTAGAATTAGCGGATACGGGGCCTTTTCTATCTCGGCATGTGCAGAGAGCACCAGCCCCAGATAGTTGCTTCATTTCCGTTTCTCATCAGCTTTGCCCATAGGCGATAGCGTAACTGCATAGGCTGGTTCGCTTATCGCCTGAGAATTCGTTCTCACATGGCAGGCACAGCCCCGTTTCTGCGGGTGCTGTTGGATTTTTTTGGATGTCCAGAGAGGCAAAGTGCTGCCAGTTGTTCTTGCGAAATCGTCTTCAACACCGTACTGTATCAGCTGCGAAAGACTATTTATTGATGAGAACACGCCGAAAGCAGGCTGTGGGCAGCCGATTGGAGTCCCCTGGTGACCGATACCGTAACCCATGAACATTTCGAGATGGACTATTTGAGTAGGCAAAAGTGTGGAAAAGTAGGCGACTGCGACGCCAGTGCTCGGCGATCAATGCATACCACAGTGGATGGCCAGGCAAAAGTACAGTACACATAATAATGGATACCGTAACCCTCAGACTAGTATCTGCCTTCCGACAGGTGTCGGGTGAAGGTTGACGGCATAAGTTAAGATCATTTTTGGGAGAGATTGAGCATAGGCGGCAACTGTTCAGCGCAAAAGCGATGGTCGAGCTGAAAATTTAGCGTTAATTTTTGGAAAAAATCGGAACTATTTACACCTGAGTACAAATACTCCGGCTTTTTAGACATTTTTCGTATCGTAATAGATGAGAAGCTTGAGTAAGTGTAAGTGTTGGCACAATACAGTAACATTCGCTGCGAGACTCACAAGCGAGAGAGCATGAGAAATCGAGAGAGTGCTCTCTCCTTCTCTCGCCCTCTCGTGAACTCTTTCATTCCCTTCCTAGACTTGCGCCTAGCCAACTCTATTGCTAGAGTTGAATCAAATTCAGGAGTGTGGGATCGGGGGAATTTCTCCGATCTCATTCTAGGCGTGGTTTCCGCCGGGAGTTTGTTCCCTTGCCCTTCAGTTCTTGTTGACACTCTGATGGATCCGGGGCCGAATCCATGCAATTGTTTCGCTGGATAAAGAGTGTGCGCTCTCTAGAATTAGCGGATACGGGGCCTTTTCTATCCCGGCGCGTGCAGAGAGCACCAGCCCCAGATAGTTGCTTCATTTCCGTTTCTCATCAGCTTTGCCCATAGGCGATAGCGTAACTGCATAGGCTGGTTCGCTTATCGCCTGAGAATTCGTTCTCACATGGCAGGCACAGCCCCGTTTCTGCGGGTGCTGTTGGATTTTTTTGGATGTCCAGAGAGGCAAAGTGCTGCCAGTTGTTCTTGCGAAATCGTCTTCAACACCGTACTGTATCAGCTGCGAAAGACTATTTATTGATGAGAACACGCCGAAAGCAGGCTGTGGGCAGCCGATTGGAGTCCCCTGGTGACCGATACCGTAACCCATGAACATTTCGAGATGGACTATTTGAGTAGGCAAAAGTGTGGAAAAGTAGGCGACTGCGACGCCAGTGCTCGGCGATCAATGCATACCACAGTGGATGGCCAGGCAAAAGTACAGTACACATAATAATGGATACCGTAACCCTCAGACTAGTATCTGCCTTCCGACAGGTGTCGGGTGAAGGTTGACGGCATAAGTTAAGATCATTTTTGGGAGAGATTGAGCATAGGCGGCAACTGTTCAGCGCAAAAGCGATGGTCGAGCTGAAAATTTAGCGTTAATTTTTGGAAAAAATCGGAACTATTTACACCTGAGTACAAATACTCCGGCTTTTTAGACATTTTTCGTATCGTAATAGATGAGAAGCTTGAGTAAGTGTAAGTGTTGGCACAATACAGTAACATTCGCTGCGAGACTCACAAGCGAGAGAGCATGAGAAATCGAGAGAGTGCTCTCTCCTTCTCTCGCCCTCTCGTGAACTCTTTCATTCCCTTCCTAGACTTGCGCCTAGCCAACTCTATTGCTAGAGTTGAATCAAATTCAGGAGTGTGGGATCGGGGGAATTTCTCCGATCTCATTCTAGGCGTGGTTTCCGCCGGGAGTTTGTTCCCTTGCCCTTCAGTTCTTGTTGACACTCTGATGGATCCGGGGCCGAATCCATGCAATTGTTTCGCTGGATAAAGAGTGTGCGCTCTCTAGAATTAGCGGATACGGGGCCTTTTCTATCCCGGCGCGTGCAGAGAGCACCAGCCCCAGATAGTTGCTTCATTTCCGTTTCTCATCAGCTTTGCCCATAGGCGATAGCGTAACTGCATAGGCTGGTTCGCTTATCGCCTGAGAATTCGTTCTCACATGGCAGGCACAGCCCCGTTTCTGCGGGTGCTGTTGGATTTTTTTGGATGTCCAGAGAGGCAAAGTGCTGCCAGTTGTTCTTGCGAAATCGTCTTCAACACCGTACTGTATCAGCTGCGAAAGACTATTTATTGATGAGAACACGCCGAAAGCAGGCTGTGGGCAGCCGATTGGAGTCCCCTGGTGACCGATACCGTAACCCATGAACATTTCGAGATGGACTATTTGAGTAGGCAAAAGTGTGGAAAAGTAGGCGACTGCGACGCCAGTGCTCGGCGATCAATGCATACCACAGTGGATGGCCAGGCAAAAGTACAGTACACATAATAATGGATACCGTAACCCTCAGACTAGTATCTGCCTTCCGACAGGTGTCGGGTGAAGGTTGACGGCATAAGTTAAGATCATTTTTGGGAGAGATTGAGCATAGGCGGCAACTGTTCAGCGCAAAAGCGATGGTCGAGCTGAAAATTTAGCGTTAATTTTTGGAAAAAATCGGAACTATTTACACCTGAGTACAAATACTCCGGCTTTTTAGACATTTTTCGTATCGTAATAGATGAGAAGCTTGAGTAAGTGTAAGTGTTGGCACAATACAGTAACATTCGCTGCGAGACTCACAAGCGAGAGAGCATGAGAAATCGAGAGAGTGCTCTCTCCTTCTCTCGCCCTCTCGTGAACTCTTTCATTCCCTTCCTAGACTTGCGCCTAGCCAACTCTATTGCTAGAGTTGAATCAAATTCAGGAGTGTGGGATCGGGGGAATTTCTCCGATCTCATTCTAGGCGTGGTTTCCGCCGGGAGTTTGTTCCCTTGCCCTTCAGTTCTTGTAGACACTCTGATGGATCCGGGGCCGAATCCATGCAATTGTTTCGCTGGATAAAGAGTGTGCGCTCTCTAGAATTAGCGGATACGGGGCCTTTTCTATCCCGGCGCGTGCAGAGAGCACCAGCCCCAGATAGTTGCTTCATTTCCGTTTCTCATCAGCTTTGCCCATAGGCGATAGCGTAACTGCATAGGCTGGTTCGCTTATCGCCTGAGAATTCGTTCTCACATGGCAGGCACAGCCCCGTTTCTGCGGGTGCTGTTGGATTTTTTTGGATGTCCAGAGAGGCAAAGTGCTGCCAGTTGTTCTTGCGAAATCGTCTTCAACACCGTACTGTATCAGCTGCGAAAGACTATTTATTGATGAGAACACGCCGAAAGCAGGCTGTGGGCAGCCGATTGGAGTCCCCTGGTGACCGATACCGTAACCCATGAACATTTCGAGATGGACTATTTGAGTAGGCAAAAGTGTGGAAAAGTAGGCGACTGCGACGCCAGTGCTCGGCGATCAATGCATACCACAGTGGATGGCCAGGCAAAAGTACAGTACACATAATAATGGATACCGTAACCCTCAGACTAGTATCTGCCTTCCGACAGGTGTCGGGTGAAGGTTGACGGCATAAGTTAAGATCATTTTTGGGAGAGATTGAGCATAGGCGGCAACTGTTCAGCGCAAAAGCGATGGTCGAGCTGAAAATTTAGCGTTAATTTTTGGAAAAAATCGGAACTATTTACACCTGAGTACAAATACTCCGGCTTTTTAGACATTTTTCGTATCGTAATAGATGAGAAGCTTGAGTAAGTGTAAGTGTTGGCACAATACAGTAACATTCGCTGCGAGACTCACAAGCGAGAGAGCATGAGAAATCGAGAGAGTGCTCTCTCCTTCTCTCGCCCTCTCGTGAACTCTTTCATTCCCTTCCTAGACTTGCGCCTAGCCAACTCTATTGCTAGAGTTGAATCAAATTCAGGAGTGTGGGATCGGGGGAATTTCTCCGATCTCATTCTAGGCGTGGTTTCCGCCGGGAGTTTGTTCCCTTGCCCTTCAGTTCTTGTAGACACTCTGATGGATCCGGGGCCGAATCCATGCAATTGTTTCGCTGGATAAAGAGTGTGCGCTCTCTAGAATTAGCGGATACGGGGCCTTTTCTATCCCGGCGCGTGCAGAGAGCACCAGCCCCAGATAGTTGCTTCATTTCCGTTTCTCATCAGCTTTGCCCATAGGCGATAGCGTAACTGCATAGGCTGGTTCGCTTATCGCCTGAGAATTCGTTCTCACATGGCAGGCACAGCCCCGTTTCTGCGGGTGCTGTTGGATTTTTTTGGATGTCCAGAGAGGCAAAGTGCTGCCAGTTGTTCTTGCGAAATCGTCTTCAACACCGTACTGTATCAGCTGCGAAAGACTATTTATTGATGAGAACACGCCGAAAGCAGGCTGTGGGCAGCCGATTGGAGTCCCCTGGTGACCGATACCGTAACCCATGAACATTTCGAGATGGACTATTTGAGTAGGCAAAAGTGTGGAAAAGTAGGCGACTGCGACGCCAGTGCTCGGCGATCAATGCATACCACAGTGGATGGCCAGGCAAAAGTACAGTACACATAATAATGGATACCGTAACCCTCAGACTAGTATCTGCCTTCCGACAGGTGTCGGGTGAAGGTTGACGGCATAAGTTAAGATCATTTTTGGGAGAGATTGAGCATAGGCGGCAACTGTTCAGCGCAAAAGCGATGGTCGAGCTGAAAATTTAGCGTTAATTTTTGGAAAAATTCGGAACTATTTACACCTGAGTACAAATACTCCGGCTTTTTAGACATTTTTCGTATCGTAATAGATGAGAAGCTTGAGTAAGTGTAAGTGTTGGCACAATACAGTAACATTCGCTGCGAGACTCACAAGCGAGAGAGCATGAGAAATCGAGAGAGTGCTCTCTCCTTCTCTCGCCCTCTCGTGAACTCTTTCATTCCCTTCCTAGACTTGCGCCTAGCCAACTCTATTGCTAGAGTTGAATCAAATTCAGGAGTGTGGGATCGGGGGAATTTCTCCGATCTCATTCTAGGCGTGGTTTCCGCCGGGAGTTTGTTCCCTTGCCCTTCAGTTCTTGTTGACACTCTGATGGATCCGGGGCCGAATCCATGCAATTGTTTCGCTGGATAAAGAGTGTGCGCTCTCTAGAATTAGCGGATACGGGGCCTTTTCTATCCCGGCGCGTGCAGAGAGCACCAGCCCCAGATAGTTGCTTCATTTCCGTTTCTCATCAGCTTTGCCCATAGGCGATAGCGTAACTGCATAGGCTGGTTCGCTTATCGCCTGAGAATTCGTTCTCACATGGCAGGCACAGCCCCGTTTCTGCGGGTGCTGTTGGATTTTTTTGGATGTCCAGAGAGGCAAAGTGCTGCCAGTTGTTCTTGCGAAATCGTCTTCAACACCGTACTGTATCAGCTGCGAAAGACTATTTATTGATGAGAACACGCCGAAAGCAGGCTGTGGGCAGCCGATTGGAGTCCCCTGGTGACCGATACCGTAACCCATGAACATTTCGAGATGGACTATTTGAGTAGGCAAAAGTGTGGAAAAGTAGGCGACTGCGACGCCAGTGCTCGGCGATCAATGCATACCACAGTGGATGGCCAGACAAAAGTACAGTACACATAATAATGGATACCGTAACCCTCAGACTAGTATCTGCCTTCCGACAGGTGTCGGGTGAAGGTTGACGGCATAAGTTAAGATCATTTTTGGGAGAGATTGAGCATAGGCGGCAACTGTTCAGCGCAAAAGCGATGGTCGAGCTGAAAATTTAGCGTTAATTTTTGGAAAAAATCGGAACTATTTACACCTGAGTACAAATACTCCGGCTTTTTAGACATTTTTCGTATCGTAATAGATGAGAAGCTTGAGTAAGTGTAAGTGTTGGCACAATACAGTAACATTCGCTGCGAGACTCACAAGCGAGAGAGCATGAGAAATCGAGAGAGTGCTCTCTCCTTCTCTCGCCCTCTCGTGAACTCTTTCATTCCCTTCCTAGACTTGCGCCTAGCCAACTCTATTGCTAGAGTTGAATCAAATTCAGGAGTGTGGGATCGGGGGAATTTCTCCGATCTCATTCTAGGCGTGGTTTCCGCCGGGAGTTTGTTCCCTTGCCCTTCAGTTCTTGTTGACACTCTGATGGATCCGGGGCCGAATCCATGCAATTGTTTCGCTGGATAAAGAGTGTGCGCTCTCTAGAATTAGCGGATACGGGGCCTTTTCTATCCCGGCGCGTGCAGAGAGCACCAGCCCCAGATAGTTGCTTCATTTCCGTTTCTCATCAGCTTTGCCCATAGGCGATAGCGTAACTGCATAGGCTGGTTCGCTTATCGCCTGAGAATTCGTTCTCACATGGCAGGCACAGCCCCGTTTCTGCGGGTGCTGTTGGATTTTTTTGGATGTCCAGAGAGGCAAAGTGCTGCCAGTTGTTCTTGCGAAATCGTCTTCAACACCGTACTGTATCAGCTGCGAAAGACTATTTATTGATGAGAACACGCCGAAAGCAGGCTGTGGGCAGCCGATTGGAGTCCCCTGGTGACCGATACCGTAACCCATGAACATTTCGAGATGGACTATTTGAGTAGGCAAAAGTGTGGAAAAGTAGGCGACTGCGACGCCAGTGCTCGGCGATCAATGCATACCACAGTGGATGGCCAGGCAAAAGTACAGTACACATAATAATGGATACCGTAACCCTCAGACTAGTATCTGCCTTCCGACAGGTGTCGGGTGAAGGTTGACGGCATAAGTTAAGATCATTTTTGGGAGAGATTGAGCATAGGCGGCAACTGTTCAGCGCAAAAGCGATGGTCGAGCTGAAAATTTAGCGTTAATTTTTGGAAAAAATCGGAACTATTTACACCTGAGTACAAATACTCCGGCTTTTTAGACATTTTTCGTATCGTAATAGATGAGAAGCTTGAGTAAGTGTAAGTGTTGGCACAATACAGTAACATTCGCTGCGAGACTCACAAGCGAGAGAGCATGAGAAATCGAGAGAGTGCTCTCTCCTTCTCTCGCCCTCTCGTGAACTCTTTCATTCCCTTCCTAGACTTGCGCCTAGCCAACTCTATTGCTAGAGTTGAATCAAATTCAGGAGTGTGGGATCGGGGGAATTTCTCCGATCTCATTCTAGGCGTGGTTTCCGCCGGGAGTTTGTTCCCTTGCCCTTCAGTTCTTGTTGACACTCTGATGGATCCGGGGCCGAATCCATGCAATTGTTTCGCTGGATAAAGAGTGTGCGCTCTCTAGAATTAGCGGATACGGGGCCTTTTCTATCCCGGCGCGTGCAGAGAGCACCAGCCCCAGATAGTTGCTTCATTTCCGTTTCTCATCAGCTTTGCCCATAGGCGATAGCGTAACTGCATAGGCTGGTTCGCTTATCGCCTGAGAATTCGTTCTCACATGGCAGGCACAGCCCCGTTTCTGCGGGTGCTGTTGGATTTTTTTGGATGTCCAGAGAGGCAAAGTGCTGCCAGTTGTTCTTGCGAAATCGTCTTCAACACCGTACTGTATCAGCTGCGAAAGACTATTTATTGATGAGAACACGCCGAAAGCAGGCTGTGGGCAGCCGATTGGAGTCCCCTGGTGACCGATACCGTAACCCATGAACATTTCGAGATGGACTATTTGAGTAGGCAAAGGTGTGGAAAAGTAGGCGACTGCGACGCCAGTGCTCGGCGATCAATGCATACCACAGTGGATGGCCAGGCAAAAGTACAGTACACATAATAATGGATACCGTAACCCTCAGACTAGTATCTGCCTTCCGACAGGTGTCGGGTGAAGGTTGACGGCATAAGTTAAGATCATTTTTGGAAGAGATTGAGCATAGGCGGCAACTGTTCAGCGCAAAAGCGATGGTCGAGCTGAAAATTTAGCGTTCATTTTGGAAAAAATCGGAACTATTTACACCTGAGTACAAATACTCCGGCTTTTTAGACATTTTTCGTATCGTAATAGATGAGAAGCTTGAGTAAGTGTAAGTGTTGGCACAATACAGTAACATTCGCTGCGAGACTCACAAGCGAGAGAGCATGAGAAATCGAGATAGTGCTCTCTCCTTCTCTCGCCCTCTCGTGAACTCTTTCATTCCCTTCCTAGACTTGCGCCTAGCCAACTCTATTGCTAGAGTTGAATCAAATTCAGGAGTGTGGGATCGGGGGAATTTCTCCGATCTCATTCTAGGCGTGGTTTCCGCCGGGAGTTTGTTCCCTTGCCCTTCAGTTCTTGTTGACACTCTGATGGATCCGGGGCCGAATCCATGCAATTGTTTCGCTGGATAAAGAGTGTGCGCTCTCTAGAATTAGCGGATTCGGGGCCTTTTCTATCTCGGCATGTGCAGAGAGCACCAGCCCCAGATAGTTGCTTCATTTCCGTTTCTCATCAGCTTTGCCCATAGGCGATAGCGTAACTGCATAGGCTGGTTCGCTTATCGCCTGAGAATTCGTTCTCACATGGCAGGCACAGCCCCGTTTCTGCGGGTGCTGTTGGATTTTTTTGGATGTCCAGAGAGGCAAAGTGCTGCCAGTTGTTCTTGCGAAATCGTCTTCAACACCGTACTGTATCAGCTGCGAAAGACTATTTATTGATGAGAACACGCCGAAAGCAGGCTGTGGGCAGCCGATTGGAGTCCCCTGGTGACCGATACCGTAACCCATGAACATTTCGAGATGGACTATTTGAGTAGGCAAAGGTGTGGAAAAGTAGGCGACTGCGACGCCAGTGCTCGGCGATCAATGCATACCACAGTGGATGGCCAGGCAAAAGTACAGTACACATAATAATGGATACCGTAACCCTCAGACTAGTATCTGCCTTCCGACAGGTGTCGGGTGAAGGTTGACGGCATAAGTTAAGATCATTTTTGGAAGAGATTGAGCATAGGCGGCAACTGTTCAGCGCAAAAGCGATGGTCGAGCTGAAAATTTAGCGTTCATTTTGGAAAAAATCGGAACTATTTACACCTGAGTACAAATACTCCGGCTTTTTAGACATTTTTCGTATCGTAATAGATGAGAAGCTTGAGTAAGTGTAAGTGTTGGCACAATACAGTAACATTCGCTGCGAGACTCACAAGCGAGAGAGCATGAGAAATCGAGATAGTGCTCTCTCCTTCTCTCGCCCTCTCGTGAACTCTTTCATTCCCTTCCTAGACTTGCGCCTAGCCAACTCTATTGCTAGAGTTGAATCAAATTCAGGAGTGTGGGATCGGGGGAATTTCTCCGATCTCATTCTAGGCGTGGTTTCCGCCGGGAGTTTGTTCCCTTGCCCTTCAGTTCTTGTTGACACTCTGATGGATCCGGGGCCGAATCCATGCAATTGTTTCGCTGGATAAAGAGTGTGCGCTCTCTAGAATTAGCGGATTCGGGGCCTTTTCTATCTCGGCATGTGCAGAGAGCACCAGCCCCAGATAGTTGCTTCATTTCCGTTTCTCATCAGCTTTGCCCATAGGCGATAGCGTAACTGCATAGGCTGGTTCGCTTATCGCCTGAGAATTCGTTCTCACATGGCAGGCACAGCCCCGTTTCTGCGGGTGCTGTTGGATTTTTTTGGATGTCCAGAGAGGCAAAGTGCTGCCAGTTGTTCTTGCGAAATCGTCTTCAACACCGTACTGTATCAGCTGCGAAAGACTATTTATTGATGAGAACACGCCGAAAGCAGGCTGTGGGCAGCCGATTGGAGTCCCCTGGTGACCGATACCGTAACCCATGAACATTTCGAGATGGACTATTTGAGTAGGCAAAAGTGTGGAAAAGTAGGCGACTGCGACGCCAGTGCTCGGCGATCAATGCATACCACAGTGGATGGCCAGGCAAAAGTACAGTACACATAATAATGGATACCGTAACCCTCAGACTAGTATCTGCCTTCCGACAGGTGTCGGGTGAAGGTTGACGGCATAAGTTAAGATCATTTTTGGAAGAGATTGAGCATAGGCGGCAACTGTTCAGCGCAAAAGCGATGGTCGAGCTGAAAATTTAGCGTTCATTTTTGGAAAAAATCGGAACTATTTACACCTGAGTACAAATACTCCGGCTTTTTAGACATTTTTCGTATCGTAATAGATGAGAAGCTTGAGTAAGTGTAAGTGTTGGCACAATACAGTAACATTCGCTGCGAGACTCACAAGCGAGAGAGCATGAGAAATCGAGATAGTGCTCTCTCCTTCTCTCGCCCTCTCGTGAACTCTTTCATTCCCTTCCTAGACTTGCGCCTAGCCAACTCTATTGCTAGAGTTGAATCAAATTCAGGAGTGTGGGATCGGGGGAATTTCTCCGATCTCATTCTAGGCGTGGTTTCCGCCGGGAGTTTGTTCCCTTGCCCTTCAGTTCTTGTTGACACTCTGATGGATCCGGGGCCGAATCCATGCAATTGTTTCGCTGGATAAAGAGTGTGCGCTCTCTAGAATTAGCGGATACGGGGCCTTTTCTATCCCGGCGCGTGCAGAGAGCACCAGCCCCAGATAGTTGCTTCATTTCCGTTTCTCATCAGCTTTGCCCATAGGCGATAGCGTAACTGCATAGGCTGGTTCGCTTATCGCCTGAGAATTCGTTCTCACATGGCAGGCACAGCCCCGTTTCTGCGGGTGCTGTTGAATTTTTTTGGATGTCCAGAGAGGCAAAGTGCTGCCAGTTGTTCTTGCGAAATCGTCTTCAACACCGTACTGTATCAGCTGCGAAAGACTATTTATTGATGAGAACACGCCGAAAGCAGGCTGTGGGCAGCCGATTGGAGTCCCCTGGTGACCGATACCGTAACCCATGAACATTTCGAGATGGACTATTTGAGTAGGCAAAAGTGTGGAAAAGTAGGCGACTGCGACGCCAGTGCTCGGCGATCAATGCATACCACAGTGGATGGCCAGGCAAAAGTACAGTACACATAATAATGGATACCGTAACCCTCAGACTAGTATCTGCCTTCCGACAGGTGTCGGGTGAAGGTTGACGGCATAAGTTAAGATCATTTTTGGGAGAGATTGAGCATAGGCGGCAACTGTTCAGCGCAAAAGCGATGGTCGAGCTGAAAATTTAGCGTTCATTTTTGGAAAAAATCGGAACTATTTACACCTGAGTACAAATACTCCGGCTTTTTAGACATTTTTCGTATCGTAATAGATGAGAAGCTTGAGTAAGTGTAAGTGTTGGCACAATACAGTAACATTCGCTGCGAGACTCACAAGCGAGAGAGCATGAGAAATCGAGAGAGTGCTCTCTCCTTCTCTCGCCCTCTCGTGAACTCTTTCATTCCCTTCCTAGACTTGCGCCTAGCCAACTCTATTGCTAGAGTTGAATCAAATTCAGGAGTGTGGGATCGGGGGAATTTCTCCGATCTCATTCTAGGCGTGGTTTCCGCCGGGAGTTTGTTCCCTTGCCCTTCAGTTCTTGTTGACACTCTGATGGATCCGGGGCCGAATCCATGCAATTGTTTCGCTGGATAAAGAGTGTGCGCTCTCTAGAATTAGCGGATTCGGGGCCTTTTCTATCTCGGCATGTGCAGAGAGCACCAGCCCCAGATAGTTGCTTCATTTCCGTTTCTCATCAGCTTTGCCCATAGGCGATAGCGTAACTGCATAGGCTGGTTCGCTTATCGCCTGAGAATTCGTTCTCACATGGCAGGCACAGCCCCGTTTCTGCGGGTGCTGTTGGATTTTTTTGGATGTCCAGAGAGGCAAAGTGCTGCCAGTTGTTCTTGCGAAATCGTCTTCAACACCGTACTGTATCAGCTGCGAAAGACTATTTATTGATGAGAACACGCCGAAAGCAGGCTGTGGGCAGCCGATTGGAGTCCCCTGGTGACCGATACCGTAACCCATGAACATTTCGAGATGGACTATTTGAGTAGGCAAAAGTGTGGAAAAGTAGGCGACTGCGACGCCAGTGCTCGGCGATCAATGCATACCACAGTGGATGGCCAGGCAAAAGTACAGTACACATAATAATGGATACCGTAACCCTCAGACTAGTATCTGCCTTCCGACAGGTGTCGGGTGAAGGTTGACGGCATAAGTTAAGATCATTTTTGGGAGAGATTGAGCATAGGCGGCAACTGTTCAGCGCAAAAGCGATGGTCGAGCTGAAAATTTAGCGTTAATTTTTGGAAAAAATCGGAACTATTTACACCTGAGTACAAATACTCCGGCTTTTTAGACATTTTTCGTATCGTAATAGATGAGAAGCTTGAGTAAGTGTAAGTGTTGGCACAATACAGTAACATTCGCTGCGAGACTCACAAGCGAGAGAGCATGAGAAATCGAGAGAGTGCTCTCTCCTTCTCTCGCCCTCTCGTGAACTCTTTCATTCCCTTCCTAGACTTGCGCCTAGCCAACTCTATTGCTAGAGTTGAATCAAATTCAGGAGTGTGGGATCGGGGGAATTTCTCCGATCTCATTCTAGGCGTGGTTTCCGCCGGGAGTTTGTTCCCTTGCCCTTCAGTTCTTGTTGACACTCTGATGGATCCGGGGCCGAATCCATGCAATTGTTTCGCTGGATAAAGAGTGTGCGCTCTCTAGAATTAGCGGATTCGGGGCCTTTTCTATCTCGGCATGTGCAGAGAGCACCAGCCCCAGATAGTTGCTTCATTTCCGTTTCTCATCAGCTTTGCCCATAGGCGATAGCGTAACTGCATAGGCTGGTTCGCTTATCGCCTGAGAATTCGTTCTCACATGGCAGGCACAGCCCCGTTTCTGCGGGTGCTGTTGGATTTTTTTGGATGTCCAGAGAGGCAAAGTGCTGCCAGTTGTTCTTGCGAAATCGTCTTCAACACCGTACTGTATCAGCTGCGAAAGACTATTTATTGATGAGAACACGCCGAAAGCAGGCTGTGGGCAGCCGATTGGAGTCCCCTGGTGACCGATACCGTAACCCATGAACATTTCGAGATGGACTATTTGAGTAGGCAAAAGTGTGGAAAAGTAGGCGACTGCGACGCCAGTGCTCGGCGATCAATGCATACCACAGTGGATGGCCAGGCAAAAGTACAGTACACATAATAATGGATACCGTAACCCTCAGACTAGTATCTGCCTTCCGACAGGTGTCGGGTGAAGGTTGACGGCATAAGTTAAGATCATTTTTGGAAGAGATTGAGCATAGGCGGCAACTGTTCAGCGCAAAAGCGATGGTCGAGCTGAAAATTTAGCGTTCATTTTTGGAAAAAATCGGAACTATTTACACCTGAGTACAAATACTCCGGCTTTTTAGACATTTTTCGTATCGTAATAGATGAGAAGCTTGAGTAAGTGTAAGTGTTGGCACAATACAGTAACATTCGCTGCGAGACTCACAAGCGAGAGAGCATGAGAAATCGAGATAGTGCTCTCTCCTTCTCTCGCCCTCTCGTGAACTCTTTCATTCCCTTCCTAGACTTGCGCCTAGCCAACTCTATTGCTAGAGTTGAATCAAATTCAGGAGTGTGGGATCGGGGGAATTTCTCCGATCTCATTCTAGGCGTGGTTTCCGCCGGGAGTTTGTTCCCTTGCCCTTCAGTTCTTGTTGACACTCTGATGGATCCGGGGCCGAATCCATGCAATTGTTTCGCTGGATAAAGAGTGTGCGCTCTCTAGAATTAGCGGATACGGGGCCTTTTCTATCCCGGCGCGTGCAGAGAGCACCAGCCCCAGATAGTTGCTTCATTTCCGTTTCTCATCAGCTTTGCCCATAGGCGATAGCGTAACTGCATAGGCTGGTTCGCTTATCGCCTGAGAATTCGTTCTCACATGGCAGGCACAGCCCCGTTTCTGCGGGTGCTGTTGAATTTTTTTGGATGTCCAGAGAGGCAAAGTGCTGCCAGTTGTTCTTGCGAAATCGTCTTCAACACCGTACTGTATCAGCTGCGAAAGACTATTTATTGATGAGAACACGCCGAAAGCAGGCTGTGGGCAGCCGATTGGAGTCCCCTGGTGACCGATACCGTAACCCATGAACATTTCGAGATGGACTATTTGAGTAGGCAAAAGTGTGGAAAAGTAGGCGACTGCGACGCCAGTGCTCGGCGATCAATGCATACCACAGTGGATGGCCAGGCAAAAGTACAGTACACATAATAATGGATACCGTAACCCTCAGACTAGTATCTGCCTTCCGACAGGTGTCGGGTGAAGGTTGACGGCATAAGTTAAGATCATTTTTGGGAGAGATTGAGCATAGGCGGCAACTGTTCAGCGCAAAAGCGATGGTCGAGCTGAAAATTTAGCGTTCATTTTTGGAAAAAATCGGAACTATTTACACCTGAGTACAAATACTCCGGCTTTTTAGACATTTTTCGTATCGTAATAGATGAGAAGCTTGAGTAAGTGTAAGTGTTGGCACAATACAGTAACATTCGCTGCGAGACTCACAAGCGAGAGAGCATGAGAAATCGAGAGAGTGCTCTCTCCTTCTCTCGCCCTCTCGTGAACTCTTTCATTCCCTTCCTAGACTTGCGCCTAGCCAACTCTATTGCTAGAGTTGAATCAAATTCAGGAGTGTGGGATCGGGGGAATTTCTCCGATCTCATTCTAGGCGTGGTTTCCGCCGGGAGTTTGTTCCCTTGCCCTTCAGTCCTTGTTGACACTCTGATGGATCCGGGGCCGAATCCATGCAATTGTTTCGCTGGATAAAGAGTGTGCGCTCTCTAGAATTAGCGGATACGGGGCCTTTTCTATCTCGGCATGTGCAGAGAGCACCAGCCCCAGATAGTTGCTTCATTTCCGTTTCTCATCAGCTTTGCCCATAGGCGATAGCGTAACTGCATAGGCTGGTTCGCTTATCGCCTGAGAATTCGTTCTCACATGGCAGGCACAGCCCCGTTTCTGCGGGTGCTGTTGGATTTTTTTGGATGTCCAGAGAGGCAAAGTGCTGCCAGTTGTTCTTGCGAAATCGTCTTCAACACCGTACTGTATCAGCTGCGAAAGACTATTTATTGATGAGAACACGCCGAAAGCAGGCTGTGGGCAGCCGATTGGAGTCCCCTGGTGACCGATACCGTAACCCATGAACATTTCGAGATGGACTATTTGAGTAGGCAAAAGTGTGGAAAAGTAGGCGACTGCGACGCCAGTGCTCGGCGATCAATGCATACCACAGTGGATGGCCAGGCAAAAGTACAGTACACATAATAATGGATACCGTAACCCTCAGACTAGTATCTGCCTTCCGACAGGTGTCGGGTGAAGGTTGACGGCATAAGTTAAGATCATTTTTGGAAGAGATTGAGCATAGGCGGCAACTGTTCAGCGCAAAAGCGATGGTCGAGCTGAAAATTTAGCGTTCATTTTTGGAAAAAATCGGAACTATTTACACCTGAGTACAAATACTCCGGCTTTTTAGACATTTTTCGTATCGTAATAGATGAGAAGCTTGAGTAAGTGTAAGTGTTGGCACAATACAGTAACATTCGCTGCGAGACTCACAAGCGAGAGAGCATGAGAAATCGAGATAGTGCTCTCTCCTTCTCTCGCCCTCTCGTGAACTCTTTCATTCCCTTCCTAGACTTGCGCCTAGCCAACTCTATTGCTAGAGTTGAATCAAATTCAGGAGTGTGGGATCGGGGGAATTTCTCCGATCTCATTCTAGGCGTGGTTTCCGCCGGGAGTTTGTTCCCTTGCCCTTCAGTTCTTGTTGACACTCTGATGGATCCGGGGCCGAATCCATGCAATTGTTTCGCTGGATAAAGAGTGTGCGCTCTCTAGAATTAGCGGATACGGGGCCTTTTCTATCCCGGCGCGTGCAGAGAGCACCAGCCCCAGATAGTTGCTTCATTTCCGTTTCTCATCAGCTTTGCCCATAGGCGATAGCGTAACTGCATAGGCTGGTTCGCTTATCGCCTGAGAATTCGTTCTCACATGGCAGGCACAGCCCCGTTTCTGCGGGTGCTGTTGAATTTTTTTGGATGTCCAGAGAGGCAAAGTGCTGCCAGTTGTTCTTGCGAAATCGTCTTCAACACCGTACTGTATCAGCTGCGAAAGACTATTTATTGATGAGAACACGCCGAAAGCAGGCTGTGGGCAGCCGATTGGAGTCCCCTGGTGACCGATACCGTAACCCATGAACATTTCGAGATGGACTATTTGAGTAGGCAAAAGTGTGGAAAAGTAGGCGACTGCGACGCCAGTGCTCGGCGATCAATGCATACCACAGTGGATGGCCAGGCAAAAGTACAGTACACATAATAATGGATACCGTAACCCTCAGACTAGTATCTGCCTTCCGACAGGTGTCGGGTGAAGGTTGACGGCATAAGTTAAGATCATTTTTGGGAGAGATTGAGCATAGGCGGCAACTGTTCAGCGCAAAAGCGATGGTCGAGCTGAAAATTTAGCGTTCATTTTTGGAAAAAATCGGAACTATTTACACCTGAGTACAAATACTCCGGCTTTTTAGACATTTTTCGTATCGTAATAGATGAGAAGCTTGAGTAAGTGTAAGTGTTGGCACAATACAGTAACATTCGCTGCGAGACTCACAAGCGAGAGAGCATGAGAAATCGAGAGAGTGCTCTCTCCTTCTCTCGCCCTCTCGTGAACTCTTTCATTCCCTTCCTAGACTTGCGCCTAGCCAACTCTATTGCTAGAGTTGAATCAAATTCAGGAGTGTGGGATCGGGGGAATTTCTCCGATCTCATTCTAGGCGTGGTTTCCGCCGGGAGTTTGTTCCCTTGCCCTTCAGTTCTTGTTGACACTCTGATGGATCCGGGGCCGAATCCATGCAATTGTTTCGCTGGATAAAGAGTGTGCGCTCTCTAGAATTAGCGGATTCGGGGCCTTTTCTATCTCGGCATGTGCAGAGAGCACCAGCCCCAGATAGTTGCTTCATTTCCGTTTCTCATCAGCTTTGCCCATAGGCGATAGCGTAACTGCATAGGCTGGTTCGCTTATCGCCTGAGAATTCGTTCTCACATGGCAGGCACAGCCCCGTTTCTGCGGGTGCTGTTGGATTTTTTTGGATGTCCAGAGAGGCAAAGTGCTGCCAGTTGTTCTTGCGAAATCGTCTTCAACACCGTACTGTATCAGCTGCGAAAGACTATTTATTGATGAGAACACGCCGAAAGCAGGCTGTGGGCAGCCGATTGGAGTCCCCTGGTGACCGATACCGTAACCCATGAACATTTCGAGATGGACTATTTGAGTAGGCAAAAGTGTGGAAAAGTAGGCGACTGCGACGCCAGTGCTCGGCGATCAATGCATACCACAGTGGATGGCCAGGCAAAAGTACAGTACACATAATAATGGATACCGTAACCCTCAGACTAGTATCTGCCTTCCGACAGGTGTCGGGTGAAGGTTGACGGCATAAGTTAAGATCATTTTTGGGAGAGATTGAGCATAGGCGGCAACTGTTCAGCGCAAAAGCGATGGTCGAGCTGAAAATTTAGCGTTAATTTTTGGAAAAAATCGGAACTATTTACACCTGAGTACAAATACTCCGGCTTTTTAGACATTTTTCGTATCGTAATAGATGAGAAGCTTGAGTAAGTGTAAGTGTTGGCACAATACAGTAACATTCGCTGCGAGACTCACAAGCGAGAGAGCATGAGAAATCGAGAGAGTGCTCTCTCCTTCTCTCGCCCTCTCGTGAACTCTTTCATTCCCTTCCTAGACTTGCGCCTAGCCAACTCTATTGCTAGAGTTGAATCAAATTCAGGAGTGTGGGATCGGGGGAATTTCTCCGATCTCATTCTAGGCGTGGTTTCCGCCGGGAGTTTGTTCCCTTGCCCTTCAGTTCTTGTTGACACTCTGATGGATCCGGGGCCGAATCCATGCAATTGTTTCGCTGGATAAAGAGTGTGCGCTCTCTAGAATTAGCGGATTCGGGGCCTTTTCTATCTCGGCATGTGCAGAGAGCACCAGCCCCAGATAGTTGCTTCATTTCCGTTTCTCATCAGCTTTGCCCATAGGCGATAGCGTAACTGCATAGGCTGGTTCGCTTATCGCCTGAGAATTCGTTCTCACATGGCAGGCACAGCCCCGTTTCTGCGGGTGCTGTTGGATTTTTTTGGATGTCCAGAGAGGCAAAGTGCTGCCAGTTGTTCTTGCGAAATCGTCTTCAACACCGTACTGTATCAGCTGCGAAAGACTATTTATTGATGAGAACACGCCGAAAGCAGGCTGTGGGCAGCCGATTGGAGTCCCCTGGTGACCGATACCGTAACCCATGAACATTTCGAGATGGACTATTTGAGTAGGCAAAAGTGTGGAAAAGTAGGCGACTGCGACGCCAGTGCTCGGCGATCAATGCATACCACAGTGGATGGCCAGGCAAAAGTACAGTACACATAATAATGGATACCGTAACCCTCAGACTAGTATCTGCCTTCCGACAGGTGTCGGGTGAAGGTTGACGGCATAAGTTAAGATCATTTTTGGAAGAGATTGAGCATAGGCGGCAACTGTTCAGCGCAAAAGCGATGGTCGAGCTGAAAATTTAGCGTTCATTTTTGGAAAAAATCGGAACTATTTACACCTGAGTACAAATACTCCGGCTTTTTAGACATTTTTCGTATCGTAATAGATGAGAAGCTTGAGTAAGTGTAAGTGTTGGCACAATACAGTAACATTCGCTGCGAGACTCACAAGCGAGAGAGCATGAGAAATCGAGATAGTGCTCTCTCCTTCTCTCGCCCTCTCGTGAACTCTTTCATTCCCTTCCTAGACTTGCGCCTAGCCAACTCTATTGCTAGAGTTGAATCAAATTCAGGAGTGTGGGATCGGGGGAATTTCTCCGATCTCATTCTAGGCGTGGTTTCCGCCGGGAGTTTGTTCCCTTGCCCTTCAGTTCTTGTTGACACTCTGATGGATCCGGGGCCGAATCCATGCAATTGTTTCGCTGGATAAAGAGTGTGCGCTCTCTAGAATTAGCGGATACGGGGCCTTTTCTATCCCGGCGCGTGCAGAGAGCACCAGCCCCAGATAGTTGCTTCATTTCCGTTTCTCATCAGCTTTGCCCATAGGCGATAGCGTAACTGCATAGGCTGGTTCGCTTATCGCCTGAGAATTCGTTCTCACATGGCAGGCACAGCCCCGTTTCTGCGGGTGCTGTTGAATTTTTTTGGATGTCCAGAGAGGCAAAGTGCTGCCAGTTGTTCTTGCGAAATCGTCTTCAACACCGTACTGTATCAGCTGCGAAAGACTATTTATTGATGAGAACACGCCGAAAGCAGGCTGTGGGCAGCCGATTGGAGTCCCCTGGTGACCGATACCGTAACCCATGAACATTTCGAGATGGACTATTTGAGTAGGCAAAAGTGTGGAAAAGTAGGCGACTGCGACGCCAGTGCTCGGCGATCAATGCATACCACAGTGGATGGCCAGGCAAAAGTACAGTACACATAATAATGGATACCGTAACCCTCAGACTAGTATCTGCCTTCCGACAGGTGTCGGGTGAAGGTTGACGGCATAAGTTAAGATCATTTTTGGGAGAGATTGAGCATAGGCGGCAACTGTTCAGCGCAAAAGCGATGGTCGAGCTGAAAATTTAGCGTTCATTTTTGGAAAAAATCGGAACTATTTACACCTGAGTACAAATACTCCGGCTTTTTAGACATTTTTCGTATCGTAATAGATGAGAAGCTTGAGTAAGTGTAAGTGTTGGCACAATACAGTAACATTCGCTGCGAGACTCACAAGCGAGAGAGCATGAGAAATCGAGAGAGTGCTCTCTCCTTCTCTCGCCCTCTCGTGAACTCTTTCATTCCCTTCCTAGACTTGCGCCTAGCCAACTCTATTGCTAGAGTTGAATCAAATTCAGGAGTGTGGGATCGGGGGAATTTCTCCGATCTCATTCTAGGCGTGGTTTCCGCCGGGAGTTTGTTCCCTTGCCCTTCAGTCCTTGTTGACACTCTGATGGATCCGGGGCCGAATCCATGCAATTGTTTCGCTGGATAAAGAGTGTGCGCTCTCTAGAATTAGCGGATACGGGGCCTTTTCTATCTCGGCATGTGCAGAGAGCACCAGCCCCAGATAGTTGCTTCATTTCCGTTTCTCATCAGCTTTGCCCATAGGCGATAGCGTAACTGCATAGGCTGGTTCGCTTATCGCCTGAGAATTCGTTCTCACATGGCAGGCACAGCCCCGTTTCTGCGGGTGCTGTTGGATTTTTTTGGATGTCCAGAGAGGCAAAGTGCTGCCAGTTGTTCTTGCGAAATCGTCTTCAACACCGTACTGTATCAGCTGCGAAAGACTATTTATTGATGAGAACACGCCGAAAGCAGGCTGTGGGCAGCCGATTGGAGTCCCCTGGTGACCGATACCGTAACCCATGAACATTTCGAGATGGACTATTTGAGTAGGCAAAAGTGTGGAAAAGTAGGCGACTGCGACGCCAGTGCTCGGCGATCAATGCATACCACAGTGGATGGCCAGGCAAAAGTACAGTACACATAATAATGGATACCGTAACCCTCAGACTAGTATCTGCCTTCCGACAGGTGTCGGGTGAAGGTTGACGGCATAAGTTAAGATCATTTTTGGGAGAGATTGAGCATAGGCGGCAACTGTTCAGCGCAAAAGCGATGGTCGAGCTGAAAATTTAGCGTTAATTTTTGGAAAAAATCGGAACTATTTACACCTGAGTACAAATACTCCGGCTTTTTAGACATTTTTCGTATCGTAATAGATGAGAAGCTTGAGTAAGTGTAAGTGTTGGCACAATACAGTAACATTCGCTGCGAGACTCACAAGCGAGAGAGCATGAGAAATCGAGAGAGTGCTCTCTCCTTCTCTCGCCCTCTCGTGAACTCTTTCATTCCCTTCCTAGACTTGCGCCTAGCCAACTCTATTGCTAGAGTTGAATCAAATTCAGGAGTGTGGGATCGGGGGAATTTCTCCGATCTCATTCTAGGCGTGGTTTCCGCCGGGAGTTTGTTCCCTTGCCCTTCAGTCCTTGTTGCCACTCTGATGGATCCGGGGCCGAATCCATGCAATTGTTTCGCTGGATAAAGAGTGTGCGCTCTCTAGAATTAGCGGATACGGGGCCTTTTCTATCTCGGCATGTGCAGAGAGCACCAGCCCCAGATAGTTGCTTCATTTCCGTTTCTCATCAGCTTTGCCCATAGGCGATAGCGTAACTGCATAGGCTGGTTCGCTTATCGCCTGAGAATTCGTTCTCACATGGCAGGCACAGCCCCGTTTCTGCGGGTGCTGTTGGATTTTTTTGGATGTCCAGAGAGGCAAAGTGCTGCCAGTTGTTCTTGCGAAATCGTCTTCAACACCGTACTGTATCAGCTGCGAAAGACTATTTATTGATGAGAACACGCCGAAAGCAGGCTGTGGGCAGCCGATTGGAGTCCCCTGGTGACCGATACCGTAACCCATGAACATTTCGAGATGGACTATTTGAGTAGGCAAAAGTGTGGAAAAGTAGGCGACTGCGACGCCAGTGCTCGGCGATCAATGCATACCACAGTGGATGGCCAGGCAAAAGTACAGTACACATAATAATGGATACCGTAACCCTCAGACTAGTATCTGCCTTCCGACAGGTGTCGGGTGAAGGTTGACGGCATAAGTTAAGATCATTTTTGGGAGAGATTGAGCATAGGCGGCAACTATTCAGCGCAAAAGCGATGGTCGAGCTGAAAATTTAGCGTTAATTTTTGGAAAAAATCGGAACTATTTACACCTGAGTACAAATACTCCGGCTTTTTAGACATTTTTCGTATCGTAATAGATGAGAAGCTTGAGTAAGTGTAAGTGTTGGCACAATACAGTAACATTCGCTGCGAGACTCACAAGCGAGAGAGCATGAGAAATCGAGAGAGTGCTCTCTCCTTCTCTCGCCCTCTCGTGAACTCTTTCATTCCCTTCCTAGACTTGCGCCTAGCCAACTCTATTGCTAGAGTTGAATCAAATTCAGGAGTGTGGGATCGGGGGAATTTCTCCGATCTCATTCTAGGCGTGGTTTCCGCCGGGAGTTTGTTCCCTTGCCCTTCAGTCCTTGTTGACACTCTGATGGATCCGGGGCCGAATCCATGCAATTGTTTCGCTGGATAAAGAGTGTGCGCTCTCTAGAATTAGCGGATACGGGGCCTTTTCTATCTCGGCATGTGCAGAGAGCACCAGCCCCAGATAGTTGCTTCATTTCCGTTTCTCATCAGCTTTGCCCATAGGCGATAGCGTAACTGCATAGGCTGGTTCGCTTATCGCCTGAGAATTCGTTCTCACATGGCAGGCACAGCCCCGTTTCTGCGGGTGCTGTTGGATTTTTTTGGATGTCCAGAGAGGCAAAGTGCTGCCAGTTGTTCTTGCGAAATCGTCTTCAACACCGTACTGTATCAGCTGCGAAAGACTATTTATTGATGAGAACACGCCGAAAGCAGGCTGTGGGCAGCCGATTGGAGTCCCCTGGTGACCGATACCGTAACCCATGAACATTTCGAGATGGACTATTTGAGTAGGCAAAAGTGTGGAAAAGTAGGCGACTGCGACGCCAGTGCTCGGCGATCAATGCATACCACAGTGGATGGCCAGGCAAAAGTACAGTACACATAATAATGGATACCGTAACCCTCAGACTAGTATCTGCCTTCCGACAGGTGTCGGGTGAAGGTTGACGGCATAAGTTAAGATCATTTTTGGGAGAGATTGAGCATAGGCGGCAACTATTCAGCGCAAAAGCGATGGTCGAGCTGAAAATTTAGCGTTAATTTTTGGAAAAAATCGGAACTATTTACACCTGAGTACAAATACTCCGGCTTTTTAGACATTTTTCGTATCGTAATAGATGAGAAGCTTGAGTAAGTGTAAGTGTTGGCACAATACAGTAACATTCGCTGCGAGACTCACAAGCGAGAGAGCATGAGAAATCGAGAGAGTGCTCTCTCCTTCTCTCGCCCTCTCGTGAACTCTTTCATTCCCTTCCTAGACTTGCGCCTAGCCAACTCTATTGCTAGAGTTGAATCAAATTCAGGAGTGTGGGATCGGGGGAATTTCTCCGATCTCATTCTAGGCGTGGTTTCCGCCGGGAGTTTGTTCCCTTGCCCTTCAGTCCTTGTTGACACTCTGATGGATCCGGGGCCGAATCCATGCAATTGTTTCGCTGGATAAAGAGTGTGCGCTCTCTAGAATTAGCGGATACGGGGCCTTTTCTATCTCGGCATGTGCAGAGAGCACCAGCCCCAGATAGTTGCTTCATTTCCGTTTCTCATCAGCTTTGCCCATAGGCGATAGCGTAACTGCATAGGCTGGTTCGCTTATCGCCTGAGAATTCGTTCTCACATGGCAGGCACAGCCCCGTTTCTGCGGGTGCTGTTGGATTTTTTTGGATGTCCAGAGAGGCAAAGTGCTGCCAGTTGTTCTTGCGAAATCGTCTTCAACACCGTACTGTATCAGCTGCGAAAGACTATTTATTGATGAGAACACGCCGAAAGCAGGCTGTGGGCAGCCGATTGGAGTCCCCTGGTGACCGATACCGTAACCCATGAACATTTCGAGATGGACTATTTGAGTAGGCAAAAGTGTGGAAAAGTAGGCGACTGCGACGCCAGTGCTCGGCGATCAATGCATACCACAGTGGATGGCCAGGCAAAAGTACAGTACACATAATAATGGATACCGTAACCCTCAGACTAGTATCTGCCTTCCGACAGGTGTCGGGTGAAGGTTGACGGCATAAGTTAAGATCATTTTTGGGAGAGATTGAGCATAGGCGGCAACTGTTCAGCGCAAAAGCGATGGTCGAGCTGAAAATTTAGCGTTAATTTTTGGAAAAAATCGGAACTATTTACACCTGAGTACAAATACTCCGGCTTTTTAGACATTTTTCGTATCGTAATAGATGAGAAGCTTGAGTAAGTGTAAGTGTTGGCACAATACAGTAACATTCGCTGCGAGACTCACAAGCGAGAGAGCATGAGAAATCGAGAGAGTGCTCTCTCCTTCTCTCGCCCTCTCGTGAACTCTTTCATTCCCTTCCTAGACTTGCGCCTAGCCAACTCTATTGCTAGAGTTGAATCAAATTCAGGAGTGTGGGATCGGGGGAATTTCTCCGATCTCATTCTAGGCGTGGTTTCCGCCGGGAGTTTGTTCCCTTGCCCTTCAGTCCTTGTTGACACTCTGATGGATCCGGGGCCGAATCCATGCAATTGTTTCGCTGGATAAAGAGTGTGCGCTCTCTAGAATTAGCGGATACGGGGCCTTTTCTATCTCGGCATGTGCAGAGAGCACCAGCCCCAGATAGTTGCTTCATTTCCGTTTCTCATCAGCTTTGCCCATAGGCGATAGCGTAACTGCATAGGCTGGTTCGCTTATCGCCTGAGAATTCGTTCTCACATGGCAGGCACAACCCCGTTTCTGCGGGTGCTGTTGGATTTTTTTGGATGTCCAGAGAGGCAAAGTGCTGCCAGTTGTTCTTGCGAAATCGTCTTCAACACCGTACTGTATCAGCTGCGAAAGACTATTTATTGATGAGAACACGCCGAAAGCAGGCTGTGGGCAGCCGATTGGAGTCCCCTGGTGACCGATACCGTAACCCATGAACATTTCGAGATGGACTATTTGAGTAGGCAAAAGTGTGGAAAAGTAGGCGACTGCGACGCCAGTGCTCGGCGATCTGTGCATACCACAGTGGATGGCCAGGCAAAAGTACAGTACACATAATAATGGATACCGTAACCCTCAGACTAGTATCTGCCTTCCGACAGGTGTCGGGTGAAGGTTGACGGCATAAGTTAAGATCATTTTTGGGAGAGATTGAGCATAGGCGGCAACTATTCAGCGCAAAAGCGATGGTCGAGCTGAAAATTTAGCGTTAATTTTTGGAAAAAATCGGAACTATTTACACCTGAGTACAAATACTCCGGCTTTTTAGACATTTTTCGTATCGTAATAGATGAGAAGCTTGAGTAAGTGTAAGTGTTGGCACAATACAGTAACATTCGCTGCGAGACTCACAAGCGAGAGAGCATGAGAAATCGAGAGAGTGCTCTCTCCTTCTCTCGCCCTCTCGTGAACTCTTTCATTCCCTTCCTAGACTTGCGCCTAGCCAACTCTATTGCTAGAGTTGAATCAAATTCAGGAGTGTGGGATCGGGGGAATTTCTCCGATCTCATTCTAGGCGTGGTTTCCGCCGGGAGTTTGTTCCCTTGCCCTTCAGTCCTTGTTGACACTCTGATGGATCCGGGGCCGAATCCATGCAATTGTTTCGCTGGATAAAGAGTGTGCGCTCTCTAGAATTAGCGGATACGGGGCCTTTTCTATCTCGGCATGTGCAGAGAGCACCAGCCCCAGATAGTTGCTTCATTTCCGTTTCTCATCAGCTTTGCCCATAGGCGATAGCGTAACTGCATAGGCTGGTTCGCTTATCGCCTGAGAATTCGTTCTCACATGGCAGGCACAGCCCCGTTTCTGCGGGTGCTGTTGGATTTTTTTGGATGTCCAGAGAGGCAAAGTGCTGCCAGTTGTTCTTGCGAAATCGTCTTCAACACCGTACTGTATCAGCTGCGAAAGACTATTTATTGATGAGAACACGCCGAAAGCAGGCTGTGGGCAGCCGATTGGAGTCCCCTGGTGACCGATACCGTAACCCATGAACATTTCGAGATGGACTATTTGAGTAGGCAAAAGTGTGGAAAAGTAGGCGACTGCGACGCCAGTGCTCGGCGATCAATGCATACCACAGTGGATGGCCAGGCAAAAGTACAGTACACATAATAATGGATACCGTAACCCTCAGACTAGTATCTGCCTTCCGACAGGTGTCGGGTGAAGGTTGACGGCATAAGTTAAGATCATTTTTGGGAGAGATTGAGCATAGGCGGCAACTGTTCAGCGCAAAAGCGATGGTCGAGCTGAAAATTTAGCGTTAATTTTTGGAAAAAATCGGAACTATTTACACCTGAGTACAAATACTCCGGCTTTTTAGACATTTTTCGTATCGTAATAGATGAGAAGCTTGAGTAAGTGTAAGTGTTGGCACAATACAGTAACATTCGCTGCGAGACTCACAAGCGAGAGAGCATGAGAAATCGAGAGAGTGCTCTCTCCTTCTCTCGCCCTCTCGTGAACTCTTTCATTCCCTTCCTAGACTTGCGCCTAGCCAACTCTATTGCTAGAGTTGAATCAAATTCAGGAGTGTGGGATCGGGGGAATTTCTCCGATCTCATTCTAGGCGTGGTTTCCGCCGGGAGTTTGTTCCCTTGCCCTTCAGTCCTTGTTGACACTCTGATGGATCCGGGGCCGAATCCATGCAATTGTTTCGCTGGATAAAGAGTGTGCGCTCTCTAGAATTAGCGGATACGGGGCCTTTTCTATCTCGGCATGTGCAGAGAGCACCAGCCCCAGATAGTTGCTTCATTTCCGTTTCTCATCAGCTTTGCCCATAGGCGATAGCGTAACTGCATAGGCTGGTTCGCTTATCGCCTGAGAATTCGTTCTCACATGGCAGGCACAGCCCCGTTTCTGCGGGTGCTGTTGGATTTTTTTGGATGTCCAGAGAGGCAAAGTGCTGCCAGTTGTTCTTGCGAAATCGTCTTCAACACCGTACTGTATCAGCTGCGAAAGACTATTTATTGATGAGAACACGCCGAAAGCAGGCTGTGGGCAGCCGATTGGAGTCCCCTGGTGACCGATACCGTAACCCATGAACATTTCGAGATGGACTATTTGAGTAGGCAAAAGTGTGGAAAAGTAGGCGACTGCGACGCCAGTGCTCGGCGATCAATGCATACCACAGTGGATGGCCAGGCAAAAGTACAGTACACATAATAATGGATACCGTAACCCTCAGACTAGTATCTGCCTTCCGACAGGTGTCGGGTGAAGGTTGACGGCATAAGTTAAGATCATTTTTGGAAGAGATTGAGCATAGGCGGCAACTGTTCAGCGCAAAAGCGATGGTCGAGCTGAAAATTTAGCGTTCATTTTGGAAAAAATCGGAACTATTTACACCTGAGTACAAATACTCCGGCTTTTTAGACATTTTTCGTATCGTAATAGATGAGAAGCTTGAGTAAGTGTAAGTGTTGGCACAATACAGTAACATTCGCTGCGAGACTCACAAGCGAGAGAGCATGAGAAATCGAGATAGTGCTCTCTCCTTCTCTCGCCCTCTCGTGAACTCTTTCATTCCCTTCCTAGACTTGCGCCTAGCCAACTCTATTGCTAGAGTTGAATCAAATTCAGGAGTGTGGGATCGGGGGAATTTCTCCGATCTCATTCTAGGCGTGGTTTCCGCCGGGAGTTTGTTCCCTTGCCCTTCAGTTCTTGTTGACACTCTGATGGATCCGGGGCCGAATCCATGCAATTGTTTCGCTGGATAAAGAGTGTGCGCTCTCTAGAATTAGCGGATTCGGGGCCTTTTCTATCTCGGCATGTGCAGAGAGCACCAGCCCCAGATAGTTGCTTCATTTCCGTTTCTCATCAGCTTTGCCCATAGGCGATAGCGTAACTGCATAGGCTGGTTCGCTTATCGCCTGAGAATTCGTTCTCACATGGCAGGCACAGCCCCGTTTCTGCGGGTGCTGTTGGATTTTTTTGGATGTCCAGAGAGGCAAAGTGCTGCCAGTTGTTCTTGCGAAATCGTCTTCAACACCGTACTGTATCAGCTGCGAAAGACTATTTATTGATGAGAACACGCCGAAAGCAGGCTGTGGGCAGCCGATTGGAGTCCCCTGGTGACCGATACCGTAACCCATGAACATTTCGAGATGGACTATTTGAGTAGGCAAAGGTGTGGAAAAGTAGGCGACTGCGACGCCAGTGCTCGGCGATCAATGCATACCACAGTGGATGGCCAGGCAAAAGTACAGTACACATAATAATGGATACCGTAACCCTCAGACTAGTATCTGCCTTCCGACAGGTGTCGGGTGAAGGTTGACGGCATAAGTTAAGATCATTTTTGGAAGAGATTGAGCATAGGCGGCAACTGTTCAGCGCAAAAGCGATGGTCGAGCTGAAAATTTAGCGTTCATTTTGGAAAAAATCGGAACTATTTACACCTGAGTACAAATACTCCGGCTTTTTAGACATTTTTCGTATCGTAATAGATGAGAAGCTTGAGTAAGTGTAAGTGTTGGCACAATACAGTAACATTCGCTGCGAGACTCACAAGCGAGAGAGCATGAGAAATCGAGATAGTGCTCTCTCCTTCTCTCGCCCTCTCGTGAACTCTTTCATTCCCTTCCTAGACTTGCGCCTAGCCAACTCTATTGCTAGAGTTGAATCAAATTCAGGAGTGTGGGATCGGGGGAATTTCTCCGATCTCATTCTAGGCGTGGTTTCCGCCGGGAGTTTGTTCCCTTGCCCTTCAGTTCTTGTTGACACTCTGATGGATCCGGGGCCGAATCCATGCAATTGTTTCGCTGGATAAAGAGTGTGCGCTCTCTAGAATTAGCGGATTCGGGGCCTTTTCTATCTCGGCATGTGCAGAGAGCACCAGCCCCAGATAGTTGCTTCATTTCCGTTTCTCATCAGCTTTGCCCATAGGCGATAGCGTAACTGCATAGGCTGGTTCGCTTATCGCCTGAGAATTCGTTCTCACATGGCAGGCACAGCCCCGTTTCTGCGGGTGCTGTTGGATTTTTTTGGATGTCCAGAGAGGCAAAGTGCTGCCAGTTGTTCTTGCGAAATCGTCTTCAACACCGTACTGTATCAGCTGCGAAAGACTATTTATTGATGAGAACACGCCGAAAGCAGGCTGTGGGCAGCCGATTGGAGTCCCCTGGTGACCGATACCGTAACCCATGAACATTTCGAGATGGACTATTTGAGTAGGCAAAAGTGTGGAAAAGTAGGCGACTGCGACGCCAGTGCTCGGCGATCAATGCATACCACAGTGGATGGCCAGGCAAAAGTACAGTACACATAATAATGGATACCGTAACCCTCAGACTAGTATCTGCCTTCCGACAGGTGTCGGGTGAAGGTTGACGGCATAAGTTAAGATCATTTTTGGAAGAGATTGAGCATAGGCGGCAACTGTTCAGCGCAAAAGCGATGGTCGAGCTGAAAATTTAGCGTTCATTTTTGGAAAAAATCGGAACTATTTACACCTGAGTACAAATACTCCGGCTTTTTAGACATTTTTCGTATCGTAATAGATGAGAAGCTTGAGTAAGTGTAAGTGTTGGCACAATACAGTAACATTCGCTGCGAGACTCACAAGCGAGAGAGCATGAGAAATCGAGATAGTGCTCTCTCCTTCTCTCGCCCTCTCGTGAACTCTTTCATTCCCTTCCTAGACTTGCGCCTAGCCAACTCTATTGCTAGAGTTGAATCAAATTCAGGAGTGTGGGATCGGGGGAATTTCTCCGATCTCATTCTAGGCGTGGTTTCCGCCGGGAGTTTGTTCCCTTGCCCTTCAGTTCTTGTTGACACTCTGATGGATCCGGGGCCGAATCCATGCAATTGTTTCGCTGGATAAAGAGTGTGCGCTCTCTAGAATTAGCGGATACGGGGCCTTTTCTATCCCGGCGCGTGCAGAGAGCACCAGCCCCAGATAGTTGCTTCATTTCCGTTTCTCATCAGCTTTGCCCATAGGCGATAGCGTAACTGCATAGGCTGGTTCGCTTATCGCCTGAGAATTCGTTCTCACATGGCAGGCACAGCCCCGTTTCTGCGGGTGCTGTTGAATTTTTTTGGATGTCCAGAGAGGCAAAGTGCTGCCAGTTGTTCTTGCGAAATCGTCTTCAACACCGTACTGTATCAGCTGCGAAAGACTATTTATTGATGAGAACACGCCGAAAGCAGGCTGTGGGCAGCCGATTGGAGTCCCCTGGTGACCGATACCGTAACCCATGAACATTTCGAGATGGACTATTTGAGTAGGCAAAAGTGTGGAAAAGTAGGCGACTGCGACGCCAGTGCTCGGCGATCAATGCATACCACAGTGGATGGCCAGGCAAAAGTACAGTACACATAATAATGGATACCGTAACCCTCAGACTAGTATCTGCCTTCCGACAGGTGTCGGGTGAAGGTTGACGGCATAAGTTAAGATCATTTTTGGGAGAGATTGAGCATAGGCGGCAACTGTTCAGCGCAAAAGCGATGGTCGAGCTGAAAATTTAGCGTTCATTTTTGGAAAAAATCGGAACTATTTACACCTGAGTACAAATACTCCGGCTTTTTAGACATTTTTCGTATCGTAATAGATGAGAAGCTTGAGTAAGTGTAAGTGTTGGCACAATACAGTAACATTCGCTGCGAGACTCACAAGCGAGAGAGCATGAGAAATCGAGAGAGTGCTCTCTCCTTCTCTCGCCCTCTCGTGAACTCTTTCATTCCCTTCCTAGACTTGCGCCTAGCCAACTCTATTGCTAGAGTTGAATCAAATTCAGGAGTGTGGGATCGGGGGAATTTCTCCGATCTCATTCTAGGCGTGGTTTCCGCCGGGAGTTTGTTCCCTTGCCCTTCAGTTCTTGTTGACACTCTGATGGATCCGGGGCCGAATCCATGCAATTGTTTCGCTGGATAAAGAGTGTGCGCTCTCTAGAATTAGCGGATTCGGGGCCTTTTCTATCTCGGCATGTGCAGAGAGCACCAGCCCCAGATAGTTGCTTCATTTCCGTTTCTCATCAGCTTTGCCCATAGGCGATAGCGTAACTGCATAGGCTGGTTCGCTTATCGCCTGAGAATTCGTTCTCACATGGCAGGCACAGCCCCGTTTCTGCGGGTGCTGTTGGATTTTTTTGGATGTCCAGAGAGGCAAAGTGCTGCCAGTTGTTCTTGCGAAATCGTCTTCAACACCGTACTGTATCAGCTGCGAAAGACTATTTATTGATGAGAACACGCCGAAAGCAGGCTGTGGGCAGCCGATTGGAGTCCCCTGGTGACCGATACCGTAACCCATGAACATTTCGAGATGGACTATTTGAGTAGGCAAAAGTGTGGAAAAGTAGGCGACTGCGACGCCAGTGCTCGGCGATCAATGCATACCACAGTGGATGGCCAGGCAAAAGTACAGTACACATAATAATGGATACCGTAACCCTCAGACTAGTATCTGCCTTCCGACAGGTGTCGGGTGAAGGTTGACGGCATAAGTTAAGATCATTTTTGGGAGAGATTGAGCATAGGCGGCAACTGTTCAGCGCAAAAGCGATGGTCGAGCTGAAAATTTAGCGTTCATTTTTGGAAAAAATCGGAACTATTTACACCTGAGTACAAATACTCCGGCTTTTTAGACATTTTTCGTATCGTAATAGATGAGAAGCTTGAGTAAGTGTAAGTGTTGGCACAATACAGTAACATTCGCTGCGAGACTCACAAGCGAGAGAGCATGAGAAATCGAGAGAGTGCTCTCTCCTTCTCTCGCCCTCTCGTGAACTCTTTCATTCCCTTCCTAGACTTGCGCCTAGCCAACTCTATTGCTAGAGTTGAATCAAATTCAGGAGTGTGGGATCGGGGGAATTTCTCCGATCTCATTCTAGGCGTGGTTTCCGCCGGGAGTTTGTTCCCTTGCCCTTCAGTTCTTGTTGACACTCTGATGGATCCGGGGCCGAATCCATGCAATTGTTTCGCTGGATAAAGAGTGTGCGCTCTCTAGAATTAGCGGATTCGGGGCCTTTTCTATCTCGGCATGTGCAGAGAGCACCAGCCCCAGATAGTTGCTTCATTTCCGTTTCTCATCAGCTTTGCCCATAGGCGATAGCGTAACTGCATAGGCTGGTTCGCTTATCGCCTGAGAATTCGTTCTCACATGGCAGGCACAGCCCCGTTTCTGCGGGTGCTGTTGGATTTTTTTGGATGTCCAGAGAGGCAAAGTGCTGCCAGTTGTTCTTGCGAAATCGTCTTCAACACCGTACTGTATCAGCTGCGAAAGACTATTTATTGATGAGAACACGCCGAAAGCAGGCTGTGGGCAGCCGATTGGAGTCCCCTGGTGACCGATACCGTAACCCATGAACATTTCGAGATGGACTATTTGAGTAGGCAAAAGTGTGGAAAAGTAGGCGACTGCGACGCCAGTGCTCGGCGATCAATGCATACCACAGTGGATGGCCAGGCAAAAGTACAGTACACATAATAATGGATACCGTAACCCTCAGACTAGTATCTGCCTTCCGACAGGTGTCGGGTGAAGGTTGACGGCATAAGTTAAGATCATTTTTGGGAGAGATTGAGCATAGGCGGCAACTGTTCAGCGCAAAAGCGATGGTCGAGCTGAAAATTTAGCGTTAATTTTTGGAAAAAATCGGAACTATTTACACCTGAGTACAAATACTCCGGCTTTTTAGACATTTTTCGTATCGTAATAGATGAGAAGCTTGAGTAAGTGTAAGTGTTGGCACAATACAGTAACATTCGCTGCGAGACTCACAAGCGAGAGAGCATGAGAAATCGAGAGAGTGCTCTCTCCTTCTCTCGCCCTCTCGTGAACTCTTTCATTCCCTTCCTAGACTTGCGCCTAGCCAACTCTATTGCTAGAGTTGAATCAAATTCAGGAGTGTGGGATCGGGGGAATTTCTCCGATCTCATTCTAGGCGTGGTTTCCGCCGGGAGTTTGTTCCCTTGCCCTTCAGTTCTTGTTGACACTCTGATGGATCCGGGGCCGAATCCATGCAATTGTTTCGCTGGATAAAGAGTGTGCGCTCTCTAGAATTAGCGGATTCGGGGCCTTTTCTATCTCGGCATGTGCAGAGAGCACCAGCCCCAGATAGTTGCTTCATTTCCGTTTCTCATCAGCTTTGCCCATAGGCGATAGCGTAACTGCATAGGCTGGTTCGCTTATCGCCTGAGAATTCGTTCTCACATGGCAGGCACAGCCCCGTTTCTGCGGGTGCTGTTGGATTTTTTTGGATGTCCAGAGAGGCAAAGTGCTGCCAGTTGTTCTTGCGAAATCGTCTTCAACACCGTACTGTATCAGCTGCGAAAGACTATTTATTGATGAGAACACGCCGAAAGCAGGCTGTGGGCAGCCGATTGGAGTCCCCTGGTGACCGATACCGTAACCCATGAACATTTCGAGATGGACTATTTGAGTAGGCAAAAGTGTGGAAAAGTAGGCGACTGCGACGCCAGTGCTCGGCGATCAATGCATACCACAGTGGATGGCCAGGCAAAAGTACAGTACACATAATAATGGATACCGTAACCCTCAGACTAGTATCTGCCTTCCGACAGGTGTCGGGTGAAGGTTGACGGCATAAGTTAAGATCATTTTTGGAAGAGATTGAGCATAGGCGGCAACTGTTCAGCGCAAAAGCGATGGTCGAGCTGAAAATTTAGCGTTCATTTTTGGAAAAAATCGGAACTATTTACACCTGAGTACAAATACTCCGGCTTTTTAGACATTTTTCGTATCGTAATAGATGAGAAGCTTGAGTAAGTGTAAGTGTTGGCACAATACAGTAACATTCGCTGCGAGACTCACAAGCGAGAGAGCATGAGAAATCGAGATAGTGCTCTCTCCTTCTCTCGCCCTCTCGTGAACTCTTTCATTCCCTTCCTAGACTTGCGCCTAGCCAACTCTATTGCTAGAGTTGAATCAAATTCAGGAGTGTGGGATCGGGGGAATTTCTCCGATCTCATTCTAGGCGTGGTTTCCGCCGGGAGTTTGTTCCCTTGCCCTTCAGTTCTTGTTGACACTCTGATGGATCCGGGGCCGAATCCATGCAATTGTTTCGCTGGATAAAGAGTGTGCGCTCTCTAGAATTAGCGGATACGGGGCCTTTTCTATCCCGGCGCGTGCAGAGAGCACCAGCCCCAGATAGTTGCTTCATTTCCGTTTCTCATCAGCTTTGCCCATAGGCGATAGCGTAACTGCATAGGCTGGTTCGCTTATCGCCTGAGAATTCGTTCTCACATGGCAGGCACAGCCCCGTTTCTGCGGGTGCTGTTGAATTTTTTTGGATGTCCAGAGAGGCAAAGTGCTGCCAGTTGTTCTTGCGAAATCGTCTTCAACACCGTACTGTATCAGCTGCGAAAGACTATTTATTGATGAGAACACGCCGAAAGCAGGCTGTGGGCAGCCGATTGGAGTCCCCTGGTGACCGATACCGTAACCCATGAACATTTCGAGATGGACTATTTGAGTAGGCAAAAGTGTGGAAAAGTAGGCGACTGCGACGCCAGTGCTCGGCGATCAATGCATACCACAGTGGATGGCCAGGCAAAAGTACAGTACACATAATAATGGATACCGTAACCCTCAGACTAGTATCTGCCTTCCGACAGGTGTCGGGTGAAGGTTGACGGCATAAGTTAAGATCATTTTTGGGAGAGATTGAGCATAGGCGGCAACTGTTCAGCGCAAAAGCGATGGTCGAGCTGAAAATTTAGCGTTCATTTTTGGAAAAAATCGGAACTATTTACACCTGAGTACAAATACTCCGGCTTTTTAGACATTTTTCGTATCGTAATAGATGAGAAGCTTGAGTAAGTGTAAGTGTTGGCACAATACAGTAACATTCGCTGCGAGACTCACAAGCGAGAGAGCATGAGAAATCGAGAGAGTGCTCTCTCCTTCTCTCGCCCTCTCGTGAACTCTTTCATTCCCTTCCTAGACTTGCGCCTAGCCAACTCTATTGCTAGAGTTGAATCAAATTCAGGAGTGTGGGATCGGGGGAATTTCTCCGATCTCATTCTAGGCGTGGTTTCCGCCGGGAGTTTGTTCCCTTGCCCTTCAGTCCTTGTTGACACTCTGATGGATCCGGGGCCGAATCCATGCAATTGTTTCGCTGGATAAAGAGTGTGCGCTCTCTAGAATTAGCGGATACGGGGCCTTTTCTATCTCGGCATGTGCAGAGAGCACCAGCCCCAGATAGTTGCTTCATTTCCGTTTCTCATCAGCTTTGCCCATAGGCGATAGCGTAACTGCATAGGCTGGTTCGCTTATCGCCTGAGAATTCGTTCTCACATGGCAGGCACAGCCCCGTTTCTGCGGGTGCTGTTGGATTTTTTTGGATGTCCAGAGAGGCAAAGTGCTGCCAGTTGTTCTTGCGAAATCGTCTTCAACACCGTACTGTATCAGCTGCGAAAGACTATTTATTGATGAGAACACGCCGAAAGCAGGCTGTGGGCAGCCGATTGGAGTCCCCTGGTGACCGATACCGTAACCCATGAACATTTCGAGATGGACTATTTGAGTAGGCAAAAGTGTGGAAAAGTAGGCGACTGCGACGCCAGTGCTCGGCGATCAATGCATACCACAGTGGATGGCCAGGCAAAAGTACAGTACACATAATAATGGATACCGTAACCCTCAGACTAGTATCTGCCTTCCGACAGGTGTCGGGTGAAGGTTGACGGCATAAGTTAAGATCATTTTTGGAAGAGATTGAGCATAGGCGGCAACTGTTCAGCGCAAAAGCGATGGTCGAGCTGAAAATTTAGCGTTCATTTTTGGAAAAAATCGGAACTATTTACACCTGAGTACAAATACTCCGGCTTTTTAGACATTTTTCGTATCGTAATAGATGAGAAGCTTGAGTAAGTGTAAGTGTTGGCACAATACAGTAACATTCGCTGCGAGACTCACAAGCGAGAGAGCATGAGAAATCGAGAGAGTGCTCTCTCCTTCTCTCGCCCTCTCGTGAACTCTTTCATTCCCTTCCTAGACTTGCGCCTAGCCAACTCTATTGCTAGAGTTGAATCAAATTCAGGAGTGTGGGATCGGGGGAATTTCTCCGATCTCATTCTAGGCGTGGTTTCCGCCGGGAGTTTGTTCCCTTGCCCTTCAGTTCTTGTTGACACTCTGATGGATCCGGGGCCGAATCCATGCAATTGTTTCGCTGGATAAAGAGTGTGCGCTCTCTAGAATTAGCGGATTCGGGGCCTTTTCTATCTCGGCATGTGCAGAGAGCACCAGCCCCAGATAGTTGCTTCATTTCCGTTTCTCATCAGCTTTGCCCATAGGCGATAGCGTAACTGCATAGGCTGGTTCGCTTATCGCCTGAGAATTCGTTCTCACATGGCAGGCACAGCCCCGTTTCTGCGGGTGCTGTTGGATTTTTTTGGATGTCCAGAGAGGCAAAGTGCTGCCAGTTGTTCTTGCGAAATCGTCTTCAACACCGTACTGTATCAGCTGCGAAAGACTATTTATTGATGAGAACACGCCGAAAGCAGGCTGTGGGCAGCCGATTGGAGTCCCCTGGTGACCGATACCGTAACCCATGAACATTTCGAGATGGACTATTTGAGTAGGCAAAAGTGTGGAAAAGTAGGCGACTGCGACGCCAGTGCTCGGCGATCAATGCATACCACAGTGGATGGCCAGGCAAAAGTACAGTACACATAATAATGGATACCGTAACCCTCAGACTAGTATCTGCCTTCCGACAGGTGTCGGGTGAAGGTTGACGGCATAAGTTAAGATCATTTTTGGGAGAGATTGAGCATAGGCGGCAACTGTTCAGCGCAAAAGCGATGGTCGAGCTGAAAATTTAGCGTTAATTTTTGGAAAAAATCGGAACTATTTACACCTGAGTACAAATACTCCGGCTTTTTAGACATTTTTCGTATCGTAATAGATGAGAAGCTTGAGTAAGTGTAAGTGTTGGCACAATACAGTAACATTCGCTGCGAGACTCACAAGCGAGAGAGCATGAGAAATCGAGAGAGTGCTCTCTCCTTCTCTCGCCCTCTCGTGAACTCTTTCATTCCCTTCCTAGACTTGCGCCTAGCCAACTCTATTGCTAGAGTTGAATCAAATTCAGGAGTGTGGGATCGGGGGAATTTCTCCGATCTCATTCTAGGCGTGGTTTCCGCCGGGAGTTTGTTCCCTTGCCCTTCAGTTCTTGTTGACACTCTGATGGATCCGGGGCCGAATCCATGCAATTGTTTCGCTGGATAAAGAGTGTGCGCTCTCTAGAATTAGCGGATTCGGGGCCTTTTCTATCTCGGCATGTGCAGAGAGCACCAGCCCCAGATAGTTGCTTCATTTCCGTTTCTCATCAGCTTTGCCCATAGGCGATAGCGTAACTGCATAGGCTGGTTCGCTTATCGCCTGAGAATTCGTTCTCACATGGCAGGCACAGCCCCGTTTCTGCGGGTGCTGTTGGATTTTTTTGGATGTCCAGAGAGGCAAAGTGCTGCCAGTTGTTCTTGCGAAATCGTCTTCAACACCGTACTGTATCAGCTGCGAAAGACTATTTATTGATGAGAACACGCCGAAAGCAGGCTGTGGGCAGCCGATTGGAGTCCCCTGGTGACCGATACCGTAACCCATGAACATTTCGAGATGGACTATTTGAGTAGGCAAAAGTGTGGAAAAGTAGGCGACTGCGACGCCAGTGCTCGGCGATCAATGCATACCACAGTGGATGGCCAGGCAAAAGTACAGTACACATAATAATGGATACCGTAACCCTCAGACTAGTATCTGCCTTCCGACAGGTGTCGGGTGAAGGTTGACGGCATAAGTTAAGATCATTTTTGGAAGAGATTGAGCATAGGCGGCAACTGTTCAGCGCAAAAGCGATGGTCGAGCTGAAAATTTAGCGTTCATTTTTGGAAAAAATCGGAACTATTTACACCTGAGTACAAATACTCCGGCTTTTTAGACATTTTTCGTATCGTAATAGATGAGAAGCTTGAGTAAGTGTAAGTGTTGGCACAATACAGTAACATTCGCTGCGAGACTCACAAGCGAGAGAGCATGAGAAATCGAGATAGTGCTCTCTCCTTCTCTCGCCCTCTCGTGAACTCTTTCATTCCCTTCCTAGACTTGCGCCTAGCCAACTCTATTGCTAGAGTTGAATCAAATTCAGGAGTGTGGGATCGGGGGAATTTCTCCGATCTCATTCTAGGCGTGGTTTCCGCCGGGAGTTTGTTCCCTTGCCCTTCAGTTCTTGTTGACACTCTGATGGATCCGGGGCCGAATCCATGCAATTGTTTCGCTGGATAAAGAGTGTGCGCTCTCTAGAATTAGCGGATACGGGGCCTTTTCTATCCCGGCGCGTGCAGAGAGCACCAGCCCCAGATAGTTGCTTCATTTCCGTTTCTCATCAGCTTTGCCCATAGGCGATAGCGTAACTGCATAGGCTGGTTCGCTTATCGCCTGAGAATTCGTTCTCACATGGCAGGCACAGCCCCGTTTCTGCGGGTGCTGTTGAATTTTTTTGGATGTCCAGAGAGGCAAAGTGCTGCCAGTTGTTCTTGCGAAATCGTCTTCAACACCGTACTGTATCAGCTGCGAAAGACTATTTATTGATGAGAACACGCCGAAAGCAGGCTGTGGGCAGCCGATTGGAGTCCCCTGGTGACCGATACCGTAACCCATGAACATTTCGAGATGGACTATTTGAGTAGGCAAAAGTGTGGAAAAGTAGGCGACTGCGACGCCAGTGCTCGGCGATCAATGCATACCACAGTGGATGGCCAGGCAAAAGTACAGTACACATAATAATGGATACCGTAACCCTCAGACTAGTATCTGCCTTCCGACAGGTGTCGGGTGAAGGTTGACGGCATAAGTTAAGATCATTTTTGGGAGAGATTGAGCATAGGCGGCAACTGTTCAGCGCAAAAGCGATGGTCGAGCTGAAAATTTAGCGTTCATTTTTGGAAAAAATCGGAACTATTTACACCTGAGTACAAATACTCCGGCTTTTTAGACATTTTTCGTATCGTAATAGATGAGAAGCTTGAGTAAGTGTAAGTGTTGGCACAATACAGTAACATTCGCTGCGAGACTCACAAGCGAGAGAGCATGAGAAATCGAGAGAGTGCTCTCTCCTTCTCTCGCCCTCTCGTGAACTCTTTCATTCCCTTCCTAGACTTGCGCCTAGCCAACTCTATTGCTAGAGTTGAATCAAATTCAGGAGTGTGGGATCGGGGGAATTTCTCCGATCTCATTCTAGGCGTGGTTTCCGCCGGGAGTTTGTTCCCTTGCCCTTCAGTCCTTGTTGACACTCTGATGGATCCGGGGCCGAATCCATGCAATTGTTTCGCTGGATAAAGAGTGTGCGCTCTCTAGAATTAGCGGATACGGGGCCTTTTCTATCTCGGCATGTGCAGAGAGCACCAGCCCCAGATAGTTGCTTCATTTCCGTTTCTCATCAGCTTTGCCCATAGGCGATAGCGTAACTGCATAGGCTGGTTCGCTTATCGCCTGAGAATTCGTTCTCACATGGCAGGCACAGCCCCGTTTCTGCGGGTGCTGTTGGATTTTTTTGGATGTCCAGAGAGGCAAAGTGCTGCCAGTTGTTCTTGCGAAATCGTCTTCAACACCGTACTGTATCAGCTGCGAAAGACTATTTATTGATGAGAACACGCCGAAAGCAGGCTGTGGGCAGCCGATTGGAGTCCCCTGGTGACCGATACCGTAACCCATGAACATTTCGAGATGGACTATTTGAGTAGGCAAAAGTGTGGAAAAGTAGGCGACTGCGACGCCAGTGCTCGGCGATCAATGCATACCACAGTGGATGGCCAGGCAAAAGTACAGTACACATAATAATGGATACCGTAACCCTCAGACTAGTATCTGCCTTCCGACAGGTGTCGGGTGAAGGTTGACGGCATAAGTTAAGATCATTTTTGGGAGAGATTGAGCATAGGCGGCAACTGTTCAGCGCAAAAGCGATGGTCGAGCTGAAAATTTAGCGTTAATTTTTGGAAAAAATCGGAACTATTTACACCTGAGTACAAATACTCCGGCTTTTTAGACATTTTTCGTATCGTAATAGATGAGAAGCTTGAGTAAGTGTAAGTGTTGGCACAATACAGTAACATTCGCTGCGAGACTCACAAGCGAGAGAGCATGAGAAATCGAGAGAGTGCTCTCTCCTTCTCTCGCCCTCTCGTGAACTCTTTCATTCCCTTCCTAGACTTGCGCCTAGCCAACTCTATTGCTAGAGTTGAATCAAATTCAGGAGTGTGGGATCGGGGGAATTTCTCCGATCTCATTCTAGGCGTGGTTTCCGCCGGGAGTTTGTTCCCTTGCCCTTCAGTCCTTGTTGACACTCTGATGGATCCGGGGCCGAATCCATGCAATTGTTTCGCTGGATAAAGAGTGTGCGCTCTCTAGAATTAGCGGATACGGGGCCTTTTCTATCTCGGCATGTGCAGAGAGCACCAGCCCCAGATAGTTGCTTCATTTCCGTTTCTCATCAGCTTTGCCCATAGGCGATAGCGTAACTGCATAGGCTGGTTCGCTTATCGCCTGAGAATTCGTTCTCACATGGCAGGCACAGCCCCGTTTCTGCGGGTGCTGTTGGATTTTTTTGGATGTCCAGAGAGGCAAAGTGCTGCCAGTTGTTCTTGCGAAATCGTCTTCAACACCGTACTGTATCAGCTGCGAAAGACTATTTATTGATGAGAACACGCCGAAAGCAGGCTGTGGGCAGCCGATTGGAGTCCCCTGGTGACCGATACCGTAACCCATGAACATTTCGAGATGGACTATTTGAGTAGGCAAAAGTGTGGAAAAGTAGGCGACTGCGACGCCAGTGCTCGGCGATCAATGCATACCACAGTGGATGGCCAGGCAAAAGTACAGTACACATAATAATGGATACCGTAACCCTCAGACTAGTATCTGCCTTCCGACAGGTGTCGGGTGAAGGTTGACGGCATAAGTTAAGATCATTTTTGGGAGAGATTGAGCATAGGCGGCAACTATTCAGCGCAAAAGCGATGGTCGAGCTGAAAATTTAGCGTTAATTTTTGGAAAAAATCGGAACTATTTACACCTGAGTACAAATACTCCGGCTTTTTAGACATTTTTCGTATCGTAATAGATGAGAAGCTTGAGTAAGTGTAAGTGTTGGCACAATACAGTAACATTCGCTGCGAGACTCACAAGCGAGAGAGCATGAGAAATCGAGAGAGTGCTCTCTCCTTCTCTCGCCCTCTCGTGAACTCTTTCATTCCCTTCCTAGACTTGCGCCTAGCCAACTCTATTGCTAGAGTTGAATCAAATTCAGGAGTGTGGGATCGGGGGAATTTCTCCGATCTCATTCTAGGCGTGGTTTCCGCCGGGAGTTTGTTCCCTTGCCCTTCAGTCCTTGTTGACACTCTGATGGATCCGGGGCCGAATCCATGCAATTGTTTCGCTGGATAAAGAGTGTGCGCTCTCTAGAATTAGCGGATACGGGGCCTTTTCTATCTCGGCATGTGCAGAGAGCACCAGCCCCAGATAGTTGCTTCATTTCCGTTTCTCATCAGCTTTGCCCATAGGCGATAGCGTAACTGCATAGGCTGGTTCGCTTATCGCCTGAGAATTCGTTCTCACATGGCAGGCACAGCCCCGTTTCTGCGGGTGCTGTTGAATTTTTTTGGATGTCCAGAGAGGCAAAGTGCTGCCAGTTGTTCTTGCGAAATCGTCTTCAACACCGTACTGTATCAGCTGCGAAAGACTATTTATTGATGAGAACACGCCGAAAGCAGGCTGTGGGCAGCCGATTGGAGTCCCCTGGTGACCGATACCGTAACCCATGAACATTTCGAGATGGACTATTTGAGTAGGCAAAAGTGTGGAAAAGTAGGCGACTGCGACGCCAGTGCTCGGCGATCAATGCATACCACAGTGGATGGCCAGGCAAAAGTACAGTACACATAATAATGGATACCGTAACCCTCAGACTAGTATCTGCCTTCCGACAGGTGTCGGGTGAAGGTTGACGGCATAAGTTAAGATCATTTTTGGGAGAGATTGAGCATAGGCGGCAACTGTTCAGCGCAAAAGCGATGGTCGAGCTGAAAATTTAGCGTTAATTTTTGGAAAAAATCGGAACTATTTACACCTGAGTACAAATACTCCGGCTTTTTAGACATTTTTCGTATCGTAATAGATGAGAAGCTTGAGTAAGTGTAAGTGTTGGCACAATACAGTAACATTCGCTGCGAGACTCACAAGCGAGAGAGCATGAGAAATCGAGAGAGTGCTCTCTCCTTCTCTCGCCCTCTCGTGAACTCTTTCATTCCCTTCCTAGACTTGCGCCTAGCCAACTCTATTGCTAGAGTTGAATCAAATTCAGGAGTGTGGGATCGGGGGAATTTCTCCGATCTCATTCTAGGCGTGGTTTCCGCCGGGAGTTTGTTCCCTTGCCCTTCAGTCCTTGTTGACACTCTGATGGATCCGGGGCCGAATCCATGCAATTGTTTCGCTGGATAAAGAGTGTGCGCTCTCTAGAATTAGCGGATACGGGGCCTTTTCTATCTCGGCATGTGCAGAGAGCACCAGCCCCAGATAGTTGCTTCATTTCCGTTTCTCATCAGCTTTGCCCATAGGCGATAGCGTAACTGCATAGGCTGGTTCGCTTATCGCCTGAGAATTCGTTCTCACATGGCAGGCACAGCCCCGTTTCTGCGGGTGCTGTTGGATTTTTTTGGATGTCCAGAGAGGCAAAGTGCTGCCAGTTGTTCTTGCGAAATCGTCTTCAACACCGTACTGTATCAGCTGCGAAAGACTATTTATTGATGAGAACACGCCGAAAGCAGGCTGTGGGCAGCCGATTGGAGTCCCCTGGTGACCGATACCGTAACCCATGAACATTTCGAGATGGACTATTTGAGTAGGCAAAAGTGTGGAAAAGTAGGCGACTGCGACGCCAGTGCTCGGCGATCAATGCATACCACAGTGGATGGCCAGGCAAAAGTACAGTACACATAATAATGGATACCGTAACCCTCAGACTAGTATCTGCCTTCCGACAGGTGTCGGGTGAAGGTTGACGGCATAAGTTAAGATCATTTTTGGGAGAGATTGAGCATAGGCGGCAACTGTTCAGCGCAAAAGCGATGGTCGAGCTGAAAATTTAGCGTTAATTTTTGGAAAAAATCGGAACTATTTACACCTGAGTACAAATACTCCGGCTTTTTAGACATTTTTCGTATCGTAATAGATGAGAAGCTTGAGTAAGTGTAAGTGTTGGCACAATACAGTAACATTCGCTGCGAGACTCACAAGCGAGAGAGCATGAGAAATCGAGAGAGTGCTCTCTCCTTCTCTCGCCCTCTCGTGAACTCTTTCATTCCCTTCCTAGACTTGCGCCTAGCCAACTCTATTGCTAGAGTTGAATCAAATTCAGGAGTGTGGGATCGGGGGAATTTCTCCGATCTCATTCTAGGCGTGGTTTCCGCCGGGAGTTTGTTCCCTTGCCCTTCAGTCCTTGTTGACACTCTGATGGATCCGGGGCCGAATCCATGCAATTGTTTCGCTGGATAAAGAGTGTGCGCTCTCTAGAATTAGCGGATACGGGGCCTTTTCTATCTCGGCATGTGCAGAGAGCACCAGCCCCAGATAGTTGCTTCATTTCCGTTTCTCATCAGCTTTGCCCATAGGCGATAGCGTAACTGCATAGGCTGGTTCGCTTATCGCCTGAGAATTCGTTCTCACATGGCAGGCACAGCCCCGTTTCTGCGGGTGCTGTTGGATTTTTTTGGATGTCCAGAGAGGCAAAGTGCTGCCAGTTGTTCTTGCGAAATCGTCTTCAACACCGTACTGTATCAGCTGCGAAAGACTATTTATTGATGAGAACACGCCGAAAGCAGGCTGTGGGCAGCCGATTGGAGTCCCCTGGTGACCGATACCGTAACCCATGAACATTTCGAGATGGACTATTTGAGTAGGCAAAAGTGTGGAAAAGTAGGCGACTGCGACGCCAGTGCTCGGCGATCAATGCATACCACAGTGGATGGCCAGGCAAAAGTACAGTACACATAATAATGGATACCGTAACCCTCAGACTAGTATCTGCCTTCCGACAGGTGTCGGGTGAAGGTTGACGGCATAAGTTAAGATCATTTTTGGGAGAGATTGAGCATAGGCGGCAACTATTCAGCGCAAAAGCGATGGTCGAGCTGAAAATTTAGCGTTAATTTTTGGAAAAAATCGGAACTATTTACACCTGAGTACAAATACTCCGGCTTTTTAGACATTTTTCGTATCGTAATAGATGAGAAGCTTGAGTAAGTGTAAGTGTTGGCACAATACAGTAACATTCGCTGCGAGACTCACAAGCGAGAGAGCATGAGAAATCGAGAGAGTGCTCTCTCCTTCTCTCGCCCTCTCGTGAACTCTTTCATTCCCTTCCTAGACTTGCGCCTAGCCAACTCTATTGCTAGAGTTGAATCAAATTCAGGAGTGTGGGATCGGGGGAATTTCTCCGATCTCATTCTAGGCGTGGTTTCCGCCGGGAGTTTGTTCCCTTGCCCTTCAGTCCTTGTTGACACTCTGATGGATCCGGGGCCGAATCCATGCAATTGTTTCGCTGGATAAAGAGTGTGCGCTCTCTAGAATTAGCGGATACGGGGCCTTTTCTATCTCGGCATGTGCAGAGAGCACCAGCCCCAGATAGTTGCTTCATTTCCGTTTCTCATCAGCTTTGCCCATAGGCGATAGCGTAACTGCATAGGCTGGTTCGCTTATCGCCTGAGAATTCGTTCTCACATGGCAGGCACAGCCCCGTTTCTGCGGGTGCTGTTGGATTTTTTTGGATGTCCAGAGAGGCAAAGTGCTGCCAGTTGTTCTTGCGAAATCGTCTTCAACACCGTACTGTATCAGCTGCGAAAGACTATTTATTGATGAGAACACGCCGAAAGCAGGCTGTGGGCAGCCGATTGGAGTCCCCTGGTGACCGATACCGTAACCCATGAACATTTCGAGATGGACTATTTGAGTAGGCAAAAGTGTGGAAAAGTAGGCGACTGCGACGCCAGTGCTCGGCGATCAATGCATACCACAGTGGATGGCCAGGCAAAAGTACAGTACACATAATAATGGATACCGTAACCCTCAGACTAGTATCTGCCTTCCGACAGGTGTCGGGTGAAGGTTGACGGCATAAGTTAAGATCATTTTTGGGAGAGATTGAGCATAGGCGGCAACTGTTCAGCGCAAAAGCGATGGTCGAGCTGAAAATTTAGCGTTAATTTTTGGAAAAAATCGGAACTATTTACACCTGAGTACAAATACTCCGGCTTTTTAGACATTTTTCGTATCGTAATAGATGAGAAGCTTGAGTAAGTGTAAGTGTTGGCACAATACAGTAACATTCGCTGCGAGACTCACAAGCGAGAGAGCATGAGAAATCGAGAGAGTGCTCTCTCCTTCTCTCGCCCTCTCGTGAACTCTTTCATTCCCTTCCTAGACTTGCGCCTAGCCAACTCTATTGCTAGAGTTGAATCAAATTCAGGAGTGTGGGATCGGGGGAATTTCTCCGATCTCATTCTAGGCGTGGTTTCCGCCGGGAGTTTGTTCCCTTGCCCTTCAGTCCTTGTTGACACTCTGATGGATCCGGGGCCGAATCCATGCAATTGTTTCGCTGGATAAAGAGTGTGCGCTCTCTAGAATTAGCGGATACGGGGCCTTTTCTATCTCGGCATGTGCAGAGAGCACCAGCCCCAGATAGTTGCTTCATTTCCGTTTCTCATCAGCTTTGCCCATAGGCGATAGCGTAACTGCATAGGCTGGTTCGCTTATCGCCTGAGAATTCGTTCTCACATGGCAGGCACAGCCCCGTTTCTGCGGGTGCTGTTGGATTTTTTTGGATGTCCAGAGAGGCAAAGTGCTGCCAGTTGTTCTTGCGAAATCGTCTTCAACACCGTACTGTATCAGCTGCGAAAGACTATTTATTGATGAGAACACGCCGAAAGCAGGCTGTGGGCAGCCGATTGGAGTCCCCTGGTGACCGATACCGTAACCCATGAACATTTCGAGATGGACTATTTGAGTAGGCAAAAGTGTGGAAAAGTAGGCGACTGCGACGCCAGTGCTCGGCGATCAATGCATACCACAGTGGATGGCCAGGCAAAAGTACAGTACACATAATAATGGATACCGTAACCCTCAGACTAGTATCTGCCTTCCGACAGGTGTCGGGTGAAGGTTGACGGCATAAGTTAAGATCATTTTTGGGAGAGATTGAGCATAGGCGGCAACTGTTCAGCGCAAAAGCGATGGTCGAGCTGAAAATTTAGCGTTAATTTTTGGAAAAAATCGGAACTATTTACACCTGAGTACAAATACTCCGGCTTTTTAGACATTTTTCGTATCGTAATAGATGAGAAGCTTGAGTAAGTGTAAGTGTTGGCACAATACAGTAACATTCGCTGCGAGACTCACAAGCGAGAGAGCATGAGAAATCGAGAGAGTGCTCTCTCCTTCTCTCGCCCTCTCGTGAACTCTTTCATTCCCTTCCTAGACTTGCGCCTAGCCAACTCTATTGCTAGAGTTGAATCAAATTCAGGAGTGTGGGATCGGGGGAATTTCTCCGATCTCATTCTAGGCGTGGTTTCCGCCGGGAGTTTGTTCCCTTGCCCTTCAGTCCTTGTTGACACTCTGATGGATCCGGGGCCGAATCCATGCAATTGTTTCGCTGGATAAAGAGTGTGCGCTCTCTAGAATTAGCGGATACGGGGCCTTTTCTATCTCGGCATGTGCAGAGAGCACCAGCCCCAGATAGTTGCTTCATTTCCGTTTCTCATCAGCTTTGCCCATAGGCGATAGCGTAACTGCATAGGCTGGTTCGCTTATCGCCTGAGAATTCGTTCTCACATGGCAGGCACAGCCCCGTTTCTGCGGGTGCTGTTGGATTTTTTTGGATGTCCAGAGAGGCAAAGTGCTGCCAGTTGTTCTTGCGAAATCGTCTTCAACACCGTACTGTATCAGCTGCGAAAGACTATTTATTGATGAGAACACGCCGAAAGCAGGCTGTGGGCAGCCGATTGGAGTCCCCTGGTGACCGATACCGTAACCCATGAACATTTCGAGATGGACTATTTGAGTAGGCAAAAGTGTGGAAAAGTAGGCGACTGCGACGCCAGTGCTCGGCGATCAATGCATACCACAGTGGATGGCCAGGCAAAAGTACAGTACACATAATAATGGATACCGTAACCCTCAGACTAGTATCTGCCTTCCGACAGGTGTCGGGTGAAGGTTGACGGCATAAGTTAAGATCATTTTTGGGAGAGATTGAGCATAGGCGGCAACTGTTCAGCGCAAAAGCGATGGTCGAGCTGAAAATTTAGCGTTAATTTTTGGAAAAAATCGGAACTATTTACACCTGAGTACAAATACTCCGGCTTTTTAGACATTTTTCGTATCGTAATAGATGAGAAGCTTGAGTAAGTGTAAGTGTTGGCACAATACAGTAACATTCGCTGCGAGACTCACAAGCGAGAGAGCATGAGAAATCGAGAGAGTGCTCTCTCCTTCTCTCGCCCTCTCGTGAACTCTTTCATTCCCTTCCTAGACTTGCGCCTAGCCAACTCTATTGCTAGAGTTGAATCAAATTCAGGAGTGTGGGATCGGGGGAATTTCTCCGATCTCATTCTAGGCGTGGTTTCCGCCGGGAGTTTGTTCCCTTGCCCTTCAGTCCTTGTTGACACTCTGATGGATCCGGGGCCGAATCCATGCAATTGTTTCGCTGGATAAAGAGTGTGCGCTCTCTAGAATTAGCGGATACGGGGCCTTTTCTATCTCGGCATGTGCAGAGAGCACCAGCCCCAGATAGTTGCTTCATTTCCGTTTCTCATCAGCTTTGCCCATAGGCGATAGCGTAACTGCATAGGCTGGTTCGCTTATCGCCTGAGAATTCGTTCTCACATGGCAGGCACAGCCCCGTTTCTGCGGGTGCTGTTGGATTTTTTTGGATGTCCAGAGAGGCAAAGTGCTGCCAGTTGTTCTTGCGAAATCGTCTTCAACACCGTACTGTATCAGCTGCGAAAGACTATTTATTGATGAGAACACGCCGAAAGCAGGCTGTGGGCAGCCGATTGGAGTCCCCTGGTGACCGATACCGTAACCCATGAACATTTCGAGATGGACTATTTGAGTAGGCAAAAGTGTGGAAAAGTAGGCGACTGCGACGCCAGTGCTCGGCGATCAATGCATACCACAGTGGATGGCCAGGCAAAAGTACAGTACACATAATAATGGATACCGTAACCCTCAGACTAGTATCTGCCTTCCGACAGGTGTCGGGTGAAGGTTGACGGCATAAGTTAAGATCATTTTTGGGAGAGATTGAGCATAGGCGGCAACTGTTCAGCGCAAAAGCGATGGTCGAGCTGAAAATTTAGCGTTAATTTTTGGAAAAAATCGGAACTATTTACACCTGAGTACAAATACTCCGGCTTTTTAGACATTTTTCGTATCGTAATAGATGAGAAGCTTGAGTAAGTGTAAGTGTTGGCACAATACAGTAACATTCGCTGCGAGACTCACAAGCGAGAGAGCATGAGAAATCGAGAGAGTGCTCTCTCCTTCTCTCGCCCTCTCGTGAACTCTTTCATTCCCTTCCTAGACTTGCGCCTAGCCAACTCTATTGCTAGAGTTGAATCAAATTCAGGAGTGTGGGATCGGGGGAATTTCTCCGATCTCATTCTAGGCGTGGTTTCCGCCGGGAGTTTGTTCCCTTGCCCTTCAGTCCTTGTTGACACTCTGATGGATCCGGGGCCGAATCCATGCAATTGTTTCGCTGGATAAAGAGTGTGCGCTCTCTAGAATTAGCGGATACGGGGCCTTTTCTATCTCGGCATGTGCAGAGAGCACCAGCCCCAGATAGTTGCTTCATTTCCGTTTCTCATCAGCTTTGCCCATAGGCGATAGCGTAACTGCATAGGCTGGTTCGCTTATCGCCTGAGAATTCGTTCTCACATGGCAGGCACAGCCCCGTTTCTGCGGGTGCTGTTGGATTTTTTTGGATGTCCAGAGAGGCAAAGTGCTGCCAGTTGTTCTTGCGAAATCGTCTTCAACACCGTACTGTATCAGCTGCGAAAGACTATTTATTGATGAGAACACGCCGAAAGCAGGCTGTGGGCAGCCGATTGGAGTCCCCTGGTGACCGATACCGTAACCCATGAACATTTCGAGATGGACTATTTGAGTAGGCAAAAGTGTGGAAAAGTAGGCGACTGCGACGCCAGTGCTCGGCGATCAATGCATACCACAGTGGATGGCCAGGCAAAAGTACAGTACACATAATAATGGATACCGTAACCCTCAGACTAGTATCTGCCTTCCGACAGGTGTCGGGTGAAGGTTGACGGCATAAGTTAAGATCATTTTTGGGAGAGATTGAGCATAGGCGGCAACTGTTCAGCGCAAAAGCGATGGTCGAGCTGAAAATTTAGCGTTAATTTTTGGAAAAAATCGGAACTATTTACACCTGAGTACAAATACTCCGGCTTTTTAGACATTTTTCGTATCGTAATAGATGAGAAGCTTGAGTAAGTGTAAGTGTTGGCACAATACAGTAACATTCGCTGCGAGACTCACAAGCGAGAGAGCATGAGAAATCGAGAGAGTGCTCTCTCCTTCTCTCGCCCTCTCGTGAACTCTTTCATTCCCTTCCTAGACTTGCGCCTAACCAACTCTATTGCTAGAGTTGAATCAAATTCAGGAGTGTGGGATCGGGGGAATTTCTCCGATCTCATTCTAGGCGTGGTTTCCGCCGGGAGTTTGTTCCCTTGCCCTTCAGTTCTTGTTGACACTCTGATGGATCCGGGGCCGAATCCATGCAATTGTTTCGCTGGATAAAGAGTGTGCGCTCTCTAGAATTAGCGGATACGGGGCCTTTTCTATCTCGGCATGTGCAGAGAGCACCAGCCCCAGATAGTTGCTTCATTTCCGTTTCTCATCAGCTTTGCCCATAGGCGATAGCGTAACTGCATAGGCTGGTTCGCTTATCGCCTGAGAATTCGTTCTCACATGGCAGGCACAGCCCCGTTTCTGCGGGTGCTGTTGGATTTTTTTGGATGTCCAGAGAGGCAAAGTGCTGCCAGTTGTTCTTGCGAAATCGTCTTCAACACCGTACTGTATCAGCTGCGAAAGACTATTTATTGATGAGAACACGCCGAAAGCAGGCTGTGGGCAGCCGATTGGAGTCCCCTGGTGACCGATACCGTAACCCATGAACATTTCGAGATGGACTATTTGAGTAGGCAAAAGTGTGGAAAAGTAGGCGACTGCGACGCCAGTGTTTGGCGATCAATGCATACCACAGTGGATGGCCAGGCAAAAGTACAGTACACATAATAATGGATACCGTAACCCTCAGACTAGTATCTGCCTTCCGACAGGTGTCGGGTGAAGGTTGACGGCATAAGTTAAGATCATTTTTGGGAGAGATTGAGCATAGGCGGCAACTGTTCAGCGCAAAAGCGATGGTCGAGCTGAAAATTTAGCGTTAATTTTTGGAAAAAATCGGAACTATTTACACCTGAGTACAAATACTCCGGCTTTTTAGACATTTTTCGTATCGTAATAGATGAGAAGCTTGAGTAAGTGTAAGTGTTGGCACAATACAGTAACATTCGCTGCGAGACTCACAAGCGAGAGAGCATGAGAAATCGAGAGAGTGCTCTCTCCTTCTCTCGCCCTCTCGTGAACTCTTTCATTCCCTTCCTAGACTTGCGCCTAGCCAACTCTATTGCTAGAGTTGAATCAAATTCAGGAGTGTGGGATCGGGGGAATTTCTCCGATCTCATTCTAGGCGTGGTTTCCGCCGGGAGTTTGTTCCTTTGCCCTTCAGTTCTTGTTGACACTCTGATGGATCCGGGGCCGAATCCATGCAATTGTTTCGCTGGATAAAGAGTGTGCGCTCTCTAGAATTAGCGGATACGGGGCCTTTTCTATCTCGGCATGTGCAGAGAGCACCAGCCCCAGATAGTTGCTTCATTTCCGTTTCTCATCAGCTTTGCCCATAGGCGATAGCGTAACTGCATAGGCTGGTTCGCTTATCGCCTGAGAATTCGTTCTCACATGGCAGGCACAGCCCCGTTTCTGCGGGTGCTGTTGGATTTTTTTGGATGTCCAGAGAGGCAAAGTGCTGCCAGTTGTTCTTGCGAAATCGTCTTCAACACCGTACTGTATCAGCTGCGAAAGACTATTTATTGATGAGAACACGCCGAAAGCAGGCTGTGGGCAGCCGATTGGAGTCCCCTGGTGACCGATACCGTAACCCATGAACATTTCGAGATGGACTATTTGAGTAGGCAAAAGTGTGGAAAAGTAGGCGACTGCGACGCCAGTGTTCGGCGATCAATGCATACCACAGTGGATGGCCAGGCAAAAGTACAGTACACATAATAATGGATACCGTAACCCTCAGACTAGTATCTGCCTTCCGACAGGTGTCGGGTGAAGGTTGACGGCATAAGTTAAGATCATTTTTGGGAGAGATTGAGCATAGGCGGCAACTGTTCAGCGCAAAAGCGATGGTCGAGCTGAAAATTTAGCGTTAATTTTTGGAAAAAATCGGAACTATTTACACCTGAGTACAAATACTCCGGCTTTTTAGACATTTTTCGTATCGTAATAGATGAGAAGCTTGAGTAAGTGTAAGTGTTGGCACAATACAGTAACATTCGCTGCGAGACTCACAAGCGAGAGAGCATGAGAAATCGAGAGAGTGCTCTCTCCTTCTCTCGCCCTCTCGTGAACTCTTTCATTCCCTTCCTAGACTTGCGCCTAGCCAACTCTATTGCTAGAGTTGAATCAAATTCAGGAGTGTGGGATCGGGGGAATTTCTCCGATCTCATTCTAGGCGTGGTTTCCGCCGGGAGTTTGTTCCCTTGCCCTTCAGTTCTTGTTGACACTCTGATGGATCCGGGGCCGAATCCATGCAATTGTTTCGCTGGATAAAGAGTGTGCGCTCTCTAGAATTAGCGGATACGGGGCCTTTTCTATCTCGGCATGTGCAGAGAGCACCAGCCCCAGATAGTTGCTTCATTTCCGTTTCTCATCAGCTTTGCCCATAGGCGATAGCGTAACTGCATAGGCTGCAGCCCCGTTTCTGCGGGTGCTGTTAGTAGTTTATGGTGACAGGAGAGGCAAAGTGCTGCCACTTTTTCTTGCGACAAGGTAGTACTGTAGGAAGAGAATTCCACATCAAAGAAAGGGTGGATTTCACTATACAGGGATGAAAACTATTACGGTAGAAGACCGCGCAATCGTTTACAGTGTAAACACGAACTGACTTTTTGCTAATTGATGGCTTCATTCTGTCACGGAGATTTGCACAAATGCCAACTTTTGTTTAAGGAAATATTTTTGAAAACAATTGGCCAGAATCTAATGAATTGACCCAAAGAACACATAGAACAATTTTCAAGTCATGACGTTCAGCCTCGACCTCACACTATAAAAGATAGAAGGAATTATAATAACTTTTAATAAACGGTTCACAATATTTTCAACTGACATTAATAAAAGGATATTGATTATCGCAGAAAAACACGTCTCATAAGAGCTTTTTGAAACCTAAAGACAGCTACAATAATTTTCATTATCTTGCAAGTAATCATTTTTTTACAATTCTACATTTGAAATATTTATTAATAAGAACAACAAAAGCCCAACCTGATCTAAGGCTGCCATGCTTTCCATTCTCTCTCGCAAGTCTCACAGAGTGAAAGAGCACGCGAGTCAGAAGATTGTTCATTTAAGAACAATTGCAACATTGAGATTGAGGTCTCATCAATGGTTCTACATTATTTAATTCATGATGGGGGAGAATATTTTCTTGTATTTCTGGACATACTTAATTAATTTATGACGTGCTGGAATAGAGCGGAAATTGGTCAGAGATTTTGTGAGCACTAGCGTGCCTGGTCAACTAACAAAGGGAGTGAAGTGAGTTGTGCTAGTAGTTATTTCTCGCGCTTGGATCGTTGTGAACAGAATAGGCTAATCAAGAGCTATTTGGAAAACACTAGAGTGCCTGGACGTTTCGAAAAAGTTCGCATTGTTCGCGTACGGAATTCACAGCGAGGAGAGTAAACACTTGTACCATAGTACATAATTAATTACCACATAATTAATCACCCGTGTTGCGCCGTAGAGCGTAGATAAAACATATGACATAACTAAATCCACTTCAATGGCGCCCATTTCCAGAACTAACTCCAGTAGCATCTCCGCGGGCAACGTCTGATAGATAACTACCTATACAGTATCCGCCCCCACAGCATTCTGAAAAGGGAGCTGGTTCGAACTGCAATCAGTATACTTGAAATCCTTCTGAAACATTAAATCTACCTCCGTGGATCGCCCTCTCGGTGAACGGAACTGACCAGGCCGATTTGTGTTACACTCCAACTATGATACGCAAAAGTGCTCAGAGTGATCAAATTGGGGGTATTGTTTTATGTTTCAGATGATTTTCAAATATCGAAGAGCTCTCAAACAGCCTATTTGCAGTTTGGATTTTCGCGGGAAACTTCAAAATATGAATCGCTTTGTCTACCCTTATCTGGAGAGAACAATGGGGGTCAGAACGCTGTGCCCCCTTATTGATCAATACTTCCTCGATCGGTCAGCCAGCAACAAATTGTTATAGTAATCTCAAGATATTGGACGGGAATAGTTACAGTACCCCTCGAAGTCCAAGCTAGATACCGAATAATCTCCATCTTTTACTCTTCTTTCCTTATTTCCTGTTCCATCTGCACTAGGGTTCCGGAATTGGGCGTAATTGGGCATCTTTTGAATCATTTTCGGATATGTTTCATGTGCTCTATATAAGTATACTATATATAGTACTTGAAACATATCCGAAAATGATTCGATGCCTATTTTCGCCCAATTGCATACCTTGCCATAAACTGAAAGCTTTTTTGTCTGGCGCGTTCGTTTCGAACGAGATTTTGATAGTATTGCGCCATCCGAAATACAAGATGATTACACTAAAAAGATTTCAGAAATTTCCAGAAGGAATTTTTTTACGAGCAAAAAATAGGTGTTGGTTGGTCTGTCAGTTTGTCCACAGTATCCCCATAGTGGCGTTGGGTCAGATGGTGTGTCAGATTCATGATTTCATCGGAGGATGGATGCAAAAAATCCTTTATTTTTCCGGCATTTTGTAATTAATCGGGAAAAGTTTTCCAAATTTTCCTGGAACACCTTAATGTTGAGATGGGCGTAGTTGCCCACTAGTTGCATACCTTACAATAAACTGAAAGCTTTTTTGACTGGCGCTTTCGATTCGAATAAGATTTTGTTAGTATCTGTGCAATCGAAATAGAAGGTCATTACACTAGAAAGATTTCCGAAATTTCCAGAAGAAAAATTTGTACGACCAAAAATGAGGTGTTCGTTGGTCTGTCCGTTCGCGTACCGTAACCTGGGCATGGCGTTGGAGCAGATGGTGTGTCAGACTCATGATTTCATCAGAGGATGGATGGAAATCATCGATACTGTACTGCTACAGTAACCAAAGCCTACCGTAACCCAGTGCGCTTGGTCATACATTGGGTCAGATTCATGATTTCGTCTGCGGGTGGATGCAAAAAAGCGTGAGAACCATGATTTTGCAGGCGTTTTGCTGCATCCAAATGGGACTATTTTCTAAATATTCAGGGAAGTTTAAAAGAGGCGTAGTTGCCCACTAGTTCCGGAACCCTAATCTGCATTCCTATCCACCACCTCCATCGAGGCTCCAGAAAAACCGGAGAATGAGGGAGACACCATAGAGGCTTGTGAATTAGACAATTGTAAATTGTGTTTCGAGGCTCACAAAGGAATAATTTAATTTGATCCCGCTATAGAAAGGTTAGTGACTGCACAACCACGCGCAACATCTTTGGTACATACATGAAACTTACAATCACATGGTAGTAATAATTTTCTACAATTTTATTTTACTTATTATATTTAGTGTTATTATTTTTCTTCAAATCAAAAGACGCTTTTCAGTGGTTTCGAATCGAAAAAACACTATTGTTTAGCTGATTAAATCAACTGAGAAGCAGACGTCTTCATAACAATACGTCTTCATAAGCGTTTCTTCCCTCTCGGCTCCGGCCAGTGTTCGAGAAACGATACCATAGACTTATTTTTCCACGGTATTTTACAGGGGGTTGGTGATTGGTGAGAGAGCGCAGAGATCATGCGATTGGTCTCGAAGGGAATGTTTTCTTGCCATAGAATACCGTGATATCCCACACTCTACAGTACTCTTTACCGGTCGAGTAACGAGAGAGTGTGGAAATTGAAGAGACGGCGACACGAATTGCGAAGTCGAGTGCCGGCACGGGCATAGTTCATCCTTAGCCGGGTCGACATATCCAAAAGCAGAGTAGCCAGCTAATATACGGTGGTGGCTACCGTAACTACTGAGGACCCAAGTTGTAGATTTCCACACTCGGTCGAGTAACGAGATAGTGTGGTAATTGAAGAGACGGCGACCGAAATTGATAATTTGAGCTCCGGCACGGGAGTAGTTCAGTCTTAGCCAAGTCGACTAATGCAAAAGCAGAGTAGTCAGCTAATATACGGTAGTGGCTACCGTAACCGCTACAGGTAAGCCTAATTTGTCGATTCGCTCTGGATGTCTACCGAACCACAACTTTGGAAAAGGAAAGGTGGCGTTAGTTCACAATCAGCTTGAGCGCCTTGCAGAGAAAATAAAATAAAATATATACTAATAATCAATCATATTCGCCGAAATTTTTGCCCTAGAGCCGGAACATGATCCGTAAAATAGCTGCGCTTTCATGGGGAAAGCGCCTGCAAGTACCGTATTCACACCACATTTGGTAATTTTTCTGAACGTTCTCGCGACATTATTGTGCTCAAATTAGTGCTTTATTAGCGATTAATTATATTTTGCATTATTGTACTCGCTCCGCACACCACTCTTTTATCATATTACAAGGCTGACCCACTGTAGCCGGCGCGCCCCAGCGAACAATGGGCCGCGACGCGCCGCCAGGCGACTGGCCCGTGAACTTTTCGCGATTCTCCCTCTCTTTCTCTCCCTGCTGATTGTCCTTATCGCTTGCTTGTTACTTACCGACGTCATTGCATCCTTCTTCGTGCCTTTCACATCACCATTTCACTCATTTTCCGTTCTCATCGTCACGTTTCCCGGTTGTTTTCGCCTATTTGCAGGTTGTTTTCGCCTTTTTTTGGCTTTATTTTGCCCATTTCAGCATAGTAAATGGCCGCGGTGCCCGACTTGGACGACTTATTGGACCAGCTCGAGGGCAGCGTCAGCGCAGGCGCTACGCCACTCGCTACTGTGAGTTGGTTTTCCCAGAATTTACGAAAATCGGAGGTACTTACGCCCTCAAATCCGGAAGTATTTGCCGCAAAAGTTGCCCAATTCATCTAAAACAGCCTCTGAGTAACCCGAAAATCACGAGTCTTGTTGTTATAGTGCTCTCGAGCACTCTCTGTTGACCCATTTTCCCTCGCTTCAAGCATAAACAAGGGATTTCCATCGCAAAAAACTATATCGATTTTCAGGGTCGCCGAGGCTTTTTCGATCCAGTTCCGTGCTTTTCGACATCGCGCGCCAATGTGGGAGCACCGGCCCAAGCAGGTTTGTGGTTGTAAAAAGGATAGTTCTCTATCAAAATTGCTCGGTCGCCGGTTAGACAGCGCGAGAGAGCACGCGATATGGAGAGAGTGCGGAGAGAGAGAACTGAGGGGAACTTTGGGTGAAAGTGGGACGGAGATTCGTCGATAGGTCATGTGCACTGCGGGTCACTGGAATCTGTTACACTGGTGTGCTGATGATCTCGGGGAATGATTAGTCTGCAAAACGTATTTATAGCTGATGAAACGTGACTCTGCCTGGTACTTTCTTGCTCGATAATGAATATGTATTGAATGAAATTAACATTTTTTGAATTACTCATGACAACCCGAAAGGTGAAACATAGGTGATTCATCTCTATTGCGCCTTAACTCGGTTCTTTTTGAATCGTCGTTCCTTCAAACCTATCTAGAACAGCGGAACAGTGACTGCCTTGCGCCTCCTGTCTCGCTAATGAATGCCAACGTTTGCAAATTTTCTCAATTACTAGAGCGTAGCCAGTGGGCTACGTGATTCATAGGTCAGGTGCACTGCCGGTCACTCGCGCACACACGCTATCTAATGGTCAACAGGTGTTTGGCACTACCACTCGACCTTTGCCCGGAACTGTGTGTTGTGTCCAGGAAAAATACTCGCATTTCGTCTACAGTTTGCTCTGTTTGCCGTTCGCATTGTGCGTAAACCTCAAAACTATTGCAAAATAGAGGGTGCGAACAGCGTAAACAATGAAGGAAATGCACGAATACAGCTGAGTCAGCGTTTCCAAAGATGACAATACGAGCCTGTGAATTGCCGAGTTAGGTTTTTCTGGATAATCTTGCAAACAAGGTTGGTGATAAGAAGGGAGCGTGTGATAACGAAGTGTTGAACACGTCTGAAAACGATAAAAATAACTGTAGAAAAAATAAAATAAAAATAATTTTCTTGCAGATTCCAATGGCGGCAGGAGGAATGCAGCTGAGGTTGAGGTGAGCGGCTGCTTGATTGTGGTTGCCAAAATATTCGATATTCTTTAGTTATAATAATATGATTGGTTTATTTTTATTTTTGATCTGCGCCTTGATCCTATCGACCGAATGTCGTTGATTGTGACTTGGTTAGGTAGGGGAACTCGAACGTGCCTACTTGAAATTCGCATCGTAAAAAGGATGAGTTTGAGGGAAGACGCTGCTTTCCAAGCCTGACTCGCTTGTGAATGCTTCTAGGCGATTGTAGAAATGCGTCAGCAGTGTCAATATTATGTAAATTGATCTTTGATCTTTAATTTTGGTACTGTATTGCAGGAGAAGCTCTCGTTCGTCGAGTTTCTCAAGGTGACTGCGAAGGAGGCGGAGGAGTTGCACCAACTGCAGGTATTTGCCCCGATAATTAACTAATTAATAAGTAATTAGTAACTCATTCATCTTATTAGAAACGCTATGTATGGTTACTATAAGTTTTCATTTTTGGATTATTTGTTAAACTAAATTCACGCATGTTATCGAACTGCGGCGAACAGTTTGAGTTTTGGTTAGGTGATGAACCGGCGCATCACCTAGTGAGGAAAATATTCGGTTTTAGAAATTCATGCAAGAAATCCTAGGCTAATTAATTTTAAGAGAAATTATTTTTGTAATGTTATTCGCTGTGCCCATGTGATATTGGCTATCCCCAGAGCAATTGATTTTGTCCGGACCATGCGACTTTGAACCGGCCAGTGTGAAAGGCAAAATCTCAGTACACCACGCTAGTTTGGACCCGAAAATCTCGAAGTCTGTCACTCTAGCCACCCTGATTTTTTTGGAGGGTTTCCAAATAAATTCCCTGATATTACAGTATTCTTTTACTATTTTTATTGCATTTCTTGATTTTTTGAATAAAAAAATCGCGGGAACGCTTAATTTTTTATATTTTGTTAATTTTATTTACAGAGATCATCCTCTTAGTCTAAGCTTTCCACGAGATTTTCAAACTCGAAAGGGAACTAGGAGTGAATTTATATTTATGCAACCAGGCAAAGTAGAAAATGCGACAGGAAATCGAGGTGGATAAAAGTGATTAGGAGTAATCAGGGACTACTCCGGAACTGTGCATGACGTCTTGAGTAAAATATCATAGATATTGCAGATACAATATAAATCGGCCTATTTAAACAACGTAATTACAATTAAGTTTATCAAACGCGAATAAAAACAGGGGGGCTATGGGGTCAAACAAACCTGTTTTTAACTGGCCTACGGCCCAAAGCATTTCGCTTTTTTGTACATCATCCATCTTGGCCTCCGGCCCATAGTATCAGCCTGAAGCTTTTAACAAAAGAAAAACGAACTAAAATGAAATAAAAAGGAGTAAAATCAATCTTGTATATCGGCAAAATATGAGGTGAAAATCGTTGGCAAAATTCCAAAAGTTGAATTTCGAATATCCTACCACGACAACCCTAACTTCTGCGAAAAAATAAGGTATCAATGTACTGTAGAGCCATGAAATAAGCCATGAAATAGTCAAGGCGCTGTTTACTGAAAATATACTGTATTGTCACAGACGGAGAGGGGCTGTTCTCGAGTTTTATATGGGCTGAGTTTCACCGTGTGTTTAGGAGTGACTATCTGAGAGAACTAACCTTGTGCCGTACAACGAAAAATAAAGTCACAATGTGAAGAGTGTTCTAGGGGTAACTTTTCACGTAGAGTTCGAAAATCGACCTTAGAAAGCAGTATCTCTAACCCCTCATTTCCTGTGTTGCGCTGCATCTGGGTGGTCGGTTTTTATATCTTTTGAACGGCTCATCCAAACCTCATAAATGTATAGTGATTCTGAAAGATATCAATGAGATAAGCATTTTTACTGTTGGAAATGAAAGGCTAGCTCATCTGTGAAAAAAAATTATGACTATTTGAAAAATTTTCCAAGATTCAAAATTGACGTACTGGAAAATTTTAATCCGAATGCCCCTTTTTAAATATGTTAGTTAGATTCTACGTGAAAAGATACCCCTAGGTACTTCTTTTCTCTAAAAAAGAGGCCAATGCATGGGGTCTCCTAATTCGCCGAACATGACATTGTCGTAATTTTTAGTAGAAATTTGTGTATTTCAGGCGAATCATCGCCAAATCAGATCAGTTTCGAACTAATTTTGACGATTCTAGAATACGTAAGTTAAAATACACTGAAAAAATCGGGGTTTGGGTCAAGTCTAAAAATTCGATTTTTCCTACTTCGAAAAATCTCAATTTTGAACGTTGTTATCTTAAAATTTTCAAAAGAAATATCGCATTTACCGGGTGAATCTTATAATAGGTACCGACATAGATTAGAAAATGGTGTAGGGAGGCTCCTCACCAATTGCGATACTTGAAATATTCTCGCCCGAAAACGATGTTTTGAGAGTATGTAAATAATATTTACGAACAAATAATGGGTATTTTCGATGGGAATGGAATAATCTCAAGCGTACAACACCTTTGGCATGCAAGGTGATCGTAACATATGTGCGCACGTACATATTTCAGTGATCGAAAAAAATCTAAATTTTCACCATTGTGAACTTTGAAAGCAACGCATACTCCACTCTATTCAACGTTAATCAACACATCATGAGCGAGAAAGCATTAATCAACAAAAATTGATTAATTTTTAAAGAAAATGCTTTGGAAATTCAATATATTGCAAATCCTGCTCTTCCTTAATAGCGTTTTCGGGTGAGAATATTTCAAGTATCGCAATTGGTGAGGAGCCTCCCTACACCATTTTCTAATCTATGTCGGTACCTATTATAAGATTCACCCGGTAAATGCGATATTTCTTTTGAAAATTTTAAGATAACAACGTTCAAAATTGAGATTTTTCGAAGTAGGAAAAATCGAATTTTTAGACTTGACCCAAACCCCGATTTTTTCAGTGTATTTTAACTTACGTATTCTAGAATCGTCAAAATTAGTTTGAAACTGATCTGACTTGGCGATGATTCGCCTGAAATACACATATTTCTACAAAGAATTACGACAATGACATCTTCGGCGAATCGGGAGACCCCATGCATTGGCCTCTTTTTCAGCGAAAAGAAGTACCTAGGGGTGACTTTACACGTAGAATCTAACTAACATATTTAAAAAGGGGCATTCGGATTAAAATTTTCCAGGACGTCAATGTTGAGTCCTGGAAAATTTTTCAAATGGTCATAATATTTTTCACAGATGAGCTAACCTTTCATTTCCAACAGTAAAAATGCTTATCTCATTGATATCTTTCAGAATCACTATACATTTATGAGGTTTGGATGAGCCGTTCAAAAGATATAAAAACCGACCACCCAGATACAGCTCGACACAGGAAATGAGGGGTTAGAGGTACGGCTTTCTAAGGTCGATTTTCGAACTCTACGTGAAAAGTTACCCCTAGAACACTCTTCACATTGGGACTTTATTTTTCGTTGTACGGCACAAGGTTAGTTCTCTCAGATAGTCACTCTTAGATATTTCTATCAACCGTTTCGCCATATCATCAATAATCCCCAGTGTACGAGTATTTGTTTAGCGGCGAAACGCGAACTAACCTAGGCGTATCTTCAGAATCAGACCATTCCTTTCTAATCTAGCCGGGTTTCTAGGTATGTCCAGATCAAATTTATGATTTTTATATTTAATTTAATTACATTTTAATGATTTAATTATATTCTAGCGTCTCCACGATGACCAGCAAGAGAACCGCAGCTCGAAGAGGATCGGCAATGTCAAGAGAGAGGAGAAGGTTGCACCTGCGAGTGCAGCAGGTGGGGAGATGATTAATGATATGTTTGACCGATGTATTCGTGTTTCACCTGCACCTTAAATTTAAAAGTGCATAAATTCCTCAGATTTTTGTTCACATTTGATGATCATGATATAATTGTTGGTGGATTTTTCATTCAGATTTTTGGAAGAAGTAGTATTTCAGTTCCGTCTCCCCGTCCGATGGCAGCACCCGCTCCAACCAAGTGGGATCCGCCCACTCTCGTCGTTCCCGGTATATTTTATGAAATGTTACAACTTACAATTTGCGCCCATCAAGTCTTTGCTGAATAGGGAATTTCGGGTTACACTGGATAGCAAAATTGGGTGGTGCTTTTGCGATGGCAGTTATTCGTAGGAAGGTTGGGAAAACAACACAATTGATCCTCTGCAGAAATGCCCGTGTTCCCTGATGTGCCGGATGGTCTGCCGCAGAATCTGCTGCAGCAGAATGGTCGTGCTGCAGAGACAGGAAGGAAGGAGAGGGAGGAGGTGAGAGAGAGAACATATATTGTCTGCGATTTACTAAGAACGACCAACTGAGCTATTTAATCCAAACAAATATAATAACAATAATTTTATACGCCTGCGGCACTACGACACCTATAAAACACATGTGATTTTTTGAGTCAAATGGTAGAGGATAAAATCAAAGCAATCGAATGCGGCATAAATTTAGGAATTACGTGTAACGTGAACTCACAGCGCGATATGGCTTTTTTATATGGCAGTAGTTGGCCGGTTCTCAACAATAATCGATTGTTGACTGCATCAAGAATAATCGATAATTGCAGTTGGCTCTCGCGGACAAGGAGAATCGACTGCAGGCGGAATTCGAGGAGACCGGCAGAGATGTAAGCTGGTTTATTGCGACAATTCATGACTCGAATAATGAGCCCATCACAGCATACTGAAGGCTGTAGTAGGAATGCAGCAGAAATACGCCTTTTTTGAAAATTACTATTTTTTTGGGTTTTTTTGACGAAGTATGATTTCGGACTTCGTTGCCGATGATTGCAGCAAGTAATATAATTGCAACATGAATTCACACTTGTAAACTTGTATTTGGTCGCATTGTAATAGTTGATACGGGCGAATCTGATCGAAATATTGACCAAACTCTCCAGTTCGTGACTTGGCATACTTGTAAAACGGGCTAAAAGACTTGACATTCTGACATGACTCTTCATCTTTGCAGACCCCTTCGCCCGTCGCCCATCAATTGCCCCGACTCGAGACTCCCTCGCCGGATCTGGGAGTGGAGATGGGAGAGGAGGCAGAAGTGGAGGTGAGAATTACTTGCTAGCAGTTGGAGCTTTCCCAGGGGGTATTTCGAAAAGGCAGCCGCGTTGAAATGTGTGCGCATAGAGAATACGTATTGTTTTTTGTTCACAAATGACATCATTATGCACGTTGTTGGCGGTGTCTGACATTTAGATTTTTTTTTCCTTCGTGGGCGCATCTCCCATTGTGTCTTTACGTTCATAACAGTAAAAGGATATACAATGGAACAGAGAATAGCATGGTTATGTTGCTCTCATTGCAGCAACGCATGCATCTCCCCACTCCCTCTCCCGAACCCTGCCTGATCGCAGTAGACGAGCAGCACGTGCAGCCGATGCAGCCCTCGCCCCAGCTGCAGCTGCAGCAGGAGGGGGCGGAGCCTGCAGCGGAGAGAGGAGAAGAGGACGATGAGTTCGACGAAGTGCTCGCCTATCTGGCCAAGTGAGTAATTTGTGTTGAGCTAGGAGGTGGAGTGGCATTGTCAACAACGAACATCATTAGTTAAATGAAGGAGCAGAAACTAGAATATGACTGACGAAAAGGAATCTGTTCTAGGGCTGTCCATCCTAATCGCTATCTTGGAGCAATGAGAAAACAATATCTCAACGCGCGCGCTTTGCTATGTCCTTATATCGATATCGTTTAGCCAACCCTAATCTGTACCATAATGGAAATATCTGATGACCGGAGGGGAGGATATTTGAATTGTATGATCTGTACTGTTCCAGATGCGATGGTGGCAGCGCAGCAGCTCCGACTGCGGATGATGAGCCTGCAGCTGCAGTGGCAGTTCCTGCAGCAAGCCCGGCTGCAGATGATGCACCTGCTGCAGCTGCCGATTCCGCCCCGCCCAGTCCGATCGCAGTCACTCCGCCGTCCTGTAGTGAGTTGAATGTTGTGATTTATTTGTAATTCTTTTACAATGTTGACTAGGCAATCAGAAGTTACACCTTGGGGTTGTTAGTTGAAGGGATCGCGTTTTACGAGTTACTTCTCGATTTTTGTGTGAAAAAAGTACATAAACCGTTCACGTATAGTATTTGAAATATTTAGGTCTAGCCGCTCTGAATCCATAATCCATCGCTTCTTCCAGACACGGCAGCCTCATTCGATGTGGTCTCCTTCGAAGCTCTTCCCTCGGATGCGGTGAATGAGAGTGAGATGGAGAGGGAGCTGCAGCAGCGTCAGTTTACTTGTTGACCTATAGTTATCGATTGTTTTTGTCTAAATTGCCGATAGTGTGCATTATATTGGATTGCCGAAACGCAGCTGTGAATTTGGCGAAATTTTTAAATTTACCAAGTTCTAAATTTGCAGTGGCTGAGGATTTCCCCGATTCGGATCAGCCCGAGATTGCGAGAAACGACGAGAACAATGGGACAGGTTAGAGGAAGAATGGGCAATAAAGATACCGTAACCCTCTCCCTACTCGATAAATAATCTTGTAACGATCGAAATGTGAAAAGTGAAAGAGAGAATGTTGAAGTTAATCCGTGATAGAAAAGTGAGTACTATTGAAATGCCGATAGTGCTCGGACCCTTAATCAATTTTTGAAACACAAATGTGCCTGGTACAGCTCAAAAATGTTTTCAGCCGATGAAACCTTCTACTCTGCGGTGGAGAGCCTCGATAGGACAGTGAATGAAGAGGAGGAAGGGAAAGAGAAGGCCGATGAAGAGGTCAAAGATCAAGAGGAGGTGAAGGAAGAAGAAGAAGAGGATGGAATGGAGGCTGGAGATGAGGATAGGAATGAGGAGGGAGAGGAAGAGAAGAAGGATAGGGAGGAGGAGTCGGAGAGAGAAGAAACACTACCGGAGGAAAGGCAAGAGGTGAGCTGTGTGATTGGAGCTACGGTTGGATTACGTAAGCTGGACGCATAGGTTTTATCTGCGGACTTGAACAATGCGTTCCAAAAATACTGACCTTCCGATTGCCAGTTTCATGCATGATAGAATAGTGTTAAGGGTGGCTGTGTAGTCACTAAATTGGACTTCGAAAGAAAATATTAAATATCTATTTCTTGAGATTGACCTCGTGTTCGTTAATGAGTCAGCTGGCGATGAGAGAGTGGCGGAAGTGGAGGATGTGAACAGGGAGAAAATCGAGGTGAGTCGAGTACGGTATACGGGGTATGGAGGGTACGGTAGCTTTTACCTGATAGGTAGCGTCTAACGTTACGGTGATTCTTGGGAGCGATATTAATGTATTTATCATGACTTTTAAATCCACCAAACGTTGATTTCAGATGTCTATTGTCGTTGACGTTCCACCGACCTCGACTGAAAAGGAAGAGAAGATGGAAGATGACCTACCCGAAGAGAAGGAGAAGGAAGATGAAGAGGATGTGGTGAAGGGAGATGAGGAGAAGGAAGGTAAGGTATTAGATGAAAAAGCATGGTTTTCCATCCATGGTAACTGCTACCATAGGATTTTTTGAGCCGTTGCCGACCCTTTTTCATCTGTGAGGTAAGGTATTAGATGTTCAAGTGATTGTGTCAGATCGGGTATCATTGGCTGCAAAGTCTCATGAATGAATAGAGGAAACATTCACCCCTCAGTATTATATGTTTCACCGGCCCAATGTATGTCGGACATCTCTGCCAAGAACAATGACAGCCTTTGTCATAAACCAAATACAAAAACAGTTTAATGCTCCATTCCAGTCTCCCCTCTGGTGTCTCCCTCTATCTCCGGTGGTTCTGGCACCTCGATGGAAGTAGTGGAGAGGGCGGATGTGGAACAGATGGAACAGGAAATGAGGGAAGAGGAGGAGAAGGTGCGGTATCTTACTGGGATGTCGAGGGGTACTGTAGCACTCATGGCACGATATGTTGAGATTACTGTAACCGTTTGTTATAGGCTGATGAGGAACCTGTGGTGATTGAAGAAGCACATGATCCCGGAGAGGACACTGTAGCCGATCAGCAAGTATCGATCGATGAGAGTGTGGATACGGTAGAGGAAGTTGTCGATCCGACGGAGCCCGCGGTGATGCTGCTGGAGCCAATGCCAGAGATGGCCGCTATTGAAGTTGGTTTTGTGGTTTCCTGGTTTTGGCATGGGCGGGCTTGTGTTTCGCGATGTTTACTTGATCGAGAAGGTTGTTTTTGCGCTGGTAATTGTGTCTTGGTATGCGAAAATATGTATTATAATGTCAATTCATGTGCATTCGTTTCGTTTTCTATTGAATCATTTCTCCTTCACAATTGATAGCCAATCTCATGCAGGAGGCTGGTGACTCGATTACGGAAGAGGAAGAGGGCAGACTGGATGAGGAAGGAGAGGAGGGCGAAGAGATTCCCCAGCCATGCTTCGAAGTGTCGGTGGTGGATAGACCGGTGAGAAGGCACTAGGTCGGATGAGAATTATGACCTGATGCCGCCTTTGATATATAAATTTTATATATTATAAAAGGAGGCATGACGTCACAGTTCTCATCCGACCTAGTGCCGGTGAGAATGATGCTTAGAAGGATATGGATTATGAATCTGGAAAATATTAGCCGAGTATTTATTTGTGTTTTAATTTATCTTGCGATCGTATCGTCAATCAGTATTTTACTTCTCAATAGGCTTTTTGATCTCTTGTGAAACACAGAGTGACGCGTTGTTTCGAAGCTTCGCAGAACTCGCGAAACAAACGGGAAACAAAATGAGCTGCTATATCTTTCGTTTTTCTTGCCTCCTTGGCATAATTAGTTTACCATTACCGTCTTTCAGGCCTCCCCTGCGACAGCTGCAGCAGCCGCACGTGCTGCGCGATTCAGAGATCGAGTGATCTCGGACGTGCACGAGATTGACGGAGACGAGGCACCCGCCCAGCCTTCCCGTCTCACGGAGAGCGAGCTACAACTGGGAAAGGTACGGTAGGGAGAGGATACGGTATCGAAGTAACCAACTGAATCTGGCATTGGATATGACAGTTGGAGCTTCATGATAAGCGTTGATGTTTCAAAAAAAGTGTGCGCATCTGTGCTTCACGTTGGACATGTAAGATGAGGGTTTCCAGGAATTATAGTGAGTGGTGGGTTCTCAGTTTAATTAAAATAAATATTCCAAATTTACTTTTCAGACCCCGCCCATCTGGATTCCTGATGCGGAGTGCCCCGCTTGTATGCTGTGCTCAGCCCGGTTCACTTTCCTGCTCAGACGACACCACTGCAGGTATTATTTTTAATATTTTCTTAATTTGCATCTGAATTACAATATTTTCATCTAAGAAAATCGTAAAATGTATATTCCAGAGCGTGTGGTCGTGTGCTGTGCTCGGCGTGTTGCGGGGAACGAATGGTGCTCGGTGAGTGGTGTATTTCGCAGTTTGAATTTCAAAATATGGTTGGGGTTTTGTGCTTCACATGGTCTTCATTGTTCATGAAACTCGAGATAAACAATACTCGTTCAGTGCTCAGAAGAAAACAAATGTATTAGTCCACTCTTGCCTTTGCAGCGTACCAGCCCGACAAAGGAAAGGCGCGCGTCTGTTCTCCCTGTGCAAGCACACTGCAGAGAGTGGAGGAGTTGGAGAAGGAGAGGGAGGGGTGAGTGGAGGGGATGCTTATATTTCGATAAATGTATGAAATTATAATATATTCGCACATACAGAGCTACAGAAATTGGAAATCACCCAATCTGTCCCGCCTTGTCGTCTCTGTGAACCCCCAATTCCGCAGGTCGCCCGAGACCGCCGGCGGTGGCAGCAACGCGACGGGAGATGCAGCAGATACGGTGGCTGCGCCTACGGTAGAGGGAATGCAGCCCGCGCAGCAGCTGCAAGTGGGACTACCGCTGCAGGTTTGTATATTCTTTTAATTTAAATAATGTTAATATTTTTTCCTCAGGGTGAATCCGGTTCTGGCAATAATCGCAAGAAGAGCATCCTCAAGGTAGTTGTTTTGTTTTGTATATTTTAACTGGATCCCTCGTCAACATTAGTTCTTGAGAAATACTGATTCTTTTGGATATCATGTGAATCCCATGTCTTCCTGGGAACACTTTGAATTGCGTTCTGATCATGTCATGGGTGTTATTTGTTGAAATATTTTTTTCCTTGTTACAGGTTCGAGCAGCATCAGTTTCGGTTGAAGAGGGGCTCTCTCAGGGAGGAGCACCCTCACCTGCCCTTTCCATTCCGGGCCAGAGAGGAGGAGTGGGAGACGAGTCAGTGGGATCTGTGGTGGGAAGTGCGCCCAGAGGAGTTGTGTTCAGGTGGGGGGAACTTATTTGAAGAAATTGCTATGGGATTATTGAACAACCTTTGAACAACCATTTATAAGCAGAATGTAAAACATGAAACTAATTCATATTTGAGATCGTGATTTATATTCGCGGTGCTTTCAGCAATCAAAAAGCATTGCTGTTTCTGTAGTTGGATTGGTTCTCTAGCTTTATTATCCACTTCTTAACAAGCGATGAAACGCAATCTTTGCAGGGACGGAATCAAGCCTGGCGAGCATACTCCGGATGAGTTGGCTCGCGAGGAGGAGGAGAGACAGGCGGGAGGAAGGATGCAGCCGCAGCTGAGAAAGGTACGGTAGATAGGATTTATTGAATTTTCAAGTATCACTCGCCCAGGCGGAATCGGTTCGCTCATTTTTTATATATTATAATTACAGCGTGAAACATCTCTTCACTTGAGATGTCAAAACTTGTTTTCGCTCTCGGAATCTATTGTTGCACATTTTTTTGTGATCTGGCAACCTCACTTCAGTGTATTAGTGCCGGCTACTGTACTCCTCGCTACAGTATCCCTAATCAATTGCATTTCAGAAATCTCGCAAACGCGCTGCGGTTTCTCGACGCGTCGCGGCTCTCAAAGTGGAGGAGCAGCTAGCGTCTGCCCTTCCCACTCACGCGCGACCAGAGCTACTTATGGTGCAGGGAGGAGTGAGGTACGGTAGGGGAACGAGAAGATAGGATGGAAAACTGATTTTATTATAGATTGAAGGGAGCTTTTAGTACGAAATGCAAAGTTTACTTGGTTATTTGCATTTCTGATATCCCCTCCATTGCAGAGTGTGGTCGTCCCTTCGTGAAGCTGAACTCTCCCTAGCAGAGGGAGATTGTGTAAGGATCGCAGTCAATCGACTGATCACTGTGGCTGTGCAGATATGCCAGGGTAAGTTGTGCTTCATTGGATACATTTAGGAAATTAAGTAGTATGTTCTGGTAGGCCTTTTGATTTGAATATTGAAAAATAAATATAGCTCTTGTGTGTTTCTTCAGAGTTTAAAGTCCTAGAATTATTTGTGTTTCACCACATGACTAAAACTGTTCGTGTTCCGTCCAGAGTGATTACCTTCCATTTTGCGATCCAACAACTCATAATTGCAGCTCCGTACGGCGAGGGTCGTGTGATGTGCGCGGTCTCGCACGGATTCCACTCACTGGGACTCGATGAGGTACGGTATCGGGTTGTGCAGTAAATTGTTTTCACCACCTGGTGTTCCTGTGACTGGTTTTGTCTAGTGGTCTTATTAACTTGGTGAAACATCGAAGAATCTTGAAATGCAAAAGTGAATTGGTGAAAAATGTTAAACAATTCCTACTTTTTAATCTTTCGAAAGCACTTTAGATGCTATCTAAGGTGAGCACACTTTATAATTTATGTAGATGAATTTATTAGTTAAAATAAATAAAAAAAATCTGTTTTGTAGATAGTCTTCTGCTGGCGTCTCGACCCCTCGTCCATTCGAGAAGACGATGAAGAGTATGGGGAGGAGATGGGAGAAGAGAGCAAGAGGAAGATGAGGGCGGACCTGCCCATGGCTGTTGTGAGGAGGATCGAAGAGGTGCGGTATCATTGAAAACGCATCTGCATTTATTTCCAAACCGAAGTTGATTCTATCTGAAAAGGGTTTCAAGTTCTGCCTATGGGGATTATGTGAAACATCGAATCATTTATCAACTTTTTATATTCTACATTTTTTTTCCAGATTCTGCAATCCTGCTTCACCTCTTCTGATCTCCCTGATGTGAGGAGGATGGCCATGAGGTTGGTGAATCGATGATTACTTTTTTCGAAAGCTGTGTTTCGTTTGTTGCTGGCTATTCTGAACTATGCAAAGGTTACACTATAATAGATTCATGACAAGTAACCCGGAAAAGACATTCGTTATGAACAATTGCAATTGGGGTAAAATCAATTACAATCCTTTTGGCAACTATTTAGAAGCACTGCTGTAACCTGGATCTCCCGGATATTAGTGTTCATAATCCGTAATCTCAGGATGCCCCGTCTGCACACTTCGATCGCTACGGAGAGCGACGATGAACCGCCGATGACCAGGCACACTATGCTCGTTGCCGCCTCGCATCAGGTATTTTTGTAAAATATTTATTTATTTAAAAAAATAATAAAAAAAGGTGGTGAAGAATCGAATGAGGTTGGTCGTTGTGGAAAGTTGGCGTTTCATTTGCAAGATTGTAAGAAGTGGCATCGCTGTGGACTTGAGGTTTCAGTTAGTCCCTAAGAAATGATCGCGATTGCGTTGCTCAGTTATTCTCCTGAAGAAGCCATAAATTCTCAAATATGCATAATTACATTTGGCGCAAACGGCTATTCGTATCTATTTTTGTATCTATTCGTCAAACCCTCAGAAGATTCTTCCCGTACTTACCTTTCACAAACAGTGGATTGTTTGCTAATTTCACCAATATTACCGTAGTCTTGAGGCTCCTATTCGGTTAGGTCCTATGCGAATTGTGCCATGATGTGACTCGTTTATTTTTTTATTCTGCTATTTCGTCTTTCTAAATGCAATTATAACTATCTTCATTGCAGTCAACCCGTCACTTGCCGCTCTCTCCCTCTCTTCCGTACGTCTTCGCAGTGCCCATCCATCAGTCCGAACTTCCCTGGGCTCTGGCCGCTCCCAATCGAGTGCTGCTGAGAATGGGACTGGCTAGTGGATGTGAGTTTTGACCAGAAAATTAAAATTGTATTGGTCTTAAATGTACGTAGTACGAGGTAGCTGTTGTTTTGTTTAGAATTTGCTTTTACTTTAGCTCATTATTGACACTGCTGATGATTGAATTCATAGTTGCACAGTATTTTTTCTCAAAAATATCCCCGTGCAATTGTCGTTTCAAGTATGCTAGTTGAAGATTCTGATTACAGGAAGCCTTAGTTGTGGTCAAATATGTTTCTCTAAAAATAATATTGATTTCTCAGGTTATCCCACTCCGCTGATCATCGATCCATCGAGGGAAGCTGTCTACTCTGATGAAACGAGTTCGAGTGTACTCAAGGTGGGTGATCTTTGATCTCTACACTTGGACCTTATTGCACTTTGTGATAACGTAGAATACAGTGAATATTTTTTGCGAAGCCTACGCTAGTTTCTACCAGCCTACGGTCTTTGTGCTGTCTCTTTCATCGATTTCTATCACTCCTCCAGATGTTCAATGACATCGGCACGTGGTCCTACCGTATGCAACACGTGATCGGGGGTACGGTAGCCCTGTCGAACGAGGAGACGACAATCCGGATACCAAGACACGCCAGACAACAGGTAAGGTTACGGTATGGTGGGGTGGGAGGTATTGATTATCGATTTTTCAGATGCGAAAAATTGTCGAAATCAATCGGAATATGCTCGCGTGGCTGTGTGATGTGAACACGGAGGTCAGTGTATATAAAATATTTTATAATTCTCAATATTAATATCAAATTTTAGTATTTTTTGAAACAAAAATGCAATTTCAGGCGGATTCTCACCTGATTTGCATCGAGACTGAGCAGGGATTGGGCCCGTACGAGTCCAACATCTTCCAGAAGGGAGGAGAGAGGAAGAGTGAGTTTTGTGCTGCGTCAATAAGAGAAAGAAGAAAGGCGATGAACGAAATTGGTCATCTGGTCCGGTTTTTCTCGTAAAAGAAATAAAAAAATTCTTTATGGTTAAGTAATTGCTATGTCATTGAGTTACGTATTCCAAATACTGATTGATCTGACATTTGTAATTGAAGAGACGGGTGCCACCTTCGTCATCATTGACGGCGCGCTGAAGACGCCGAGTGCGCGCGTGCAGGTAAGGTAGTCTGCATTTTACAGATTTTAAGCTCCAGTGTAAAAAATTACTTTTCGATCGAGTCTGCCGTTTCCCACTAGTACACCACCATACCACGATCGCAGGTGTCCGTGTGCGAGGACGGCATCGCGGTGCGTCTTCCCTCCGAGGGTCTCGTAGAGCTGATCAACATGCTGCTCGATGGCAAGGTACGGTAGGCGCACGGGCACTTCTTCACTTCACCGGACCATTCAATAAAATCGAAAATTTTGAGTGGGAAGGTGATGACTGATTTGGGAAGAAGACTCAATTAGTCATTAGATCGCAATAAATGGACTCAATTTAGTGTAATTATATTGTCATTAAAACAATAACCCAACGATTATTCTCAACTATTTTTGAATGGTCCGGTGAAGTGAAGTGCCGGCGCACGAGTAATGCGGAACGACAACTGACTATACACGACAACTGATCGATCGTGACTTACAGTAACCCTTCATCTCAGGATCACACGATCGATTCGGGTACACATCGTCTGCGGGTGGAGTGGATGGACTTGGACGAGCCAACTGCCGGTACTCAGCTGATCTCGCCAATCGATGGATTGTATCTGGGGGTACGGTAGTTTGCGGGATTACTGTATCTACTGGGTTCAATAATATCTTGAATGGATGGTATTAGAATAACTACTAGATCAGATACTTGCTATTGTTGACATAATTTGATAATTAATAATCGTGATTATTCAGAACAAGATGCAGTATGGTCTCACACTCGAGCGCGTCATCTCGTCTACGGTTGCTGTGGGTTTTTATTTTTTTAAACATAATTGCTTACGAAATGTGCGCACCCATCGGATATAGGTTGCATGCGTAATAGACAAGCAACGGAGCAACGGAGAATATACAAGCAACCGTGTTTCAATACGTTGCTTCTCCATCTTTGTATACTGAAAAAATGCACCTGTCGGATATAGGTTTTGAAGGTGGCATATGAGAAACCAAATTGTTCATGTATCAATGCAATCTGCGCAATTCCATTAACTAAATAAAATCAATAAGCTGGATTTACTGTCTTCAGCCGATCAATATTCCATATTTTCCTATTCAGTCTCCCTCCCTTCCCGATACGGCGACTCGTCTCTCTCACGTCTTCAACATGAGGGAGAATATGATCCCTCCCGAGGATGAAGCGAAGGTATTCAGGTGAGGAATACTGTCCATTATTGATTGATTATCTTAAATATTTTTAATTCAATATAAATGCTATAGACTCTCGAATATCTTTCTTTGATCGATTCTTAGTTGGACAATGGAAGAAAACAAAAATTTCGATTCAATTTCCTCACTAGTGATTTCTTGGCTCCACAGAGATTATACGATTTCGAGATCTTTTGATAATCACTTCTTGGTAGCCTTTACAAATACCAAAATCTATCCATGAATATTCACTTATTTCAGTGTGGCTGAATTGGTGGCGAGTGAGGCAGCGGGTATGGTCGACGAGTATCTGCCCCTGCTGACGACCATCGGAGTGAAGTGAGTGTAACTATTGAATTTTTTTGATCGAAGAAGGCTGGAACCATTGGAGTGACAAGAATGTTCACAATAAGAAAGACATTGAGAACGATAGACTGCCTGGAAAAATTACCATCTGAGGGTGCTGAGACCGATTTGAGGATTTATTGACGTAGATCAGAAAGAGTAATTGGAGTGAGAAGGATATCCAAATCAAGATGGATTTAGGGAGCACTGGAGTTCCTGTAGATTTCCAATGATATTTTTTTCTAATATTAAATTGTAACAGACACAGTGCGGAAAATGATCCGTGAAAATTATACTAACTTATCTTTGTATAATGAACCTCTTTTCCAGCACATTGGCGCTTCGAGCGACTGTTGAGAGGGATCGGATCGAGTACGAGGTGGCAGAGTGGGCGGGGCTTGAGACTGAACAGACTCGGTTCAGAGCAAGTCTCGATAAGGTGAGCACAAGGCGGAGAAGTGGAACAGGGTGAATGGGGATTCATTGACTATTGATAAGGCTGAGTGTGGATATTGGATCAGTATGAGATCTGTTTTGATCGGTAAAATAAATGAATTTTTAGCAACGATTGGAATGTCGAAATATCGGGCTTGGTTGAATCATGCTACACGCTAGGTTGATATGGGTACGGGATTGTGCGTGTGTAATTGATTCAATCGATCTAAGCTGAGAAAACATCAACAAAAATCTGAGATTTTAGATTTTGACCTGGTAGTGCGTCATTTCACGAAATAATGAAAAGGATTGGGTGCTGGTTGTGAGCAATGTATTCGACTTGATAGATAATATTTTTCCAATTCCAGTTGGTGCCAGTGTTCGTGAACGTGCTCGGCTACATTCCTCACGGATTCTCGATCGAATTGTGGATTTCCATCGTGAGCACCACCCCTCTTCCCCTCGAGATTTGAGTTTCACGAAAGAGTGAAATGTCCTAGAATCATTCATGAGTTTGATATTTCCTGTCCCACTGTTATAATTGTATATTCGATTCAAACCCCATAGTGTGATGCTTCTTTCTAACGAATTATACTATTATTTTTTGCGATACAACCACCCTAATTTGCAATCACAGAAATTTCAAGAGTATTGATTGTTGTACTGTAAATTGACTGTACAGTAGCCTCATCATTGTGATAGAGATCTTTGAAAACCGGAAAGTTGTACTTACTGTTGTAAGCTTACGTAAGCGAATCGAGTAGATTACGGCTCACACTTATTCTAATGATTTTCATGAATTGTTCCCTAACCAATACTCGCTTTTCTGTAACTAATGCTGGTCAGAATTTGTTTCCTGTGCTAACTCTTCTCCCCGCTAATCTAATCGATAAATGTCATGTTGAATTGACAATTCTGAATTATTTACCAATAAATTAATCAATTACTGAATCCCCCTTATTCCCTTATTATTACTAGTTACTGAATCCCCCTTATTCGACTATTTTCTGGGTTGAAAATGTCATCAAAAATATAGGGTAGTGTGTTCTCAAATTTGTTACATCATAGAAAATTCGCGAGATTTCTCCTTTACTTTAGAATCAATTTGAAAAATCCGAACTACGCATATTCGATGCGGCCTCTTGTTCAATCTCATTCATCTACTGCAACAATCGAGATATTCGAAAATATTGCACCCGGAGCTCCCGTGCTAACGGTGTTGATTTCGCAATTACCTTTTTCTTAACTTGTTGACGCGCAGTGTCTCTCCTCCATGTTTCGTAATCGTTTCGCAATCCAGACACGAGTACAGAAACTGCGGTTTATACATAGGTTGTTGTTTATACATTGTTTATACATTGGATTATACATTGGATGAATCAACACTTTGCTGTAGTTTTTTAGTTGACATTTTCAATTAGCATTGCAGAGTTCATTGGCTTCTTATCTTCTCTTATATCGCTCAGCTCATCGTTTCTTCCTCCTGAATCATGCCTTTCTGATTTCGCTCCCTCGATTCTCTTCCTTCCCCACACTCTCAAACCCTCTAGCGCTGCTGTATCTCCCTCTCGTTTCCCTATAACTTTGTCCTTCATTTCTGCAACTACTTCGCATTCGCCTGCTCCATAGTTCGACGTTTAGACACTCCCCATAGCCTATCTGACTCGAGAAACTTAGAGGCTAACCGCCGGCAAAACCTGCTTTCTTCACAAGTACAAACAACGATTTCCCCAGTTGAAGATAGCCTTCGGCCGCTCCAACGAAATCGTTACTCCCACCTGCGTGGATTACAGCGGACAACTGCCCGACGCACGTTCCCAACTGTATACGCACGATTTTCACACGGAGCAACTGTTCCGATCACCAGGACGTCACAAAGCAACTGCTCTGCGCTAAATGCGTCAGCAAAGTGCGTCAAACAATACACAAAAGGGTGGGCGATTTAAATATTACGATGTGTCATATTAATTACTTGACTATTTAAATTACGATATTATATTGCTTATTTAATTAATTACTAATTTCAGGGAATTAAATAACATAAATTCACAGGGAAGTGACATCTTGGGGGAATTTCCTCTACATGCCCCCCGTCCTCCAAAGCGATTGCCCGCAATCGAGTCTTCCTTCTCAGATCGGGCAGTTCGGGGCAGATGTCCTTCCCTGTGTCCGAGCTGGCGGCAGTTGTAGCAATCGATGGTTGAGAGAGGTCTCGGAGCGACGTGTCCGACTGCAGTACCCCCTCTCTGGTTCTTCCTTCCGCGCACATCCGATTCCTTCATCGCAGCCCTTCCGGCAATCGGGAAATGACGGAAGTCTCCAGATCCTCCACAATCAGCATGCATTCCTTCTTTCTTCAGTCGGTAACATTTCCACTTGACGCAATTGTAGCACTGAACAGCACGACGATGTCTTGTAACTGACTTCACTCCAGATTCAGGTTTCTTCAGCGGTGTCTTGTCCGTGTCGTCGATGAAGTCGCCCGCGTCCGATGCTGCACCTCGCATCTTCCTTCTCACAGCACACTTATCTGTCCCTTCACTGGGCACCACTTTCAACTCATTCTGCTCGTCAGCCTCTTTCTTCAGGTGTTCTGTCACCACACCTTTTCTCTCAGTCTCCAGTCTTCTACCTGGCTCCACTGCCAGTTCCACATTCGAAATGCTGTTGCTTCGGCGCTCCCCTCTAGTCCTTGCGAACCGGAGAGATACAACTATTTAACGTTTATCATAATTTGTAGTTTACAGAGTCTATGAAGAAATCATTGCTCAAATATGAATCTGAATACTTCAAGCTTCCGATGAAGCTCAAAGCAAATAGGAAAAACTCGAAAGAATATAATTAGTTCTTAAATAAATTTTCTCCATAATTTTAATAGCCCACTAAGCCACTAAGCCATCTTTGGTGGCATCACGGACAATAAATGGAAATTTAATTCTGAGAAATAAATAATGAACAACGAAAATATATTTCAGTTACTGATTCATTTATATTTCACATTTTAAAAATATTTAAATTAATTAATTCATTCTAGTTTCATCGTACTTATTGTTATGCTAGTGTAAGAAAGAGTTCATGGATGGTCATTGAATGTGGAAATAGCATTTCTATGTTTAGTGCAGCACGAACGCGACACAGTTTCATGATGCCAATGTCGATATTCCGGGTGCCGTGCCTCTCTTTAGCGGCGTGATCCAACCGTTAATTACCCCTCTAATTTAAAAATAGAACAAATGTTGGTGGTTTGAATAAATCGAGAGCCCGGGAAACAGCCTGCATCGCGTGCATTTCTAGTCTGTTTCTTTATTGTCTTAACCAGTGAAAAAAGGATTGATTGGATTCCGCGCGCAACGAAAACTTAATAACCGAGAGGAAACGAGAATGCTAGTATTATATTTTTTCCTAGTATTTTTTCAAAGACAATTTCTAATTTTTTTTTGTTTGGATTATTGCGCACACATTACTTTTTTCTCTCTTCGCAAAATAACTAAATCAGCCGTAACACGGAATTCTCTGCTAGATCCGACTTCATATTTTGCAATTTTATGTTATTTATTTCACTCAAAATCAACTACAAATGTATGAACACAATGTAGAATATTGAATCACCTGTTGAATCTCCTTTTACTGTCACCCACTCATTCATCCATATACTCCTCCTTCCTACTCGTTCGCTCCGACAAAATGTTTCACTAATTTTATAACTTTTAGATTATAACCCTCTGTTGATTGACTTCCGTAAAATCTTATTATATAAAATAATATTTCCCAATACAGCGTGACCGATCTGGTTGTTGCAGGTGGGAATGAAATCTGCTATCACGGAAGGAGAGGAAGTCATCGAGGTCCTCGTGTATCAGGCCAAGAGAATGAGTATATCATGCCTCTCATGACAGAATCGGGACAAATCGGCATTTTCAGTTGACATTCAAATTTCGGAAAATCTTGATTATTATGTTTCTATTTAGTGCTTGCCTAGACTAGGCTAAAACCGACGTATCAAATTTTTTAGATGCGCTGCAGCCGCAGCAGGCTGCTGCAATCTATAGACGTATGGCATTGGTTATTGATGTTTCTATCAATAAAAGTGATTACATTTGCACACAAAAGTGTTTCCATGATCAAATGAACGATTTTGGCACTCATTCTTTATTTTTCACTTTTGCGACCGTTGCAGCAGGCACATTAATCTCTAACGTGAACAGTCATTTTTTGCACCAAACCAAACTTTCCCAGTTTGTAGAGCTTGAAATTCTGCATATACCACATTTTTCCTTGATTTTATCTCGGTGGTCCTGGTACATTCTCAAGCCGTCGAAAACCTCATAACGGGCTGCACGGTTCACTTGCAGTGTAACTGAGTTCTACAAGTCGCAAGTTCGAACCCCAGCAATGGCAGACACTTTTTTTGCCATTTGATAACATCGAGAAAGAAAGTCGGGAAGTATTACGGATCATATGAATGAGCAAAATATATGGCAAAAATTGCCTGCTGTGGCTGGGGTTCGAACTTGCGACTTGTAGAACTCAGTTACACTGCAGGTGAACCGTGCAGCCCGTTATGAGGTTTTCGCCGGCTTGAAAATGTATCAGGACCACCGAGATAAAATCAAGGAAAAATGTGGTATATGCAGAATTTCAAGCTCTACAAACTGGGAAAGTTTGGTTTGGTGCAAAAATGACTGTTCAACTTTGAAATTAAATACTGGTCCGACATGTGTCTGCTGCAACGGTCGCGAAAGTGAAAAATAAAGAACGAGTGCCAAACTCGTTCATGTGATCACGGAAACACTTTGATGTGCAAATGCCACCTCTTTTATTGGCGAATACCTCTGCAACTAATTTCCTGCTTCTCAAGTTTGCAGCAGCCTGCTGCAGCTGCAAGGTACAATGCGATCGAACCGAACAAGGAAAATCTTCTAGACCCCATACCCATACTAAAAAACTATTAAAATTAAATATTTCCAATTTCAAAGTCAACTCGTTGTCCCGATTCTCTCGTGAGAGGCCTGATATTAGTTTTTTAGGTTACGCGTGATAAATTAAAATCAGCGCTAAGTGAAGCAATGGGAAGGAGTACGTGTTTCTAAGAAAGGAGGATAGTCAGACGATCTCTTCCTATTTCTCGATCGCCGATGAGCCAGTACTGCTTCAAATGACTGCTTTGTAGCTACAGTCACAGTTTGCAACCTTGTTTTTAAATGTAATAGAGGAAGCGTGTAGCTGCATTCGCAGCTCGTGGAGTTGAGTGAAGCACGAGAGACGTGAGGATTTATTTGCACGATCGTTAGTTTTGTCAGCAACTGAACAGCGTTTTCATTGTATTGTATTTATGGAACAAAATCACACCCTGGATTATGTTGACGAAGTGATCAAATTTTTTGAAGGAGTACTGAAACATAAATGTGCTTAGGGTTGAAATTTAAAATTGGAGTGCTACATTTATATCGTGTTAACATTTCAATGGTCGAACACCACTACATTCTATTTGATACAACTATTTACGTGATTTTTGTGTCAGCCATCAACAGTGCTACTATTCGAAATCACATTGCATATAAATTTTAAAAAAACATGGTGACGCAGTGATGCACCCTTTACCTCATACTCACATTTTAGCATCTCATTCTCGCCTTGACTGATGGTAGTGGAGGAGCAGTAGCTGCATCCTGTACGGAACTCACTTCTGTAGCAGCTGCAGAAATAGGGACGGAGTCTTCAAGTGCAGAAGTAATAGCCATAGGTGAGTTATTATTTCATTTTTGGACAACGCGTCCAACGAAGCTGTGAGATTATTCCACTTCAACTCGAAAATGATCGCCGATTTCCCATCGTTAAACTATTCATGCGGATGTGAAACACACAATAACAGTGCAGTCAGAATTCAGAAAATGGAAGAAACATATTTCAATTTTCGAATTTACACATAGAATTGAGATTTTGAGTACCAGCCACAGTGCAGTTTCACAAAAGCTTCATGAGCAAAAAGGCAATCACTTTGCCGATTTCGATGAAAATAATTCTTTTAAAATTGGAAAATAAACATCACCATTTGTGAGAGAAAACTATGACATCAAGCAGCCTATGATATATGTGAACTCTCACTGGCCAAGGGAGATTGTGTGAGGATCGTCTTGCGTCAATTTCTCGCTGCCGGTCTTCAGATGCGCCTGTCAGCTATTTTTGTTAAGGATTAATGTAGGTCTATCGAATTAAAGGGGTGCACTTGTTTAGATGGGACTGCTATGACCGAAAGAATTGTTTTTTCTCGAATCGTCCGCGTAGTGAAGATCTTGTGAAACTGTATTTCACAATTCATTTGTGCTTTCTCTTTTCGATTGTAATTACACCATCGTTACAGCCCGTCTACGACTGATGCGACCCTTGCAGCAGCTGCCGCAAGCTCCAGCAGTGTGGAGGCAATTCAGACGATCAGACAGTGTGTTATTTTGTCTTATTACTGTACAAAAAATCGAAGTTCGAATTGATTTTCATCGAATCGCCTTTATGATGGAGATATTGTTAAATGGGCATACACATATATGATTTACGTTCCTGGTATCTTAGCTCCTTCCTCCTTGACAGCGAGATAAAACAAACATCAAAAATTCAAATGATTGTATGATTAGGTGCTTACAGATATCACTTTCACTCCGGCGGTAGGAGGAACGGGCCGGCAAGCAAATTCTAAGATTCTCCTATAATGGGTACATTCTTGATCAGTTTCCATCTAAAGCCGGAAATCGATATTTCCACTTTTACTTCCAACGTTTATGCTTTTCACCAAAAATTTTTCAAGAACCCCCCTAAATTGTATTGTCTCTATATGTTCTTCTTGCACTGATACACATTCTCTTAGAATTTGAGAATTAAAAAAAATATGGAGTTTGTTAAATTTAAAGAAACTGTGTAAAATCTGAATAATGATGTAAATATTACTGTATCAGCTTTTTCCGAACTCATCTGTTTCCGAAGAATTCATGGAAAATCCGCTTCGCGATTGCATAAACGGCAAGAACATTGGTGCAGGAAAATTGGCTTCAGATCGAAAAATAAAGAAGTTAGGAAACAGCGTGTGCATTGTGCATTTGTCTCTACAAAAAAAGGATTGTGAAGAACCTTTTCATAAATGAATTAACAATTTAACTAAATTTTGATTTTACATATTCCTCAGGAGCGTTTCCATCCTCAATTTGGGTTCTGCTAGATTACTCGAGATTAAAGGAGTGCTCCAGTGAATGAATGCTAGGGAGTCCCACCACGAAAATTCTGCGCTCTCAATGAGAAACTGTAGCGCAATTACCCCGAAAAAGATGCGATAGATAAGTAGGGCGAGTGAAACATAAACCAAACCAGGCGCGACCCTGCGCTTTCAATGAACTTTGCGCGTATGTAAATAACCTCAGACGCGTCTGCGGAACTTCGGACAAAGTGCTTTCTGATCGGGTGAGTGGCCTCTACGATATCCACATTGTCACTATGCGTAACTGAACATTCCTTGGACCCCTTTAACGCGTGCAACAATCTCTACTGTGTAATTTGAAGTGTGAAACTGTCGGGCCGACTTGCCACTATACGAGCATCAGAATAACAAGTGCATCTTCTTATTTTCCATGCACTCCCCAGAAAAGTTCGCAGTGATCTAGCGTTGCAGACTCACAATAAGCCTCACAATATTAAAATGGTAAATTCGTGAATTCGGAAAAAGCGATTACCGTAATTTTTACACCATAATTCAAGATTGTGACCTATTTCCGTTTTTTTTATCGAACATTATATTTTTTTTAAATAATAATATTTTAATGAAATGTGTATAAGGACATATAGAAGCTGAAGCGACAATAAAAAGTGTGGAGGTTCTTGAAAAATTTTTGGGGAATTGCATAAATGTCGGAAGTAAAAACGATTATATCGATTTCCGGCGTTAGATGGAATCTGATCGAAAAAGTCACCGGAGTAAAAAAGTCTTAGAATTTGACCGCCGACTCATTCCCCCTACCGCCGTAGTCATTGGAATCGATATACAATTTTTCAAGGATTACTGTAATTTCTTTCAACATCCGCGCCGCCGCGCACGCGGGTGCGGATTAAATTTCTGGCGATGCTCATATGTTTCCCCTCAGTGAGTACTGCCCATTGGCGAAGTTAGGAGGAATTCTAATTTTCGGCCTGTGCCAAGTCGCTGAAGAAATATGTTGGTTTTATCAGATAGTGTGTTATAATAGGTTTGAAGTGATTCACATTCTGTCTCTCACCAGTCTGAGTGCAGATATGAACGGTAAATATTGAGATGAAATATTATAAAAGAGAGAAGGTATCCATGTGACTATGGTTTTCATCCCGTGCCTGACCCGTCGTCCTTAATCAAAAATCCTTAATCAGCTGGTATCCGCTAAAGCGACACAAGGCCGGTATGAGAACCAACAATTGGACCTTTCTGTAGGACTGTCACAGATGCATTTTTGACACTTTGCGAACCGACTGTGAATATGCTGGAGAAGGGTACCTTTTTTGGTTCTCGTCCAGTGGGTTCTCATCCGACGCTTCTCATCCGATCTAGTACCGCTAAAGCCGTAGCTGATAGAGCGACTTCTTCATCTTTCTGATGATCATCACAGACACTGTAGATCCTCACTTTCGTCCCGTCACTCTATACTCTAATGTTATTATTTGTTTCCTACAAAGCCCGCATTGCATTGAATACCTCACCTCGCTATCAAAATATGCCAACTTCGAAACCTAGACTAACCAGCAGACATTATGAGAGACTATATGAGTGAGTGAACATTTTTGTGTAAATGCTTGGCACTAGCGAAAAATCGAATTCCACCATAATTGGCATACATGTAGTACTCGGTGATTATAGCTCAGGCATAGCTTATTTAGTGCGGGGAAATGAGATACACTAGAGTCCGAAAACGCAAATTTTCGAAATTTGTCATTTCGATCGGAACGAGTTCTATAAAAATGCGCAATATTCAGGAGATCGAACTTACCAATTTTCATACGATTTCGATAAAAGCACTTGTAAAAAAACGCAAAATTCGAAATATTTTACCTTTGCTCAATTTTAGCTCCTTCAGATGGGTAGAGTTGGACCATTTTTATTCTTTGCATTTGTAGCTCTGGGTACTAACTAACTAATAAAAAAATTAAATTAAAATCAAAAAATAATGTTGGGAGAAATCGGCTAACAACGGCCGGCAACTTGAAATAAAGCCAGTTTATGATAAGCTCAGCAACCTACCGTACCCCAATCGAACCTCAGGAAATAGGTTATAGAGATATCCAACACGCAGTACTCGATGAGGGAAATCCACCAGCATGAATAAAATTTTGATATGCTTTCGCGCGCACCAGCGCGCCTATGTTTAATAATTTCGAGAAATTACGGTAGTTAATTAACATAAACGTGCTGGCGCGCGCGAATGAATACCGAAATTTCATTAATACTTTTGGAATGCTTTTATCGAAATCGTATGAAAATTGGTAGGTTCCAACTCCTGAATATTGCGCATTTTTAGAGATATAACTCGTTCTGATCGATAGCGAAATGACAGATTTCGAAAATTTGCGTTTTCGGACAAAGTTGTATCTCATTACTCTATACGTGACTTAACACTAAATAAGCTACGCCTGAGCTATACTCACCGAGTACTACATGTATGCCAATTATGGAGGAATTCGATTTTTCGCTAGTGCCAAGCATATTTTCATTCACTCAGATAGTCTCTCTTATATGTTGTTGCAGAGAAAACCTCATTTATATTATCATGAGATGCGTTCACTCACATTTATAAGGTCTCTCCTGTCTTCCTCCATCACCCTCACGACATTCCGCGACCATATTAGATGGGACAGGCAAATGTTTTCCCGCAGGGACGAACGCAATTATTTTAGCGGAAGTGGTAACGGAATTGACGCGAACATCTGGAAAAGATCAACAATCAAAAATGTTCCGCATATATTAAGAAAATGCAAAATTAGTTATATATCGTGCTTGACAATATGCAATCATCTTCCCGCATCATCATTCTATTTTCACTCATTTATAAAACTTTGAACTGCCAATTCTATGTTTCGCAAACGTCTATTCTGTTTGAATCATTGACTCTGTCAATCGTTTTCACACATCGATCGCATTCAATTCAAGCGTACCTCGTCCACTTTGGGAAAATTCTACAGTGCTACTTTGATCGTCGGCAGTCACGCGTGAGTACACAGAGGGCACATGTAATGCGAGTAGGAGCAATCGTCTGACTCTCTTCAGTTTTCACGCTCTTTCGTCTTTCTGACCGGCAAGAGAGCGTGCAAACTGGAGAGAGTCAGAAGATTTCTCGCGAGTAGTGATTCCCTAATCTCCTGCTCCCGCAAAACACAGTAGTGACATCGCCCAATAAAGAAATCGCTCTCTCACTTCCACGAGTGCTCTCCCAACTCAGAGAGAAGACGTCGAAAAGAAGAAAGAAATTGAATGAAAGAGCTTTCGGCCTTCCTCTGATGTTCTTTGCTAATAAAATGACAACTCGAGTATCCTTGAAGAGACACTTCTGTCAAACACGCGTCTGTAGAATCCGCACTCGCCTAATCTCCGCCACTCTTTCGCACAATGTCCAAGAGAAGGTGTGAGCAATAATCGAAAGTGACTCGATTTTTTATAAATTTTGTTTTGATCTAGCAGTGTGGGCACACTTATTGAATATTCCCCCGCATTTCCGAAATATGACAACTGTGAAACCGAGAAGAACAAATTCAAAATTTTGGTTTAACGTGCACAGATCGTATCATCTACATTATCAGTGCGTTCGCCTAAGAATCGCATACCCGCCGGTACAGCAAGAATAGCGACCTTGAGATTTTTACCGTTTCCGATAGCTCTAGGCATGGTCCATCCATTTCCACATTGCTCTTGTGACATAGTACCTAATTTGCATAATTATACCTACTTAAACATTAGTATTATTTTTATTAAACAGCTCGTAACTCAACGCAGATGCTTCAGATTTCCATCAAAATTGTTTTCTAGGGCCTTCTTGGTGCGCTCTATCAGCCTGTGTTGTTTGTTTATACAAATTCATATTTTGAAATTTTGATCACTTTTTCAAACATTTTTCTCGCGAAAACTAAGCCGAACACATCGCTAAATTTTTGGTATGTTGTGACTCTTGATGACTTCTAACCATAAAAATAATTTGAGCCGATTTCGAGGTCGCGAAGATTGTCGTTTTTAAGAAAAACTGAGTCACCTTTTAGAGCGGAACTCATCATTTCGCGCCGCTCACCCCACCCGCTCGGCCAGGAATTATGCGCCATTATCGAGTCGAGTCGAGTCGTAATGAGTTCATTCCCGGCCGAGCGGGTGGGGTGAGCGGTGGGAAATGATGAGTTTCGCTTTAAAAGTTGACTTAATTTTCCTTAGAAACGACAATCTTCGCGACCTCGAAATCTGCTCAAATTTTTTTTATGGTTAGAAGTCATTAAGAGTCACAACATATCAAAAATTTAGCGATGTGTTCGGCTTAGTTTTCGCGAGAAAAATGTTTGAAAAAGTGATCAAAATTTCAAAATATGAATTTGTATAAACAAACAACACAGGCTGATAGAGCGCACCAAGAAGGCCCTAGAAAACAATTTTGATGGAAATCTGAAGCATCTGCGTTGAGTTACGAGCTGTTTAATAAAAAATAATACTAAAGTTTAAGTAGGTATAATTATGCAAATTAGGTACTATGTCACAAGAGCAATGTGGAAATGGATGGACCATGCCTAGAGCTATCGGAAACGGTTAAAATCTCAAGGTCTTTCTTTTTGCTGTGCCGGAATTCTCGAGAAATGTGCGATTCTTAGGCGAACGCACTGTTATGGAAGTTAGCCAATTTTACACATGAACTGATAATGAAATGCATAATATGCAAACAACTCAGTACCTCATCATTTATTTTAATTTTTCCATTTCTCGAACAGCTCAACAGCTGCTTTGGTAGCTGCTGTCATTCACTCTCTGAAAATTTCGTATATCTTCTCCCCTTTCAGTCACTGAGAAGAAATTTACGGGAAATATCGTGATGAAGAAAGAAAAAAAATTGCATTGCTCGGATGTTATCTGCCACTACTTCTCGAGACGCCCCTGCAAGAGCACGGCACGAATCCGTCAAACGCGTGGCTGCAGAATCCGCACTCCGCACTCCGTAATCTCCGCCACTCTTTCACACAATGTACAAGACAAGGTGTGAGCAATAATCGAAAGTGACTCGACTTTTTATAAATTTTGTTTTGAAATGACAGTCTGGGTGTACATATTGAATATTCCACCGCATTTCTGAAATATGACAACTGTGAAACCGAGAAGAACCAATTCATAATTTTTGGTTTAATGTACGCAGGCCGTCTCAATGCATGATGGAAGTGACCCAGTTCAACCTATACACTGATATTGAAACACTAGATATGCCGGAATCTCGCACCCTAGATCACCTCCTCATCCCGCCGTCATCATGCACTCTCCAGTGGGCGATCATCGAAGGAAGAATCCGATGAACCGTCGTCCAAAAATGTTAATTATTAATTACTATATTAACGGCAATAATGCCAAAAGATGTATAGTTATTGCGAGAGAAAGACAGCAAGATCCAATCAATTTTCCGCATTATCATTATGTGTTTATTCATCGAAGCAACATAAATCTATGGGTCATCATTTTTCGTCAACATCAATAGCAACCTAAAAACCATAATCTTTTAACATAATGAATTCACAACATTGGTACTCATACAAATTAACAAGTGAAATGTTGCTCGATATTGTCCAATTTATTTTAACCACTTGGGTCGTCGATAACATTCCACTCGAATCCATCTCCGATCAGAGGAAAGCCACTTGGAATGAGGCGAATTATTCCCCCAGTAGCTGCTAAACTCAGCAATGTCAACACGCACTACATTTATTATCTTCTCACTTTCACGTGCTCTCTCGCTAGTCAATGTGAAAACATTAAAAGGAAAAGATATGAAGCAGTGAACTAAGTCCGGAAAATGTAAAAGAATGAAAAAAGCGATTCTGTATCCTTCCTCACCCAGAGCCGTGGCTTTACGAGGAAATTCGTCAAGCGACAGAGGATGCTGAGGATGAACTCACTTCTGTCTCTGTTCTCTATGTCACAATGAACAAGAAAATGCGATCATAATATTCGTAACACTATCTCTAAATGTATTTGATTTGGCACAAGGTCGGATGGGAACTATGCTGTTATTCCGCCTTTCATATATCAAAGATGGCATGACTTCATAGTTCTCATCTGACCTAGTATCTTTTAATTTTGTTTGGAAGGAATCCTAAACACGCATTGAATGATCCACCTCGTGACCAAAATATGATAACTGTGAAACTTAGAAGAACCAATTCATACTTTTTTGTTTAACATTGCATAATTACATTATGGAAGTGAACCAAATCAACCAATGCATTTATGAACCACACAGTATGCAAGCAACTCACACTTGAGAATATCTCACAAGTCACTTTCCGTCTTCCACTTACACTCTCCAATCGCCATCCGGAAGAGACAGGTGGATTGTCATTATATAGGACAAACTCATATATTAATAAGTATAAAATTAAAGTCAATGATGATGAAAGTGGCGCTATTATATGGATCAATCTAATATAAATTGAAGTTCGAATTGTGTTCAATTTGATCGCCAACTCCATGTTTCACAAGCGGCTCTTCCGTCCTAAGAAATCCTTCGTTCAATACTTCGTCTTCAACTGTTCATTCAATCGCACATAATTTTATCTCACCGCATCCTTCACTTTGCATTGGTCGCTGCTAAATTCGTCAGAGGATGCAGAGGATGATGCGTTCCTTTCCCTATTTCCCAATTCACGAGAAAATGCGATCATAATAATCAAGACATTTGCTCGAAACGTACTTAATTTGGCACTAGGTCGGATGAGAACTACGTCATGCCGTATTTATGAGAGACTATCTGAGAGAATAGAGCAATTTCACCCATGACTCGAACAGCGAAAAATAGATTTCCAATTTGAATAGCTGCCTGCGGTCAACTTTTCACGTAGATCACGAAAATCGACCTTAGAGTGACACAGTCCCTCCCTTCCTTGGCCGAGAGATGTCGCGGCCTCTCGGTCTCTCGTGTGTTCTTATAGACTGTTTATTAACGAGTTTTTCCAAGCTGTTAGCGCGGCTACCATACTCTTCTGAGTTTGGACGGCCTCACTGTTCGGTCCTGTGTCATTGCCCCAGGCATAGACGCCGACAGTGCTGCACTTGCGATCAGCGAGGAAATCAGAACCCAAAGTTTTGAACAGCTCATTGGCTCCCTGGCTCTTGATGATACGATTTGAATGATATACTGAATGTATATGATATTTTAGTGCGCCTCTGAGATACTTCGATATTACATAATGCACTTCACTCTCAAAGAAAGGCTTTGACACGCGATGGGGTCATTTGCTCTCTCTTGTACTCACTCAACTCGACCTCTCCCAATTGGGTATGCGGTGTAGTGGCTAACGCATCTGATCTTTTTGCAAAAGATGGTGGTTCAATCCCCACGAGTTTCTTTTGTTTTGCAAGCATAAATAACATTGTCGTCGCATTATGATCAATTCTCGGCAGACGAATCATCCAAAAAATGCAAAAAAGTTTTCAATTCGTGGGGATTGAACCACCATCTTTTGCAAAATGGTCAGATGCGTTAGCCACTACACTACAGACGCAACTTGGAGGGCGTGTTGAGTGAGTACAAGAGAGAGCAAATGAGCCCATCGCGTGTCAAAGCCTTTCTTTGAGAGTGAAGTGCATTATGTAATATCGAAGTATCTCAGAGGCGCACTAAAATATCATATACATTCAGTATATCATTCAAATCGTATCATCAAGAGCCAGGGAGCCAATGAGCTGTTCAAAACTTTGGGTTCTGATTTGTGGTGACAAATATTAATTTTTTTAATAATCAAAAATCTAAATTAAAAATTTTGCAAATTCAACTATACTAGCCTATTCTCCCGAGAATTTGCAACGTTTTATTACTCCATGAACTTTTCTTTAAAATCAGTCCGTAGGGAGATAAATAACTCTAAAGTTGGATGATTTCGGAGAAGAAAAAGTTTGAGGACGTGCCCAGTCTTTGAAATCGAAAATATTGAACAAAGATCGACGCTACCTTGTGAGGCCCCAAGGAACTATCGAAAAACGTACAGTGAAGGAAGGGTCAAATATTGTGCCAAGTACACCCGCTTTTTATTCGAATCTTCGGTGACACGCGTGATAAATCAATAAGCCATTTGAGTAATTTAGCAAAGAGAAAAATCGGTCTGCCAACTCTATGTTTCATATGCTTTTCTTCTGTCTCATAGAACCACTCGTTGAATCACATCCCCTTCGATATGTCAGATATCCCCAATTCGATCTCACCTCGACATTCACATAGGGTGAACTGTTCCACTGCTACTTTGGTCGATGCAGCAGCCACTTTCGATGGCACTAGGTCGGATGAGAACTATGACGTCATGGTACCTTTGATGTATTAAAGACGGCATGACGTCCATACTTATCATTCGAGACCGAACTTTCCTCTGAGAATATAGCAGATTCACATAACACGCCTCTCACGAGAGGATCAACTCAAAATGCCTGATCTTGGGACAGGGGGCATTTTCGGCATTCGGGTTTTCAACGGTTTTTGGCTTCCATAGGTCCAACTAAGTCCCCCACAATCGGAAAAGTCTTTGCGACCGTCCCTCTTCGAGCTGCTGCACCGGTCGCAGTCTCACCTCGGACTTTGTTGATGGCTTATCACCCTTCATGCTCTATCGGGCTATGTGTTTCATTTGGTCATATCTTATCTAGTTAAGGTACTAGGTTCAACGCGTATTTTCTCGAAAACTGTTCGAATGTGGTTTTAAATTTTGCTATGGTAGATGCGTCTTCTCGAGACGTTTCGATTAAGTGGTTTATGCCCGCATATCTCGGGGGCTAATATAGTTTCTCATGTAAAAAACGATTTCACTTGATTTTAAATTGATTTTCACTCTATTTTATCCCTATTGTTCCGTCACGTCGCTCAATTTGAAGTGAAACATAACTCAATAAACGCTGACAAAGGCCAAAAAGTGTAGAAAAATGCGTTTATTGAGTTATGTTTCACTTCAAATTGAGCGACGTGTCGGAACAATAGGGATAAAATAGAGTGAAAATCTATTTCAAATCAAGTGAAATCGTTTTTTACATGAGAAACTAAATTAGCCCCCGAGATATGCGGGCATAAACCACTTAATCGAAACGTCTCGAGAAGACGCATCTACTATAGAAAAATTGAAAACCACATTCGAACAGTTTTCGCGTAAATACGCGTTGAACCTAGTGCCTTAACTAGATAAGATATGACCAAATGAAACACATAGCCCGATAGAGCATGAAGGGTGATAAGCCATCAACAAAGTCCGAGGTGAGACTGCGACCGGTGCAGCAGCTCGGAGAGGGACGGTCGCAAATACTTTTCCGATTGTGGGTGACTTAGTTGGGCCTAAAGAAGCCCAAAACCGTTGAAAACTCGAATGCCGAAAATGGCCCTGTCCCACAGTCAGTTCGAATCTCTCGTGAGAGGCGTGATAAGCAAAAATAATAAAATGAAATTGAAATTCAAGAGTAGTCAGAAAATATAAAGGGAATAGCACGCCTCTCACCTAAGAATCGAGCAAAGCTTGGCATTGAGCGAAAATTCGACATTGAGATAAATGCATTTTCAGGGTACACTTGACCCAACTAAGACCCCCTGCACTGAATAGTGCCTGCGATCATTCTTGGTCGAGTTGCTGCACCGGTCGGACCGAGCATTCCATTTTTGAGGCTTATTTTATACCCTTCAATGAAATAATACTAAAAACTTTTCTTCTAGTGGTCTGGCTACTTTCTGATGATCTATCACCCTATCTAGACCGTTTTTCGATTTTTTATCTTTGAAAAGCTCCACATTCAATGACCAATATCTTGAAAACTGCTAAAAAATCACCGGATTTTCTTGCACCATCAGATAGAGCTTGATCAGACGATTCAAATAAATACCTTGCGCTCGCACATCGAGGGAACCTAAGGGGTGTTTTATCCTTAAAACAATTCATGAAGATTTGAAGTTATTTTTAATCAGTTAATCGATGTGTCATTCCGCACTCACGCTATTAATTTTGCAATATGTTTCACGCCCTATTGAAATTCATTAAATAACCTTTTCGTTTCGAACATTTCAAAGTATTTCAATGAGAGATAAAACATAACCCAAAATTAATGACATTTTTCCGCGAGAGGGCGGAATGACACGAGAGGGCGGAATGATTAACTGATTAAAAATAACTTCAAATCTTCCTGGAGTGTTTTAAGGGCAGAACACCCCTTAGTTTCCCTCGATATGCGAGCGCAAGGTACTTATTCGAATCGTCTGATCAAGCTCTATCTGATGGTGCAAAAAAATCTGGTGATTTTGTAGCGGTATTCAAGTTATTGGTCGTTGGATGTGGAGCGTTTCAAAGATCAAAAATTGCAAAACGGTCTAGATAGGGTTATAGAGCATCAGAAAGTAGCCAGACTACTAGAAGACAAGTTTTCAGTATGATTTGATTGAAGGGTAGAAAATAAGCCTCAAAGTTGGAATACTCGGTCCGACCGGTGCAGCAACTCGGCGAAGAATGATCCTAGGCACTATTTAGTACATGGGGTCTTAGTTGGGTTAAGTGGACCCATAAAATGTAATTATCTCAAAGTCTAATTTGCGCTCAATGCCAAACCAGTGTCATTCTGGGTCGATTCTTACGTGAGTGGCGTGATAGAACAGTTGCAGTCGGGTAGATACAACTGCATCTAACGTGGCCTATCTGCTATCCGGCCAAAATATGATAACTGTGAAACCGGGAAGAACCTATTCAAAATTAGGTGGTTTCAAGAGCACAGCACAATCAGTAGTCGTTATGGTAGTGATTAAATTCAACCTGTGCACTGTTCATGAATCACTAAACTTACAAGCAACCTCCGATGATATCGCCCTTGTTCTCTCTCCAAGCTTCAATTGGCGACCATCGATCAATGAGTTTAATCGGCTTCCAACAGTCACAAAATATTTATTAACTAAGTGCAATCCAGGGTGATTTACTCATGCGCATCACTAGTAGTTACTATAGCCACATTATTGAATCATTTCTTGCCAAAAATTCGATCTCCTGAGCACCTGAGCACTGAGCAAAAATTGAAATATGGACCACCAATTCTATGTTTCACATTAGTTTCTTCTGTTTCATGCAACAGCTGTTTCAATCATTTCACCGTTGAATTTTCACTTACCCCAATTCTACCGTACCTCGCCATTCACATTGCGTAACTGCTCATGTACAGCTTTGGTCGCTGCGGTAGCTTCCCCTCCACAGAGGCGTCAGCGTGCAATGAGAGGAGTTGCGCCCCAGTCGTCGCTAAGCACAGTAGTGACATCATGAAATACAGTAATCACTCTCTCACTTCGTAGCGCTCTCTCACGTTTGCTCTCTCACGTCACCAAAACATTCTTGAATTCAAAAATTTTTTGAGCTATTTTTTTGAATTTTTTTGATCAAAAAATTTTTGAAATTTTTTTCAAAAAATACCTTCAATGCTTATGAAGGCATTGAATCAATTAAATATTTTATGAAAAAACAATTGTCATAATCATTTAAATATTGTAATAAACAACCAATTTTCATAATCATTTTCATATATTTTTCATAATCATTTTCGGGCACTAGGTCGGATGAGAACTGTGACGTGATGCCGCCTTTGATATATCAAAGGGAAAATCGTAATCGCTGCAAAATCGTAAAATCTCATGATTTTTGGCTTTTATGCTGCAAAATTGTCCCTTAACCATACCCTGGAATAGTTCTCTAAACGTAAAACGTATTTTTAAGAATACCATTTTTTCGGGAAAAAATTTTTGCCTAAGATTGGCTAAAAAAAGGACTAAATCTAGCCAATTTTTTACATTCAATCTCAAAAAAATTTTTGACAAAAAATTCAAAAAATTTTTAATTTTTAATTTTTTTGAAATGGTCAAAAAATTCAAAAAATCAAAAAAAATCAAAAACAAAAAATCCCAGCCCTGATTGAAACGCCTACGCAACGAAATAAAAATTCAAATTGGGATAGTCAACTCGTTTCACAAGCGTCTCAATCAATCACTCGTTCAATCTGTATCCCTCTGGTTTGTTAATTGACACCAAAAAAATGGTTCCTCACCCTTCACTTTCGTTAACCGCTCCAGTGAAGTCCTATTCGCATGATTACCGGAGTAATCATTCCTCTAATAATTTCTATGGAGCGAGGCGTCACAGCAACCTGGGTCCAACCCACCACGTGTTTATTTAATTATATTGTATTCAATTATATCAGTCGAGCAAAATTCTCAATTTCGAAAGATTTTTCGCGAAAAATTGCACAAAAACGTTCTGTCGGCCGAATGAACAACCCTAATGTGCAGACCGTCTGAGGATTAACCATCCTCGTTTTCGTTCCTACACTCCATCTTTCGTTGTTTGAGGAAGGGCGTATATTATTCCATTATTTATTATATTATTCATATTTTGTTTTGTTCGTTTCAACCATGATGGTACTGATTACGACGTATCATTTCCAAAATATGACAACTGTGAAACCGAGAACAACCAATTCATAATTTTAGGTGTAAAGTTCAATGTACGTCTCATTTACTTTATGAAAGTGAACCAATTCAACCTATGCCTTGATAAAGAACCACACAATAGGCAAGCAGCTAACATGTGATATGATATCTTTGTGTTTTCCTTTCGTATTGTTGTTCAAAGGGCAAATCGTATTCTCATTTCAACAGGCAATGAATACGTCCATTATCTCGCGCTAGCTTGTTCGGAAGAAGTATTGTGAATAAGCAGTTGTAGCCGACGCATAATTTGCCCGCACAGCAACTACAGCATCCCTGAGTGTAGGGAACAAACGAGGATTTAAATAATTATTTTTGCAATTTGAATTCTTTTCAAGCGGTAACTTTTTTGTGTCCCTTCCAATCGGATACCATAAGAAACGAGAATGAACCAATGTTTCTTTCTCTTACTAATGCAGTCTTAGCAGTAACTCCAAGTGATCTGCATTTAAAATTAATTTGAAATTTTGAGTCTCACAATCTGATTCCAAATTATTCCAAATTATTCCGATTTATATGAGTTTCATCGCCTCTTTGAAAAAAATGAAAGGTTTGGTTGGATCAATGGGAGATCCAATGGAGTTGCAACAACAACTACAATAAACTGAAAGCTTTTTTGTCTGGCGCGTTCGTTTCGAGCTAGTTTTTTTAATTATTATGTCCCCATCCGGAATACAAGCTCATTACACGAAAAAGATTACATAAATTTCCAGAAGGAAACATTTTACGATCAAAAAAGTTTGTTTGTCAGTTTTCCATAGTATGGCGTTGGGTCAGATGGTGTGTCAGATTCATGACTTCATCGGAGGGTGGATGGAAATCATCGATACTGTACTACTACCGTAGCCAAATGTTACAGTAACCTGTGGCCATGGGTCAGACGCTGGGTCAGATTCATGATTTCGCCGGAGGACGGATGCAAAACATCGAAACCATTCCGTAACCTCTAGCAATGGGACGGACGCAGCGTGAGAACCATGATTTTGAAGGCATTATTGTAATCAATTGGGGAATACTTTCGTAACATTCCGGGAACAACTAACTTTAAAAGAGGCGTAGTTGCCCACTAGTCAAAAAAACTATATTCAGAAAAAAAGCTGTTAGAAATTTGTATAGTCGTACAGTTCGTCTAGAGTGTACAATATTAATGAAATTAAATATTCTACTATCATGATGCGCAGGTGCACTTTGTGATCTCCCCCTTTCTGTGGCAAGCGAGATATACGAAATAGATAGACGATGTAGTGCGGTATCCCGCCACCCACTGTGACCGATTTTTCATTTGAAAAATCCGTCTTTTTGTACACCAGCTGAACCATCGTGGCATGATTATGCATATCGAGATATGATGTAAAGAAATTAACGGAGAAAAAGGAAGATTTAGTTAATTTATTTGGAGACTCTCGGTAGGGGATGGCACTGGAGTCAGATGCTTCATTCGTGGAGAGCTTTGGCAGTATGACATTCGAAAAAGTAGGTTTATTCATAAGGATCTTTTGTATGCAAACCAGAGAATGTTTTCTCATAAAATCAATTGTTTTTATAGTGGCAAGTGTTGAAAATATTTGTGCTTTCAGTCATTCCCCAATATTCCCGATGAGATTATCGAGGATATCTTCGAATATCTCGATTGTCGCAGTCGATGCAGAATGAGATTGAACAAGAGACTACATCAAATCGAAGCGAACATGATGAAAATGGAGGACCGAGAGCTTCTCCGTATTCATTACTTCGAAAGATTCTTACACTTCCGGTCTTCAAAGGTACTTTTAATTTTTTTCAATTTTATTATTCCCGGCTTACTTAACCATGAGTGATAGAAAGCTTGTCCTACCTTGGCGACTAATGGTCAACGAATTTCATGCCCCGACACTGTAGTTGGTTCAAAATAATTCTGCATTTGTATTTAGGATTCGGGTGACAAGGAACACGATCTATGTGTCGATACGCGTGACGAATGCCGTAGAGCTGAACAGCTTACTATCGCCCAGGCGATTCACAAAATCGGCCGCCTCCTCAGTATCTTCAACTTTCAAACAATTAAGGTGAGGCTTGGTCGGCCTGATGGGGTGGTCTTGTTGCGGACGGGATTCGAACCCGGGGCCGTGCGTCGCTCAGCCAGACACACTACCGGCAAAAAAATGTTAGCCTTTGAAACCGTTCAAACATTTCAGACGTACATGCATGTATTTTGTTTAAAGTAAATTGGTTGAGGTAATGTAACTATCTGGTGTCCAAAATATAATATAAACGATTTTTTTTCATTAAATGTTTGCAGTTTGAGCCTTCTCGCGACGAACACTTGAAACTTCTCGATTGTTTCAATGGAATCGACAGTTATTTCAAATGGAGCGATCAGGTATTGCTTTTCCGCTACCTTTTTTTGCGTGATTCTGCGCGAGAAGCAAGTGTGATTATTTACGGTTCGGCAAATACGATTGAACCAATTTCCAGAGGAAAATAACATATTTTAGTTCTTGTTTACGAAATCGCCTTTTCCCAACGAACCACGATAGTCCTGTGCATTTGGTAGAAGCGGGCCCATGGATGCGTGATAGGAATTAGCGTGTTTTCCAGTTCAATCATTGATGATTGTTTATCAGTCTGTCGGATGTCGTCTCTCTTTTCTCTCGACGATCTCTAAGCTAATGAAGATTTGTGAGGTAGTTAATGCTTCGAACGAGAAGATCACATCAAAGTTCACTCCAGAAGATCTCAATCACTTCTATGAGGTGCGTTTGTCGTAAAGCTCAAAAGAAGTATTTTTAATTTACTTCGTAAGTAGCAAATACATGAGTGTTATGTGGGATTCCCGTCATGTATGAGTGTTAAATGGGATTAGGGAAGAGTACAGTAATAAATAAGATACAATGATGTTACAAATATGTTATTGCTTCAGGTTGCCAAGAATACTGAAAACTTTTGCGGATTCGTTGTTTCGATTTCGGCAAAAACGGCTCTTCAGTTCATGAAGAATCTCAATGGACGAGGTGAAGTAAGTTGCCATTTATTTTCTTTCTTACCATTTACAACTATATATTTAATCCACTCCTGCGAGCTCTGTAATGAAACTATCTATTATGGGAACGTCGCACCTAATATCGTGTTTGCTCTCGCAGAGGAATGATACCTGGACACGCACTGAAAAGAGGGAGGGGCAGCTGGAGATTCGAGTGAAGCGTCTTCGCCCGAACATTTGCTACACTTCCGAGCACGATGATTTGAAGAACAGATTCATCATCTACAACTATGACTGCGAGGCGAAGTATCCCGGACTTCGCGATCGTCTCTATGGTGACGAAGAATTCTCCTGTTACTGTGATGATGATTACCAAATTAGTTCGGCTGATGCTGACTTCGATGATTATGGGGCCGACGATTGATTGCCTCCCGTATTAACTATCCAGAAGTTGTATTGTTCTAGTTTTTCGTGGAATTTCTATGCCTAATCTATTGTTTTTTATATTAATTCCACTTTGTGACAATCGTTTTCTGAAGATTATTTTTCCTACTATAATTCGAAATCGTTATTCAATTTTTCTGAAGATCGTTCATCTGTGTTGATCTGACTATGTTTTTTCCGATAAAGATGCAGAAGCTGAAGCATAATGTACAACAAAGCAAAACGTCGATAGAATCGGTCACTTTATTTAATTTTACCACACGGAACTCCAGTACCATTGCCAAGATAGCACGACTACTCTCATAAGAAGGCGATGAAGCACAAATAAATCATCCAGCCAATTGAGCAATTTAACAAAAAAGAAAATTCAGTCTGCCAACTCTATGTTTCACATGCGTTTCTTCTGTCTCATGCAACCACTCGTTCAATGCATCCTTCTTCGATATCAGAATTATTACCCAATTAGATCTCACCTCGTCATTCACATAGGGTGAACTGCTCCTCTGCTACTTTGGTCGATGCAGCAGCCACTCTCACATGGCACTAGGTCGGATGAGAACTATGACATCATGATACATTTGATGTATTAAAGACGGCATGATGTCATAGTTCTCATCCGACCTAGTCTCCTCTCAAGTCCTCCACCCAAACGAGGAAGGCCACACGAAAAGCAAAGTGACAGGTTGATCTCATGTCTCATTCCATACTTATCATTCGAGACCGAACTTTCCTCTGAGAATATAGCAGATTCACATAAGCAAAAATAATAAAATGAAATTGAAATTCAAGAGTAGTCAGAAAATATAAAGGGAATAGAACAGTTGCAGTCGGGTAGATACAACTGCATCTAACGTGGCCTATCTGCTATCCGGCCAAAATATAACAACTGTGAAACCTGGAAGAACCTATTCAAAATTAAGTGGTTTCAAGAGCACAGCACAATCAGCAGTCGTTATGGTAGTGATTAAATTCAACCTGTGCACTGTTCATGAATCACTAAACTTACAAGCAACCTCCGATGATATCGCCATTGTTCTCTCTCCAAGCTTCAATTGGCGACCATCGATCAATTAGTTTAATCGGCTTCCAACAGTCACAAAATATTTATTAACTAAATGCAATCCAGGATGATTTACTCATGCGCATCACTAGTAGTTACTATAGCCACATTATTGAATCATTTCTTGCCAAAAATTCGATCGCCTGAGCACCTGAGCACCGAGCAAAAATTGAAATATGGACCACCAATTTTATGTTTCACATTAGTTTCTTCTGTTTCATGCAACAGCTGTTTCAATCATTTGACCGTTGAATTTTCACTTACCCCCAATTCTACCGTAACTCGTCATTCGCATTGCGTAACTGCTCATGTACAGATTTCGTCGCTGCGGCAGCTTCTTCACCACAGAGGCGGCAACGTGCAATGAGAGGAGTGACGCCCCAGTCGTCGCTAAGCACAGTAGTGACATCATGAAATACAGTAATCACTCTCTCACTTCGTAGCGCTCTCTCACGTTTCAATGAGAACACATTACTAGGAAACGAGATGAAGTGAGGGAAGGAATAAAAAGAAAAAATGTTGCCGTGTGGTCGCATCTGCATCCTGTCTTAGCCAGTTCCGTAGCTTCTCGAGTAGGGATGCAAGAAATAGTGTCTTTATTCTTTAAAATCTTTCACATGACAAATGAGTTGGGGTCACTCAGTGGTCAATTTTGCTCTATCTTACACCGTATACAAGAAAACTGCTCTCAAAGTGGGTGATGCCGATATCCGACCCCACGTATGGAGCTCCAAAATGAAGCAAAAGATAGCATAGATTCTCCTCAACGTGCTCTAGTTATTCCGTTGCAGCAATTTGACGGGTGAAGAGTAACACAATGCTACCACGTCCTCCCCTTCTTCTCTCTCATCAACTTTATCGTGTAAAAATAAGTTATTTGCTGGAGTTGCATGAGGAAGCAGTGATGGTCATGTTTAATATTTTTAAACTAAAGCAGTTTTCTCTAAACACTGATTGAAGAAGGTCAATCGGGTACACACAATCGAAAATGTTAACACCAGCGAAATTTCGGTTACACATATTCTTCATCAGCAGATGGATAGGCTCGACGTCGATCCTTTATTTGACTTTGAAGATGAACATGCTTAAGGAAAACCAATGAAAGGTAAAGTAAAATGAATTTTTCTTGTGTGACATTAGTATGATTGGACCACTGTGAGATTCGTTGTAAGGAAGAAATAAAAAATAAAATAGAGCTAAGAATTACTTATGGAAAATTTTCGCTGAACTACGTTACGCGGGTTGTGTGTTCGGGATAAAAGATGGACGCTACTGTTGAGAGCCTGCTTAAAACGTTGTAAAAGGCTCGTGAGGCCTCGGGCAATTCGAAAAAGTTGGGATGGGGCTTCGCCGAAAAAAACAGAAACGAACAGAATAATTAGTTTGGGTAGAATTATTTTTAATATGAGCATTATGGCTTTGCGTTTCACCAATTGTTTGTAAGCATTCAGATTCTGATTGGATCAATGCTGTTCTTCGTAGCTACAATAAACTAGGATCAAATTAAATGGTTTTCGTAGTTGTGGTGTCCTACTGATGCTAAATTACTCCAGTGAATTTGCTCCCGTATAATGGCAAACTATATTGTTCCTACCACGATTTTGATTCTCTTGTTGAATTTCTGTGACCGGAATCTCGCTGGTTCTATCAAACTATCACTATCCTCAAACATATCGCTCTGTTAGCTTCCATCAGAAATCTTCGGGCTAAGGGCAAACCAAGAAACATATTTCTGACTAGGGATTCAAATTGTGTTTGCTTATTTTGATTAATTATGGGATAGTCTGCATTCACAATAAATGCAGTTGTAGCGAATGGTACTTTCCACTTTATTCAAGAGGTGCTCAGCGTTACCGATTTGGTGGCAGGAGGAGGGGGTGTAGGTCTGCAGTCGAGAGAGGAAGAAGAGGAGTTGAACGAGATGCTCTAATATCTGGTCTAGTCAAGTCAGAGATTTCATTCGTGCCGAGAGGAGGAAGGATGCAGCCGTAGCTGAGGAAGGTATTCGTAGGTAGATGTATTATGTTTGGTATTTTTTACCTCGCGTACGGGAAATTTAAATTGAAACAATTCTTTCGAGCTTCACTGTTTCCTTGAAACCATTCATGTTCGGCTTGATGCAATAAAGCTCCAGCTTCCCCCCAAACAAATTAGTCTCAAAAATGCAATTGTCAAACTGTTATCAATTTAGCGCTCGCTTGCTCGGAACGATAGAACAGTGTAGAACATGTGGAAATATATTGAGAGAATGTAGTTACACCGCAGTGGGAATATCATTATATTTGTAAATATTTTTTGGTCATGCAACCACAGACGCTAAATCATTCTATTCATTATAGTGATTCTATTGAAGCACTTATGTGACCGGAAATCACATGCATGATAATTTAGTGAAAATAAAATGTTTCTGTGCTTCAAGCATTGATGCATGCGTGCTGTTCTAGATGCGACTATTGCAGAAATGCTGCAGTACAGCTGCTGATTCAAGCACTGGGGAAACCGATGAGAAGAACTGGGAAAGTAAATTAATATATTGTGTGTTGTAGAGCAAATACAATAGGATCGTCATGTAAAACTGATGTGATCAGTACGGCTTACAGCCCTCTGTTGAGTATGTGATCTCTATAATCTTTCGAAATGAGGTAATTTCAGTGTTGGGTACATTTTGAGGAGCTTGTTATGTATTATCACAGCCTGTCAAAGCGAAAATTTCTTTTTTTTGTCGCGGCGCCGAGTCGATCTTCAAACATAACCAAACATTTGCTGAAATGAACGGTGAAAAATCGAACCAAAATAGGTGAAAGATATACCATAATTTAGCTGAAAAATAAATAAATATATATTTCTAATGCAAGACATCCCTCTGGATGACTTTGTTCGACTCTTACGCGAGCGGGCTCCTATGTAATTGTTATATTCAGAGAAAGAGCGATAAATCGAATCGGGAAATTTAGCATATCCTTTGAAAGCCGGTTGAAACACATACGAAGGGGGGCCTTCGTTTGCAAAGCAGGAACTAGAAGTAGTGGTGATCGTAGTGGCCACATCTCTAATTGTAAAATGTGAAGAATATGGAAAATAATCTTTCATGCGTGTGTTTGTTTCAGCAACTTCGCGAGGCTGAAGTCTCGTTAGCTGACGGAGACATTGAAGAGAATCAAATAGCAACTGTGGAGCGAAAAATTTAACTGCACTTCAAACAGGCGTTTTTCTCATAATTCAAAGTTCAGAGCGAGCCATATCATGGTTTCTCCGTGACATGAAGAGTTTCATCTTCAGAATTTTGACAATTTGTGCGTAGTCGCTGTGGTAAATATTAACAGACCGTCCACGAGATAACGGAAGTGGTCTCGGACGGAAAAAAATAGATTCTCCCGGTAATTTTTTTCTGAAGTGAGGGTCCAAAGTTAGGAACACAGGCACCAATAGCTAAGGTTCTAGGTCGGGTTTGAAAAAGATACAGTAACCCATCATTTTTGGGGTCGAAAATTTCGATATCTCAAAATTGCATGAGATATAGATTTTCTGGTGTATTTTCACTCGTGGAAAACGAATTTCAACATTATAGCTCACGAGATGTCGATCTAAAAAAGTTAGGCCCAATAAACCGATTTTCTCGGTCGAAATCGGCCAAAAACTTCTCATAACAAATTTGGATGCCCCGGAGGGGCGTGTTTGCATTACATTTTCGGAATGTACGTGTTCAAATGGATATTCCATGATTTTTTTCAGATTTTTAAAAAAAGGGTATTTTTCAGAATTCACATCCAAAGATAGGACTCGCTGTTTGGACAAAACCGGTAGATCAGGTCACAGTAGGTATAGAGACCTGAATCATGCATATAAATGTAGAGGAGATCAAGCTGAACATTTCATATGTTGAAAGTGAGTTTCTATCTTTTCGTTGAAGCGCGCTGCAGAGCCTGGAAGTTAGCGATATCGGGCTAGTATCCCCCGAGAGAGCGCGCTCTAACCTTCTGGCGCTCTCGCCGCCTGACCTCCCTCACCCTCCCCTCTATTTAGTGGTCTCCCGCGCGCCTCCACCGTCGAGTTTGTTAACTTCCAGGCTCTGCAGCGCGCTTCAACGAAAAGATAGAAACTCACTTTCAACATATGAAATGTTCAGCTTGATCTCCTCTACATTTCTATGTATGATTCAGGTCTCTATACCTACTGCGACCTGATCTACAGGTTTTGTCCAAACAGCGAGTCCTATCTTTGGATGTGAATGCTGAAAAATACCCCTTTTTTTAAAAATCTGAAAAAAATCATGGAATATCCATTTGAACGCGTACATTCCGAAAACGTAATGCAAACACGCCCCTCCGGGGCATCCAAATTTGTTATGTGAAGTTTTTGGCCGATTTCGACCGAGAAAATCGGTTTATTAGGCCTAACTTTTTTAGATCGACATTTCGTGAGCTATAATGTTGAAATTCGTTTTCCACGAGTAAAAATACACCAGAAAATCTATATCTCATGCAATTTTGAGATATCGAAATTTTCGACCCCAAAAATGATGGGTTACTGTATCTTTTTCAAAACCGACCTAGAACCTTAGCTATTGATGCCTGTGTTCCTAACTTTGGACCCTCACTTCAGAAAAAAATTACCGGGAGAATCTATTTCTTACCATCCGTGGACCCCTCCTATTTGTTACGTTTTCTCGTGGACGGTCTGTTAAATTCAAAAATACTATATAATCAAAAATGCTGTTTTGTTTTTCCTTTCTGATGATTTTGTTTTTCCGAAATGTCTTATCCCCGTGCGGAAGAGAGTATATCATAGGGGCATCATAGGGGAGACTCGCAGATGCAACGGGGATGCACCTACACTCCTTGTATGTTTATAATGATTATTGAACCTAGAAGCTGCGCAATACTGTCTTCCATGCACTCGCTCTCATAAAAGAGTTCTTGTGAAACTGCGATTCGCATTTGTGAATTATTTGATGCTTTCTCTTCTATTAGGTTGAATAGAAAGTCTTTATCCACTTTTTATTTCCCTTCTTCTGACAATAAAGCACAAGAGCAAAATCAAACATATGCACCATTGTTATCTACGACAAATCTCCAACGTTCAGGCAACTTATGGATTCCCTCCTTATAGAACCCATCTCGGCGCGAATTAAAATATTGCTTGAGTGCGGCCTCGATCGCCCCACGGGAAATGAAGGATCTCTGATCGAGATGACGGGTCAGATCCGAGAACAACCAATAATCCGAAGGGGCCAAGTCAGGAGAATACGGTGTATGAGGGAGAACCATCCAGCCTTATTTGGACAGCTCCTGCTTGACCTGCCGTGCAACATGGGGTCGGGCGTTATCGTGTTGATAGTACACTTTCTTGCCGTTCAGGGCAGATTGTGCGAATTTCTTCTTGAGATTCCGTAGTTGTTTAGTGTAGACATATTCAGTAATTATCCGCTTCTCGGGTAGGAGCTCCCAGTAAATCGGGCCATCCACCCCCCACCAGGCAGAGAGCAAGATTTTCATAGGGTGAAGGCCAGGCTTTGCGACGTCCTGTGGGGTCTCATTGACATCCACCCACTGTGCCCTCCTATGGTGATTCTCATAGCAGACCCACTTCTCGACCCCTGTTATGAGACGGTCCAACCATCGATCTCCAGCGTGAAGAGTGAGTAGAGAAAGGGAATCGTCGACACGGTGGTCAAACTGGTCTTGGGTCAATTTGTGGGGTATGAAACGGCCTAGCTTCTTCTTCTTGCCAATGGAGACCAATCATTTTACGATGGTGCTTTGCGATACCCCAAGTGTGGCTGCCATGTCGCGGGTATTTGGGAAGGATCCAATTCCACTACGATCCGTAGCGCATCCAAATCCAGCTCGGGTGGCCTCCCAGACCGGTCATGATCATCCATGGAAAAGTCCCCCTTCTCGAAGAGTTGGTACCAATTGCGCATGGTCTGGTAGTGAGTGGCATATGAATCGTACACTTCAGCCAACTGACGTTCCTATTCCTTCATTGTAGTGTGAGAGAGAAATACGAATAACAGAACGTTGCGGATGTGCAAGGCCGTGGGAACAAACATCGTGGTCTTACTAGTGGCAGAATGAAAGGCGTGGAATGGGGAGTTGTTGACCACATAGTCCCTTTGTCATGTGTTATTGACTAGAGGCGAGGGAACACCAAAGGTATCCTGCACTGAGCAGTGATCGAGCAAAACAGTGGATAAAGACTTTCTGTTCAACCTAATAAGTTTCATCTGCTCCCTATTTGCCGTCTACGACTGCTGAGACCCTTATATCAGCAATATTAAGCGGAGTGGAGGCGACGCAAGTGTCCATATACTATTTTTATCTTTATTAATATTATTGAATCAAACTCTTGTAATAATTGGTTATCCTCGAAATGAACTTGCTAAGGAGATTTTATGAAACGGACGTCCACATGATGACACCTCTTTATCTTTCCCTGTAGAGCACCATACCTTTTCCCCTCTGGCAGTCTGCGCGTGGCGGGGGAGGGGGGGGGGAGCGCTAATAGGAGAGGGAGGGGGGGGGGGAGAAGAGAGGCGCCCTCCCTTTAGAGTATTCCTGCCTGTTTCCCCCTGGCATGTTTCAAACAAGTTGAATTTCTAATTACTAAGTACTGTCGAGGTTGCCAATGAGAATACACAATTTATTACAATAAGAGAACAACAATTGTGGATAATATAATGTTTCCTAATGACTTCCCTTCAAAGCCTCTTCGTATAGTGGGTAGGTGGCTTTGTCGATGGACCAGCAATCAACAAGCAAATAGCAGTCACGCCAACTAGTCAACGATCAGCATTGCTGATTCTTGTTTTACACATAGCACAAGTAGAATGAAGGACTGGTGAATCGATGTTTTGATAGAATGCCTTTTTCACTCCGTGTTTCCTGTATTTGTTCCTGTTGAATCGGGCCTGTTGAATCATTCAATCGTTCCACTTATCGGGGTATCTTCTGCTTTTGTCGGCCCAGTTAACTCCCAAGTTCGTTTGTTTTTCTATCCATCCTCGTTACGTTTGCCATTTTTCTCATCATCGAGCGTTGAGCTACTATCAACCTTGATCTTACTTTCTTCGTAGTGCTCCATACTTCACAGCCGTACAAGAGCGCAGGTTCAATACACATTCGATAGACTCCTGCTTTTAGTCCCATTGCAACGCATTTGTTTGTAAGAAAGGAAACACTGAGTGAAAAAGGCATTTCATCAAAACATCGAATCACCAGTCCTTCATTCTACTTGTGCTGTGTGTAAAACAAGAATCAGCAATGCTGATCGTTGACTAGCTGGCGTGACTGCTATTTGCATGCTGGTCCCTCGACAAAGCCACCTACCCACTATACGAAGAGGCTTTGAAGGGAAGTCATTAGGAATTACATTATATTGTCCACAATTGTTGTTCTCTTATTGTAATAAATTGTGTATTCTCATTGGCAACCTCGACAGTACTAAGTAATTAGAAATTCATCTTGTTTGAAATATGCCAGGGGGGAAACAGGCAGGAATACTCTAAAGGGAGGGCGCCTCTCTTCTCCCCTCCCCCCCTCCCTCTCCTATTCGCGCTCCCCCCCCCCGCCACGCGCAGACTGCCAGTGGGGAAAAGGTATGGTGCTCTACAGGGAAAGATAGAGAGGTGTGTCCACATGTGACTTCTTCACTGGTTTCACTTGTACCACTTTATTTCATCCCTCGTTGTATACGACTGATGCGACCATTGCAGCTTTTATCAAGTACCAACACATTTGGCATGCGATGGTTGTGTACAGTTTTTGTTGTTGTTTATTATCTATCCATGTCGACTCGACTATGTTGACGGAGTAAGTAACAAATTTTAAACAACTCTGAAACTCAAAAATTACGGGAAATTTAAATTTGATTTTTTTTCTACTCAATTTCTTCATGATTGCAGAACAGAATGCTTGCTGAACTCTCGTTGGCAGAATGCGTTTTCCGTTGGTTTTAATTAGACAGATACATTTAGTTTATTTTTTATAAGGCCAACGAATTCTACACGGAGCAAAGCATGCAATGGTTTAAAAAATTGTATTTCTTGAATGGCAAATTCTACTGTTTTTTCACCTTCGTTGAAGCCGTTTCCGAATAGGACTTATCGTGATTCATGCATCAAACACCGCTCCAGTTGCGGCTTTCATGAATTCTTAGCCCACAATTGTAGAGATATTGTACGTGTATATCTGAAGAGGATACGCCCTAGCGATCCCCTATTCTGTAATTACCTCTTATAATTATGTAATTTATCACTATTTTCTATGTCTGGCCTACCCAATCCACCCTTTCTCATAGAGCCGTAAGCACATCCGTCAAATAGTGTAGTGTGCATGCACGCGGGTGCATTCTTGTTCCGACTTCCCCCAATATTCTCGCACTTTCCTTCTCCCTATTTTCGTCATTAATTGGAGTTTCCCTAGGATTGATTGAGTTTCCCCTTGGAGTATAGACGTGTGCCGTCTGAGTAGATGAGTAGTTTACGCGTAGTCGTCGAGTTGTTGTGTTTATTGCGTAGAATCTAGATTAGCCTCCACCTGAATTTGTTTACCGTGCTCTTTCTCTTTTATAAATTCTATTTTAATTAAACAAATCTATTTTGTCTCTTACCTTCTCCAAGTGGTTCGCAACCACTGAATTACCTCTTGCTCTGTTCGTGAAAAGCGGGTTCCACATAAGGTGCGACTCGTCAGAGTATCTCCACATAAGGTGCGGATACTCTGTCTTACTCTGTCTTAATCTCGGTGTGTCACTCCACATAAGGTGCGATGACTAGATCGGAGATCTCAACCAGTGATTTGCTGAGGTACGCCGAAGGCGCTGCTCAAATCTTCATTTTGAATAAGGAGAACGTGGCTGGAATCTGAGTTGGTGTGGTTTCCTGATCCGGGTATCGGTGCCAATCAACTAGAAACCCGACCTCGTATTCTTTTCATATCGATATTCAGTTGAGGAGTAATTTATTACTGGAGTAAACTTTATTTTTGAAAGTTAGTTTGGTCGCGTGTTCCATGTTTCAAATTATTATTAAGCTTTGTACTCGCCAGAAAATTCGGATGAACTGCACTGTGCTTTTTGATAAAAGTTTATAAAAAAAAGATATTGTATTTTCAATTTGCAATAACGATTTTTTAGCTTCATTTAAACGATTATTAAAGATTCTAAAACCATGGTAGATTAAGGACCGTTTCCCTTGCGAAAATACCATTCAATATATGCAATTGCACGGGTGAAGAGTAACACAATGCTACAACTTCCTCCCCTTCTTCTCTCTGATCAACTGTATCGCGTAAAAATAAGTTATTTGCTGGAGTAGCATGAGGAAGCAGTGATGGCCATGTTTAATACTTTTAAACTAAAGAAGTTTTCTCTAAACACTGATTGAAGAAGATCAAGCGGGTACACACAATCGAAAATGTTAACACCAGCGAAATTTCGGTTTTACTTATTCTTCATCAGCAGATCGATAGGCTCGACGTCGATCCTTTATTTAACTTTGAAGATGAACATGATTAAGGAAAACCAATGAAAGGTAAAATAAAATGTATTTCTCTTGTGTGACATTAGTATGATTGGACCACTGCGAGATTCGTTGTAAGGAAGAAATAAAAAAATAAAAGAGAGCTAAGAATTACTTATGGAAAATTTTCGCTGAACTACGTTACGCGGGGTTGTGTGTTAAGGATAAAAGATGGACGCTACTGTTGAGAGCCTGCTTAAAACGTTGTAAAAGGATCGTGAGGCCTCGGGCAATTCGAAAAAGTTGGGATGGGGCTTCGCCGAAAAAACAGAAACGAATAGAACAATCAGTTTGGGGAGAATTATTTTTAATAAGAGCATTATGACTTTGCGTTTCACCATTTGCTTGTAAGCATTCAGATTCTGATTGGATCAATGCTGTTTTTCGTAGCTACAATAAACTAGGATCAAATTAAATGGTTTTCGTAGTTGTGGTGTCTTACTGATGCTAAATTACTCCAGTGAATTTGCTCCCGTATAATGGCAATCTATATTGTCCCTACCATGATTTTGATTCTCTTGTTGAATTTCTGTGACCGGAATCTCGCTGGTTAAATCAAACTATCACTATTCTCAAACATATCGCTCTGTTAGCTTCCATCAGAAATCTTCGGGCTAAAGGCAAACCAAGAAACATATTTCTGACTTGGGATTCAAATTGCGTTTGCCTATTTTGATTACTTATGGGATAGTCTGCATTCACAATAAATGTAGTTGTAGCGAATGGTACTTTCCACTTTATTGAAGAGGTGCTCAGCGTTACCGATTTGGTGGCAGGAGGAGGGGTCTAGGTCTGCAGTCGAGAGAGGAAGAAGAGGAGTTCGACGAGGTGCTAGCTGGTCTGGTCAAGTCAGAAATTTCATTCGTCTCGAGAGGAGGAAGAATGCAGCCGTAACTGAGGAAAGTATTTGTAGGCAGATATATTGAGTTTAGTATTTTTACCTCGCGTACGGGAAATTTAAATTGATCCAATTCTTTTGAGCTTCACTGTTTGCATGGAAGCATTCACGCTCTGCTTCATGTGATACAGCTGCAGTTCATGATGGCGATCATTTTGATGCCTTGAACCAGTCTCTAGCTTGACTAGGAGCAGATATCAGAATTTTTGACATCGATTTTGCAACAAGGCTGCAGCCAATGTGCGACCGAGCAGGAACTTTAGCAAATTCTTATACTGGATAGGCCTTGGTCATATCTCCAACATCAGAAAGTTTGACAAGCTGGAAAAAATCTGTGTAAGAATAACGCCTGTTTGAAAAAGTGAAATTCGAACGCGTCATCACTACGCAATCAGTTATGATGCGTGTGATGACGCAATATGCGAATCGTATTCCTCGCTCGAGTTGGCGTATAGTACCACGACATCCAAATTGATAAATAGATCAGCGAAAAAGTTATAGCAAAATAACAAATCGTTTCAATACTTATTGGCGCTACTGTATATTTACCTGTAGAGATTGTTAAAAATTACCTAAAAATTACCTGGAGATCTTGTGAAACGGGTGAATTCTGCCCCCATTTACATTGCATCAGCGCTTTATTTTCTCCCTCATTGGACGCGCGCGAGTGCCAAAAATCAACCGATTGTCTGATTAGGTGAGTACAGGTTCCACTATTAGCATAAATCGGAGATGGCTGGTGCGGGCCAATGCCTTAGACATGCCGTAGCTAAATACAAAATATAATTTAAAAACACAATTCATATCCTATTAATTCCTAGCCGTTTGCATAAACGAGGGACCAGACGATCTCCTCCCGTTTTTTCCGTACTGATTCTGCTTGAGTATGAAACCTTGCGACCTATGAGGAGGAGGAGAGAGAGGCGGGAGGAGGAAGGCTGCAGCCGCATATAAGGAAGGTACGGTAGATAGAGAATGTTGAATATGATTTTTTCGACGCAAGCTATGATCGCCTCGTGAGTTCTTCGTCATATGTAATGACTAAGTGAAACATGTTTTCGCCTGATCGTATAATCCTCATGTTTTCGCGCTTCTCGAAATTGATAGTACTCTCACAGTAATGTTTTCCTACGGTTACCATATTCACCTCTACAACACCCTTCAATTATTTTTTTTACAGAAATTGGCGTAAATAAATTTTCTAACTCATGATTCACTGTTTGAAAAGTATAATAAATGGGATGGGTCGCTTCCAATCGCATTCACGTTTTAGCTCTAAAAATAATTTATCGGCTCTTTTTGGATATTTTGTGAATCATTAAGTGATTGGATGATGAATAAAGGGAGTGCAAGAGGACAGAACGATGATCGACGTTTGCAAAGTTCTTATAGTTATTTTTGGAAATAATTGTAATTTTGTGAGTAAAAATAAGGGAATAAGAGTGTTTTGGTGCTTTGAGAGAACGAAATCCAAAGTTGAATTTCGCGGGTCAAATGTTTGCGCAAGCGAACATTTGTATTGCGCAAGCACTTTTTGTGCGTCAGCGTATCGACACACGAAGGCTTGCGCACGTTTCTTCATTCTGGTGCCGGCATAAGGTTTGATTGGCTTTTTCTCCCATCCGCCACCCATACGTAGTTAGCCCGTTCGTTGGAAGGGGCGTATGAGTGCATGATTGAGTACAAATGCAAGGCGGAGATTCCGGGAGTCTACACGTCTCATTCATCATGGCGATTCAGACACGAGGGTGTACCACCCAGTTTGGTCATGGTCTCATCCTCCCTCAAAAACCAGTCTCTCAGTCCTAATTCGGTAGTCCTTCACCCGCTCAGACATGACGAGGATCGTCGGTCGTTCCAGACAATCCACGGCGACGTCTCCATTCTCCTCTATTTTCAGGACCACAAAAGTTCCAGCTAGCTACTCAATGTTTCGTCTCACGAGAGGCGAGCACAAATCTCTTGTACTGTTCATCTTCCACGAATCTAGAATTGAATGGTCGACGATCATCGGGAGGAATGGTTGACATTGTAGATCAAGTCTGCCTCGTGAGGATCCCTCCTTGCTAACCAAGGGAAAGATTGTGTCAGAGTGCCCTACCGATTAGATTGTCCCTCTGACCTCGTCCAAAGTTGAAACGGTATTGGATAGGCATATAGACAGGTAGACAATTAACGAAAACCAGGGTAAGGTAAGTCAAATTATGCTTTCTTTGCACACAGCTTCCTAATTCCCATATTGACTCTTTCATTGCAGAACTTTCCTCTCGTTCATTCCAGTCGCCCATTCTATCTACGGGCGAGATGCCTCTTCTCGGGAATGTACTTCGACAATCTCTGAGCAAGGGCGCCATACGCCACGTAGGCTTCTCATTTTTCGTGTTATGTTGTATGTTGCTGCATCCATTGTATATTGCAAGCCTATCAAACGGCCATTTCTTGGCGATAAAGCACCAATACCTCTTGTTAGTCCCATTTTGTATACAAAATATAGGTTATCCCGGAGTAACGTAAGGAGAGAATCGACTAGAGTACGAAGGGATAATATTAATTTATGGGGTTTGGACAATCCGTTCACAATTTATTAGGTTTATTCAAAAGTTAACTACTAATAACTAACACATTCTATGGGAAGAGTGTTCCAGATCGATAATGAACGAGATACAAGGGTTGAGCTAGAATTATTAGTGATAAAAGGCAACGAGATACGAAGGGGGTGGGCATTTCTGAGAGAACGGGTCAGAGGTGAACGAATAAGCAGAGATGAAACATCGAGAGTATAGCGATTATTCATAATTGAGTGGAGGAATAATATATCAATGATAAATCTACGGCGTTCTAAAGTCATTAAATTAAGCTCATGAAGCCTACGTTTATAAGGTATAGGGGAACCGAGCAGCGCACGTACATTCTACGGGTAAAGTCACGCTGAACTCTTTCTAATTCCTTAGTAAACGCAACGCCATGGCTGGGATTCCAAATGATGGAGCAATACTCGAGATTAGGAAGGATGAAGGTAGTGTACGATTTAAGGTATAAATCGAGAGAGTTGCTACGAAAGGCTTTAAATATGAGATTCATTTTAGAAGGAGCTTTAGAAACTATCTTATTAATATGGGGCGTGAAAGACAGTGAGGGGGAGAAATGCACTCCAAGGTCTTTAATAGTACATTTACTGTGGTCATTGCTGGGTTCTTTTAAAACAACATCATTAATTGTCTACAGGGGTTACGAAGGTCATAATGAACAATGTGACATTTCGTTTCAGAGATACCAAGATTCCATTGTGAGGACCAATTAGCAACAATATTTAAGGCAGATTGCAGATCATCTGAGAATAATGGGGATTCAGCAAACAACTTAAGGTCATCTGCATAAACAGAATAATATATAGTCTGAGGGAATTTACTGCAAATATCGTTGATAAATAAAATAAAGAGGAGAGGGCCTATACAAGATCCCTGGGGAACGCCGGAAATCACTGGGGACGGAGGGGAAAAGGAGTTATCAATGAATACAGATTGCGTTCGGCTAGAAAGGTAAGCATGAAACCAAGATACTAAGTGATCAGAGAGACCTAGCTCAGATAATTTATGTAATAATAATCGATGGTCGATTGAGTCAAAAGCTTTTTTGAAATCAATATAAATTGTGTCAAAAGGGGCACCGTGCCTAGAAATGCGGAGGTAATGTGCATATGTCTCAGCAAGATTAGTGGAAGTTGATCAACAATTTCTAAAACCTGTTTGATGTGGGTCAAACAAATTATTCTGATCAAGAAATGACGTGATTTTACCTATGATAATATTTTCGAAAACTTTGAAAACAGACGACGTAAGTGAAATGGGACGAAAGTCAGAAATAGAATTACTTAATTTTTTAGGGATTGGCTTAACTAGGGCGTGACGCCATTGAGATGGCACCTGGGAAGTAAGCAAAGATTTGTTAAAAATAATAAGTAGGGGAGAAACAATAGACGATTTACATTTCGAGAGAACTATGCTCGGAATATTATCGGGGGTTACATTCACTTTGGGAGAAAGCTTATAAAGAGCACTAATAACATCCACGTGAGAAATGGAGGGTAAATTGAAAAAGAATTGAGGGGAAGGAAGGGAAAGCGGAGAATGCTGGGGTTGGGAAAATACAGAAGAAAAGAAACTATCAAAAGCTCTACATTTCTTAGATAACAAAACAGAACCATTAGAGTCAACAATTCCAGAAGGGGTGACCTTAGGAGAACTTAATTTGTCCTTACAGTAATTATAAAACAGCATAGGATTAGAAGATTTGACAATACGATTTTCGAGAGAACAGTAAAATCTATTGAGAGCAGAGTTAAAGCGTTGATTCATAATGGCACACGCGCGACTGTTAGGGGCAATTCTGGTCAGGTTCTTAGATTTCCCATAGAGGATTTTTAAAGTTCGAGGATATCTAGACAATGGTGATTAAATAGAAAGAGGAACGAAAGTATTAAGGACATTGTTAATGAAAGAAATGAAATAATCAAATGATTGGAGAGCATCAAGGTTACTTAAAGCATGGGTCCAGTTGTGATAGAAAATTTGATCATTGATGGATGACCAATCAGCTAATCGATAATTACGGGATAGAGCACCAACATTCTGGGGAGGACAGGGAGTAACTAAATCAAATGTCACACTTAGATGATCACTTAATGCAGTAGCAGGAGATGTATTACAAAAAATGTCCTTATTGCAAAATACGAGGTCTAAATAGTTATGTAGCCGGGTAGGGAACGAGACATGTTGGGTAAAGTGATGGTCGCAAACAAAATCTAGTAGGTCATTTTGAGTTTGAGTTCTTGGTATCGAACGAGTTGCTATTGAACGAGTGGTTGCATGATACAGAGGAAACACATGTGAAACATAGAGTTGGCAGACCGAATTTACTTTTTCTTGATAAATTGCTCAAATAGCTGATTGATTTATTTGTGTTTCATCGCCTTCGTATGAGAGTGGTCGTGCTATCTTGGCAATGGTGCTGGAGTACTAAGTGGTCAAATTAAATAAGGCGACCGATTCGATCGACATTTTGCTTTGTTGTCAAGAGCACGACTTGCATGTTGTGGGTTTCACGATCGGGCTAAATAATGAGTTGTTTCGAGCTATTGGGTCTGATCGGCATTTATTTCAGAATTGATGAGTCGACATTATATCCATCGAATAAAATAGCGGGAAAAGAGTTAGCACAGGAAACAAATTCTGACCAGCATTAGTTACAGAAATGCGAGTATTGGTTAGGCAAGAATTCAAGAAAATCAAAAGAATAAGTGTGAGCCGTAATGTACTCGGTTCGCTTACAACAGTAAGAAGAATTGAGACGACGAGAAGGGAGGTGAATTGTAAGATTTTCAATATGGTTGCCCAAGGATTGAGTCTGACTTACAACGCCCATAGAAATACATATACTGAAAGATGAAATAAATGAGTCCTTGTGATTTTGTGATCTTCCTCTTTCATTAATGACATTTTAATTTGAGAGCAATCGTATTTGCCTTCATGAGCTAGAAATATATTTACCCATTCCGCACAGCGTGTCAGAGGAGATCGATTCCTTTGTTCGCCGCGGCGGAGGGAAGATCTGATTCCTGTCCACTCCGCTCGAGGGATCCGGTGTTATATAGAATAATAAATCAAATAATATTTGTAAAGCATATATCACAACTTTGCGGGAACTTTAAAATATGCTAATTTAAAATTATAAAGGTGTTAAGGCATCAGTTAGGGTGCGTACCTATCGTTCTGGAACCTTTTGGAAATTTTAAATTTTTGAAGTTTTATTCATTTAATGCCCGGGTTATCAACATATTTCAAGAGTCTTTGAGAAGTAGGGTAATGCAAACCCTAACACGTGTACAACCTTTTCATATCCTCGCAAAAGGTCTACAATTTGTGTTGATCAGAATTTTTCGAATATGTTGAAATGTTTTGAGAAATTCGCGAAAAACACTTAGTATTCCAGATTTCTCAAAACATTTCAACATATTCGAAAAATTCTGATCAACACAAATTGTGGATCTTTTTACATGGATTTGAAAAGGTTTTATAGGTGTTAGGGTTTGCATTACCCTACTTCCCAAAAACTCTTGAAATATGTTGATTACCAGGACATTACCTGAAGAAAAATTCAAAAATTTCCTAAAGGTGTCAGAACGATAGGTACTCATCCTAATTGATGTCCTAACATCGTTATAATTTTAAAATAGCATACGGGCCGTAAAAAATCTATTTGAATAAACGGGTTCGTAATTTGGCCCCGCGGGGCCGTAATTTTTTTTCATTCTAAAATGAGTCGTAGTGAATAGAGATGATATAATTTCTGGATGTATATCTTGGCTTCCTCCCTCCTCTGCCCATAGATGGCTCTCTTGGTGGCTTGACAATAGGAGTTGCAGGGGTAAGGGACACCTCGAGGAGGGAGTGTTGGGCGAGGGGAGGGGGTAGGTCCGTTATTTTGGACTGGATCGCATCCAGAAGCAAGGGTGATGGCGTAAGCGGCAACAAACAACTGTGTACTAGACGCTCAGGAGCGCTGAGAAGCGCGTTAAGCTTAAAAAGTCAGCGAAAAAAATATTACCTATGCCGAAATATTACGAAAGATGACGAAATATACGTCATAATGACAAATTGTTTCTGTTGGTGTGATGTCCAACTGTGACCTCGAAGGACACCTTCCCTGAACTATACTGACCATTTTATGCATACTGTGCTAACCAGACGTTATTGCATCATAACTATGACATTATATCATTTCTAGCAATATGACTCATTTTGCATGAAAAATTCACGGTCCCGTTAGCCAATTTTTCGGCCCGCCACCAAAAATACGGTCCCGCTGGGCCGATGCAAATTTCATTTTTTTCCAAAGTTAGTCCAAAGTTTTTTTTTTTCCAAAGTTAGGAACACAGGCACCAATAGCTAAGGTTCTAGGTCGGTTTTGAAAAAGATACAGTAACCCATCATTTTTGGGGTCGAAAATTTCGATATCTCAAAATTGCATGAGATATAGATTTTCTGGTGTATTTTCACTCGTGGAAAACGAATTTCAACATTATAGTTCACGAAATGTCGATCTAAAAAAGTTAGGCCTAATAAACCGATTTTCTCGGTCGAAATCGGCCAAAAACTTTACATAACAAATTTGGATGCCCCGGAGGGGCGTGTTTGCATTACGTTTTCGGAATGTACGCGTTCAAATGGATATTCCATCATTTTTTCAGATTTTTAAAAAAAGGGGTATTTTTCAGAATTCACATTCAAAGATAGGACTCGCTGTTTGGACAAAACCTGTAGATCAGGTCGCAGTTGGTATAGAGACCTGAATCATGCATATAAATGTAGAGGAGATCAAGCTGAACATTTCATATGTTGAAAGTGAGTTTCTATCTTTTCGTTGAAGCGCGCTGCAGAGCCTGGAAGTTAACAAACTCGACGGTGGAGGCGCGCGGGAGACCACTAAGTAGAGGGGAGGGTGAGGGAGGTCAGGCGGCGAGAGCGCCAGAAGGTTAGAGCGCGCTCTCTCGGGGGATACTAGCCCGATATCGCTAAATTCCAGGCTCTGCAGCGCGCTTCAACGAAAAGATAGAAACTCACTTTCAACATACGAAATGTTCAGCTTGATCTCCTCTACATTTATATGCATGATTCAGGTCTCTATACCTACTGTGACCTGATCTACCGGTTTTGTCCAAACAGCGAGTCCTATCTTTGGATGTGAATTCTGAAAAATACCCTTTTTTTTTAAATCTGAAAAAAATCATGGAATATCCATTTGAACACGTACATTCCGAAAATGTAATGCAAACACGCCCCTCCGGGGCATCCAAATTTGTTATGAGAAGTTTTTGGCCGATTTCGACCGAGAAAATCGGTTTATTGGGCCTAACTTTTTTAGATCGACATCTCGTGAGCTATAATGTTGAAATTCGTTTTCCACGAGTGAAAATACACCAGAAAATCTATATCTCATGCAATTTTGAGATATCGAAATTTTCGACCCCAAAAATGATGGGTTACTGTATCTTTTTCAAAACCGACCTAGAACCTTAGCTATTGGTGCCTGTGTTCCTAACTTTGGACCCTCACTTCAGAAAAAATTACCGGGAGAATCTATTTTTTTCCGTCCGAGACCACTTCCGTTATCTCGTGGACGGTCTGTTAACACATACATTTGTTTTTAAATGTATGTGTTAAACTCAGTTAAAAGTAATTAAGTAATGATTCGTGTCCGGTGAGTATGATATTATCACTTCAGCAGGGATCTATCACTGTTTAGGGTGATTTTAGGAGCAAAATACTCATCAAGCTATAGACCTGATAATGACCGGCCGATCACTGTCGATCGATTTTCAGGTAAAAATAAAATGATTTTTTTTCGAAAATTTTAAAGACCCTGGCTCCTTTAAAAAATCATTTGTTGAAAGTGGAATATTTCCAATCCTTTTGCGCTTCACGGTCGAAATATAATAATTTGATTTCGTTATTCAATGCTGCTGAGAAGGCTAGTTGTGCAAAAAAATGTTCCAGAGCGAGAATGGATGTGGGTGTGACAGAAAATCAAATATTGAATCATCCGCTCTTTACGATATATGCTCTTTTCATATCAACCTGATCGCAGTAGAGGTATAGTGGTTACAAAATCAGCGGCATTCGAACTTGAAGCATCAAAAGAAGACCTTATTTTTTAAATTTTTTAAGCGCATTACGAAACTGGAATATCTTCACATATTATTGAAGTCGTTTCTATTTCCTTGTGGCTACAAGGTTTAATCCGCCTTGAATCTTTTCAATGCAAAACTCTCATTTGATTAAGAACCGTTTCCTATTCACAATACAACAAAAGCACAGTTAGTACAGCAAGGCCGATCTGATGGCAGGCGAGACTTCGTGAATGGTTGTGGAGTGGAACAAAGGAGTGAGTGATACGATAATATCTGTTTGATGTTCACTGGAGTAATACTGGGTCGTGTATAAAATTGTACCTACTCAAAGAGGGATTTACTGTTTCGCGCGTTCACTGAATGGGTAGGGATGGGGTCACTTGCAATCACTTGTTCTCCGTATTTCGAAAATCAGCAAATATATTTAGATTATTCCAGGTGAATTTTGCGTTTATAAAGTTACCCAAGAGCCGTGCAGTAATGTGAATTTGCGCGCGTGCTCACGGTACATGGGGTGAGAGATTATGCAAAACTAAGAGAGCGGACGTGATCAAGCACGCGTGCACATTCAAATAAGTTCAGGAGTGTTGAATAACTTTATGCCAGTGATCACACAACGAGCGTAGTAGATTAAGGGAAGCAAAAGAGATGTGCGGTGCACGAGAGAGGTAAGGATTTATTGGCAATATTATCAGTTGTATCGACCCGACACCGTTACATTGTATTTTGTTTTGAACAAGATTCAGATCGCTAATTACTTTTGAAGGAATAACGCGGGCATTTGAAGCAGTGCAGAAACACAAAGGCGCGGGGCGGGGTGAGAATTTGAGATGTTGCCATCTTATTTCGTTATAATTTCAAAGTGCAATCCTCTTTCTCTAATCCATGTTCAACTATCGGTGGAGGGGAATAGTGGGTTCCAGTGAACAGCCTGCTCACTGAAGCCGTACAGATATGCCGCGATAAGTGGGTTTACATAATTGTTCTTTTGTTCATTGTCAAGGTCAATGATAAATCGCTATAAATTAGACTTGTCTATGCAAATTTAGAAGTTTATTCAGATTTTAATGCATTCAGGAGTTATATATATTTTATCTACGCACAATGCGCAACGATAATATTATATTATGGAAATATGTCGTACAGAATAATTTGACTCCTTACACTGGGGATTCAAAGTGATAGAATAGGGAGAGAGAAGGGAGTACAAAAATAAGCGAGAGAAAAAAATAAGCGTTGACTTTTATGAGTTGACTTTTAGCGATTTTACATTTGAGATGTGATAGCAATCACACTACGTATTTTATTCATCCACCCACTCTCTGGATGCCTCACCTGCTCACTTCGACATTATTGTTCCTATTCAATTATGATTCTCTTCAGGCTCCCTTGATTCCACATTCTATCGCCACGGAGAACAATGTTAAGCTGCCAATCGACTGTCGGTATTTCCTATTGGAATGTCAGTTACGGTAACCCTGGTTTGACAACTATGATTGAGTAAGAAATTCCCAAGCGAATTACGTTCGCATGCCTATTATATTCGTTGAAATGATTGCACTCGACAGAGACCAATGATTGCGTGAAAGAGCTCAATGCAGTACATAAAGACATGGTGCAACAACGATTCATATGTTGAATCTCCATTTCACATTTATTTAATCAGCTTTTCGATTTTCCTGAATGGTCGAAGTGGATGAAAAGCAGTAGCAGTCGGAGCAGCACTCGTCTATGTAGCAAATGCATCAGCAGAAGAGGAATAAATATATGCAGAAACGTATTTATAATATTACTAGTTCCTGAATTCGTCCCGTTTTCGTAACACGTGAATCATAGTTTCACCAATGTTATAACTTCTCGATCCTAAAACGTATCATAGTTTATCACCCACTCATTGTAAAAAAAACAATATTTATTGCATCTTTGTCGATCTGGTGACAACAGGAAGAGGCAGAGGCTGCACTCGAGTGTTGACAAGGTCCAAGCCCTCTGGCTAAGTGAGTAATTATTTCTTAGAAACGCCTAGGAACAAACTACTGAATTCAGCTCGCAATTTTAAATAACCGTTCCATGTGAAGCGAAAAAAGCGACTATGACTTTCTGTCGCTGATGAACGAGGATTATGGATAGATAAGAAACGGCTTTCTCCATCTGCGTGTTTTCTCATCCAACTGATCGGCAAGAAAGCTCTACCAATGAAGATAATCATTGCATGCAAATCCATCCCTGATTAAGGAGAGTTAATTGCATCACTACTGCATCAGTCGCATTTGCAGTTTCAACCACTAAAATCAACAGAGGCTGGAGAAATGGCTGAGCGAGTGCGTACTTTGTATTGCGAATTCAAGAACACTGAGATAATGCTGTTGTTTATTGTATGGTTTACGACCATTCTTTGTTTTATCACGAACGATATGATGTGACTCCTCCTCTGCAGTGCATGAGGAGGAGTCACATCACACTAAATTATCTCTTACTTCAGAGGCTAGAATCATCAACATTAGAGACGAATGGAGACTGCGACTGACAGTGCAGAGTTGTGAGTGTATCCGGCGCAGCTGAAGCAAGTTCGAGTGAATGCAACTGTAGGTGGGGAAGGGTAACAAGATAGGGAATCACAGCTAGTTGCAGTTGGACAGAGAAGACGCCAATTGTAATATTTCATCTCTACAACTCCCGCGTTCCATCACATAGTATATTCAACTTGTGAAACATGGATATGCAGTAAAAAGCAAAAAATATGTTGATATCAAATTCTATTCAAGAAAATATTGTCAAATATGATCTAGCATACCGTTTCCCATTCTACTCTTATGATTACAGTATCGTGTAATCGAGTACCTTCATTTCTCACTGGCAATGTCGTGACCTATCACTGTTGTTGTTCAGATATGATACGTTACGTTCTTTCTTGTACTGGATTTAGGTTGTAGTGGGGAACAATATTTTCCATTTAATTTTTGTGATATTCGTTCGCGACGAATTCGGCTTAGAAATATGCGCCGGCAGAGCATCACCAAGACAAATAATTTTTTTTTTTCGCGTGGAAAGCGAAAATCAGTTCTTGCAGAATGCTTGTTTATTTGGGATGACTGTGAAACATATTTCCAACTGGAGCGAAAAAATTTTCAACAAATTTACTACATACTTCCTTCATTTCGGATTGGAGTCGCCACCGCCTCATCGAGGAAGGATTGCCTCAGGAATGAGCGTCCTCCTCTGTTATCTTCATTCGAAAGGACTGGGAGGGGTACTGTGGGATCTATCGTAGGGAGTGCTTCCACAGGAATCGTGTTCAGGTACGATAAGCCTAACGTACGACTTGACATTTGAAAACAAAAACGAAAATTCATTAGCATTTTTTGGATGAAAGTTAGCTTTATGTTTTGATTTTATTCGAATCACTTCTGGGTTCACAATGCATTCACAATGTATTCAATGTCTCCTCTCCGCTATTTTTAGCCGCTCTAAACAATCTTTGAAGAAACGGTATCGACGTTTTGATTAATCGGCCCATTATGATAGGGGAAAGCGGGGAGAGGTACGCTAACTGCTGAAGAACGTACAGTGGATAGATAATATTGATTTTTGACATCTTTGAAAACTGGTTGGGAGATATTGTTCAGCGATTTCTCATTTCTGAAAAAACCTTTGTGAAACATGTCTCTTCTGGGAATACCAAGACATTTATATCTCAAGCTTCAAGTTTTTTTTCAAAAATCAGCTGAAGTTAGTGTTCTAGCGATATGACTTATTCATTGTGGTAGTTACATTTAGCGTTTCAGCGGTTGGGTGGCACGAATGGGAGTATGAAGCTGCCGAGGGAGGAGAGGTAGAGGAGATAGTCTAGGTTCTTGTATTTCTTAATTAATGAACTACCGTTTGGACAACAACAGCAGGTGAGAAGGAACTAGCTAGTGGTCAGCAGTTAAAACGCGTTCTCTGTAAGACTCGGAGAGGGGTGGCACAAGGCTTCAAAATGATCGTAACGACTTGCAACTGTGAGGGTGTTATGCCTATGGGTAGGGTATGCTCCCATATTATTTTTGTGCCCCTACCTCAACATTTTGACCTACCAATTTTGAAAAATTAAACTCAATATTCAAGGGCATGTTATATACCGTTCGAAAGGGCATGAAAAGTTATGCCTAAATCTATGTTTTCGTAAGAATTGGTGCATGTTCTCAATAGATAATGCATGAAACTTTACTTTTCGAGCAGTTTTCGGGATTGAATACAGAGATGGGATCAAAAAGTTTTCACGAACAGTAGATGCAGAATTTAATTCTCTATCGACGTATTTATTTCGTTTTATGCATATCGGTTCCGAAATATGCCCTAAGGCGGCTTTTCCAACACGCACTCGTCGACGAAGGTTCAATTCCTGCCCGTTGCAGATGTTTTGTCAATTTGTTTCATATCTCAATTTGAAAGTTTTCAGATGAATTATTCACTTTATATGACTAATTGCTACTTCTAAACCCAATACTGATAAGAAAACACGCTCCCAAGTGTATCGCTTCACGGAAATTGATTTTTTAAATGCAAATAATTGCAGTTCAATCATTCTTATTACCAAATAAATGCAGCATCATAATGCATTCAGAATAATGGCAACACAAGAGAGTGATCACGTGAATGTGTTGTTAATCGACTACGTACTAAGACCAGATCGATCTTGCTCTGACCACCATGACTTCCTCTACAAAGTATAGCCTCCTCATCTCATCTTCAAGCAAGGGGGGGGGCGCTTGTCGCGAGGTAGAGATCGCCTGCTCATCTTCTCCTTGATCTTAAGTGTCTAGAATACCTATCTCGTAGTAGTACAAATAATGCGATTGTATTCGTAGTTCACGATACTCACGTTTCGGGAAAACCCACTCCCAAGAGTGACCACTCTTCTTGGAGATGACTAGGTCTTCCAGAGGCTTGAAGGTGCCATACTGAAGTAATAACTATGTGCTACTAATTGAAATATGCAATAATATGGAGTCCGGGAGACGGATGGAGAGCAAATGGACAATTCCAAGCCTCTGATGTCACGACCAGACTGAGTCACTCCGTTGGAGAAAATGCTATCGTATGGAGTGGCAGCGGTTGTCCGCAGATACGAACTGTCCTGCGCCCTTAGAGACAAGCTGAATATGTTCTCGGCTAAATATGAGGTGAGAATATTTCTTTCAACCGTCTCCCGGACTCCATATTATTGCATATTTCAATTAGTAGCACATAGTTATTACTTCAGTATGGCACCTTCAAGCCTCTGGAAGGCCTAGTCATCTCCAAGAAGAGTGGTCACTCTTGGTATTGGATTTTCCCCGGAAACGTGAGTATCGTAAACTACGAATACAATCGCATTATTTGTACTACTACGAGCTAGGTATTCTAAGCACTTAAGATCAAGGAGAAGATGAGGAGGCGATCTCTACCTCGCGACAAGCGCCCCCCTTGCTTGAAGATGAGATGGGGAGGCTATACTTTGTCGAGGAAGTCATGGTGGTCAGAGCAAGATCGATCTGGTCTTAGTACGTAGTCGATTGACCACACATTCACGTGATCACTCTCTTGTGTTGTCATTATTCTGAATGCATATGATGCTGCATTTATTTGGTAATAAGAATGATTGAACTGCAATTATGTGCATTTAAAAAATCAATTTCCGTGAAGCGATACACTTGGGAGCGTGTTTTCTTATCAGTATTGGGTTTAGAAGTAGCAATTAGTCATATAAGGTGAATATTTCATCTGAAAACTTTCAAATTGAGATATGAAAAAAATTGACAAAACATCTGCAAAGGGCAGGAATTGAACCTTCGTCGACGAGTGCGTGTTGGAAAAGCCGCCTTAGGGCATATTTCGGAACCGATATGCATAAAACGAAATAAATACGTCGATAGAGAATTAAATTCTGCATCTACTGTTTGAACGGTATATAAGACGCCCTTGAATATTGAGTTTCATTTTTCCAAATTGGTAGGTCAAAATGTTCAGGTAGGGGCACAAAGATAATATGGGAATATACCCTACCCATAGGCATAACACCCTCAAAGTTGCAAGTCGATACATTTATTTTGAAGCATTGTGCCACCCCCTATAGTGGGGCGTCCGATTCTTACAGAGAACGCGTTTCAAGCAAGATATGAAATTTCATTTTTATTTTTTCTTTGCTCATCATATTTACCAGATATCGAATAGTAGCTTGTTTCACTCTTACAATCAACTTGTGAAACATCAACATTCAGGAAGAATATCAAAACATACAATAATTTCGAAAGTTATTGAAAATATTTTAAAAAAATGATATCTAATCTTTTCTGGCCTTCGACCTTCGGCACGGCACTAGGTAGGATGCCGGATGAGAACACAAATAAGTACCCTACTTCAGTATTTTTTATCTCCGGGTAATTGCGTGCAATTGAATGGTTTATAGCAATTTATGATAATACATTGCAACCTCTAATCACTTGTTCAATTTCGCACTTATTCCAGCAGTGATTTCGAATATCTTCCTCTCTCTTACACTATGTGAGTGGATGAGCAACATCCACCGTTGGTGCAGCACACACCCCTGCTGCAGATGCTGCAGACACAGTACCCCGGAGGAAAGGCAAGATGAGGAAGGGAATTTGCGAATATTTCAAGTGATAGTATTGACTTGTTATATACGATAAATTGCTTGTAATCTTCGTAAAGCCGAAATGGGGGACAGGAGAGGGGAAGCGCATCAGCATTTATCGGCGAGACGTTTCGGGCCACGGCCCATCATCAATCATTAAAATCTCTTTCTCTCTGCCCTCTCTAATCCACACACTCTCTCTTTACCCCTTCCTCTTCGCGATTCCCCATTCATTCACTCTACTAGTTGTCTATTTCTCACACTTCTTTATTGATTCGCGCTCTTTCTCGTTATATCGATTGTCGATTATCCACTCCTAATAGTTCTCTTTTCATGTGATTTTACTGACTGATGGCCGTGGCCCGAAACGTCTCGCCGATAAATGCTGATGCGCTTCCCCTCCCTGTCCCCCATTTCAGCTTTACGAAGATTACAAGCAGTACTTCTACACCATGACAGGAATCACCGAGTATCCCCTTCTTATACGAAAAAAGTAAAAAAATCGACAACCTGTGATTCCCTGCTTCACGCGTGGACTAATTGGTTAGGGATGGGTCACTCCCAATCACTTGCTGATTTTAGTCATGAAAATAATTCACTTATACTTATTCCAGATAATCCAATCAGCTAGCGATGAATGAAAAACGAAGATGGAACAAGTGTAGGGAGAGGATCGAGGTGGTGGTTAGGAGTTGCGTAATATGGATCAAGTGGTTCAAGTGGTCAGCTACTGTTCGAAACAGTTACTATTGCTGTAAAAATAATACTCGGTTCGAATTTGAAGCCTGGAAAATATGCACACCAATGATAGTAATGTTTGTTTTGTTTTGAACTGGATCGAGGATACAAATCTGTTTCTTCGCTCCAATTATTCACATAGGAGGCACGTGAAACCGAATAACTCCTCGAGCACGCGCCTTTATTCATTTATCTTGTTTTCACGTCATTCCGAATCTACTGCAGTTGTTGCAGCTCAAGAATTTCAACCAGTCCGATAGCAGTCACTCCAAGTAAGTAAGTTGCTAATATTTACCCGGAAATTTGAATGTGACTCAAGTTTTTCTTGAGTTTCATCACTTCTTTGAAAGCATGCAGGCTCTATGAGGTGCAATGCTTCTGAGCCTTGTTTTTGCAGTAAAACTTTATATTCGGGAAAAAAGTGAATAGAAACTCACACGACCTACAGGGCGCGTATAAAAGTATAGTGGCAAAATCAATCTCATCCTACTCGAAATGCACTGTTCCAATATATCTCAATTTGAAAAGGATGATGTGCTGCTGAAGGAGTGCACCCGGTGCAGCAGCCGCAAGTGAGAGCGCAGTTCCAGCTGGAAACAGACATGCAGGGTTTTTCGGAATCATTCCCAGTAAGAGCAAGATATTCAAAAGGCATCAATGTTGTTTTTGTTTCACTTTTTCTAACAATCTAATCGATTCCTTGGCAATCCTGGTTCATTTAGGATGCATGTGAAACATATTTCATCCAGTAGCGATCTTTTTTTTTAAACTTGATTTTTAAATCAAGATTTTTTTAAAAATTTAAAAACTTGTCTTCGGTCAATTTACATTGTTATTATTTTTTAGGAAGATTCCACGACAGGCCGGACGTCATCATCGCAGATCTTGACAAAAATTTTTTCCTGGATACCCCGTTTCATGGGCCCTCTTCAATAAATCGAGTATTATATGGGTCATGCTCTTGAAACACAGAAATTCCAGGTCTTCTTGTAAACATGGACGCTGGGGGAATGACAAGACATGGGTAGGAAGAGCGTGCATAATCCTAGCAACTATACGAGAAAAACATGATATCGAGGTGTGGATTTGGTTTTTTTCGATATGGATTCCAAAATTGTTGGTTTGTTTATGTAATTGTTTTAAATCGACAAGAAGGGTTGAATCGAATAGAGAAATTGAGCAGCTCTTTTGAAAGCCGGTTGAAACACATACGGAGGGGGGGGGGGCTTTCCGTTTTCGAGGCAAGATAGAGTGGTGGTGATCATAGTGGCCACATTTCTAATTGTGAAATGTGTCGAATAAGAACAACAATCTTGTTGCGCGAGTGTTTTTTGCTTGGAACCAACAGTGATCCCAGGAAGCAAGCGAGGCTGAAGTCTCGTAAGCTGCTTAAAGTGAATCGAGTACTAACTGTTGTTATCTTTCAAGATTATTGCAGTAGGAGAATAGTGGCATTTGTTCAAATATTGGGGTGTCCGGAAAGTTCGTATAATTTTTTGTTTTTATTTTTTATTCAATGCTTTACAATTCTCAGTGACCAATGTATGCCCCCTTCTTTCTCACTACCTCCCTCCAGCGATTGGGCAGGGTCTCGATTCCTCTCTTCCAGAATGCGGGTTTCTTCGAGACCGCCCAGTTCACGAAAGCCTTCACAACTTCATCTCGATTCTTGAAATTCTTTCCTTTGCAGAAGTCAGAGATAGAGCGGAAGCAGTGGTAGTCGCATGGGGAGAGATCCGGGGAATACAGTGGATGGGGAATCCTCTCGAGCTTCAGCTCGTCCATTTTCTTCTGGGTCATTTTCGCTCGATGTGGGCGAGCATTGTCCATCAGAAGAAGAATTTTGCCCTGGTTCAGGAGTTTGGGAGGGACTCTGATCGCGACATCTTCCAGTTGTTCAGAGAAGAGGTCGGCATTGATGGCGGTTCCAGTAGGAAGGATCTCTTATTAGATCGAAACAAGTAATGATAGAAAGAATCAGTGAATTTCCTCATTTTCTTCAAGGGAACGGGTTTGCGCTTCGCATCGGTGTCTAAACACTGTTGTCTCTTCGCTGGGTTATTCTACATGATTTACTCCTCGCACATGTCTATTATGGAATCTATCCATCGAAGATCCGATCTACGATGGAGCGATTTCCGACAGTAATTCAACACAACTGTATCAAAACATAGGCTATACTTCACCACTTCAACAAGTGTAGAAACTACGAGACTGATCCAACCCACATCCCACTTATCGTCAGAGTGACGCAATACATTGTTGACAAACAGATTGCGCAATCACTGCATTTGATCGCGAACTGACTTTTTTCCGAAGCATTATACGAACTTTCCGGACACCCCAATAGCAATCGCAGTTGCATCGGTTTGGAAACTTACCTCAATTTATTCTAGCAATTCTGTTACATCAATCGCGCGGGTGACGTGGATCACCATGCTACCACTTCCCGCCGGCCGGTGCACCCAGTTCGCCAAACTTATTACGGTAATGTAGCAGTAGGAAATAGAAGCCAGTAACTTGCCTTTTATAAATACGTACAAATATATGTTACCTACCGACAACTGTAATTTCTCATTTATCATATTTGCAAATAGTTCGCACATTTCGCGATTGCTTTCGTTCAAAATTATACCCTTTGATGTACAAGATCGTAACATTGCAAAACTTTGTTCACATCAATGCATGGGCGAGCTGTGGCACAACAACCCACCTGTTCAATCTCAATCTTATTTCTGCATAGCATACAACTCCCCGTGTCCTAACATTTGGAGTGCAGCTGTTGTAGCGCTCACAACTCTCGTCCTGCAGCAACAAAAATAGGGCTGATCATGTCGCTAACTGAAGAGTTTGACTAGTTATTCGCCGATCAGATCAAGTAAGTGAGTTTTTAACATCATTCAGAGGGATTCTCACCGGCATTATTGCTCCTTTTTCAAACATAATTGTTCCCCCCCTCGTCTTCTTACTTCCCTCGTTAGGAGATCGATGAAAAGTGTTTCTTTTGAAGATATGACAGAGTCAGAAATATAATACTTACCATTCTATTTTATATTTTTGACATAATTTGAATGATCTTCCATCTTCCTCACGCTAATTGTGGTATTCCGCGGATGTCAATGTATAAAGACGCGTATGCACCTATCATTGGGCCGGTGCACCCAGTTCGCCAAACTTATTACGGTAATGTAGCAGTAGGAAATAGAAGCCAGTAACTTGCCTTTTATAAATACGTACAAATGTATGTTACCTACCGACAACTGTAATTTCTCATTTATCATATTTGCAAATAGTTCGCACATTTCGCGATTGCTTTCGTTCAAAATTATACCCTTTGATGTACAAGATCGTAACATTGCAAAACTTTGTTCGCATCAATGCATGGGCGAGCTGTGGCACAACAACCCACCTGTTCAATCTCAATCTTATTTCTGCATAGCATACAACTCCCCGTGTCCTAACATTTGGAGTGCAGCTGTTGTATCGCTCACAACTCTCGTCCTGCAGCAACAAAAATAGGGCTGATCATGTCGCTAACTGAAGAGTTTAACTAGTTATTCGCCGATCAGATCAAGTAAGTGAATTTTTAACACCATTCAGAGGGATTCTCACCGGCATTATTGCTCCTTTTTCAAACATAATTGTTCCCCCCCTCGTCTTCTTACTTCCCTCGTTAGGAGATCGATGAAAAGTGTTTCTTTTGCAGATAAGAGTTAGAAATATAATACTTGCCATTCTATTTTATATTTTTGACATAATTTGAATGATCTTCCATCTTTCTCACGCTAATTGTGGTATTCCGCGGATGTCAATGTATAAAGACAGGGTGTAACAACGACTCACATGCTGAATATTATATTCTTTTTAGCAGCTCATTTATTTGGCCACTCCCACACACACCTCTCTATTCTTCCCTCATCCGAGCTGTGCCGCCTGCACCCTGGCAGTCCTAGCGGGGGGGGGGGGGGGGAGCGCTAATAAATAAGAGAGAGAGGGGGGGGGGGGAGAGGAGAGCCCTCCCTTTAGTGTATTCCTGCCTGTGCCCCCCTGGGCCCTCTGGGATAAAGGAGGACCCTTCCGACTTGAGGAGACCTCCCTATGGCATATATGTCCCTATGGCGTATTAGAGTTGTCGTCTTCTGTGAAGAAATACTTTATCGCTTCGATCGAAACATGAAATACAATAACTGAAAACTGGAATACTAACGCGTAACAGTCAATTGTTCTTCACATAGCGGGCAGTTCATCCTATTTCCGGAGTAGCACTCAACGTGGAAATAGCAATCACAGTGGTAACAAGTATTCAACCGGTCAGATCTGCTAATCCCAAGCATGCATACAGCACATATGGAAGGAAGGACGCCTGCTTCAATTCCTGCATAGATTGCCTTTTTCACTCCGTGTTTTCTTAACGAATTCGCTTCCTTGTGCTGGAAATAGATATGATGAATGACTGAAGTGAAGTTAAAAAAGAAAGTGAGTAGTAAAATGCCGAGATGAGTTTGTTGACTGATGAAGTTGACTGCCGATGCCTTTTACGCTGTTGCTGTACCATCTCAGACTGTCCAGATCCATCTCTGTGAACCAACACGGTCCCATCAGTAGGAAGGAGGCGTGTTTCTGAAAATGCTTTGGCAATGTAGGCTGTAAGCGTTCGTAGTTTGCTTGACGTTTTCAACATTGACGCTCCATTTCGAAGGTTCTCCATTTCCTACAAATATTCATTTGATTTTTGTGAAAATATTTCTGTAAATAACTAAATTAACCCACTTCTCTGAATTCCCTCCAGTCCTTCAGTGTGGCTGGTCTGGTGCAACAGTAGGAAGGAAACTTCCACTGAGCCCGCCTACCAACTTCCTCGTTATGTTCAACCGCCTGCCTACTCGCAGCGCTTCCCTCATCACATGTATCAGCATTCTAAACCGGCATCTGAATGCCCTTCGTATATCTAAACACATTCGTTATTCGAATACCACTCTACGTTCCATTGTTCTAGTTCATTTTCTTAGTTATTATTAATTTATGTATGTTGTCCACAATTGTTGTTCTCTTATTGTAATAAATTATGCACCCAAATTGGTGACTTCGACAACTGCTCATAAGCCTTAGGGAGGTCTCCTCAAGTCGGAAGGGTCCTCCTTTATCCCAGAGGGCCCAGGGGGGCACAGGCAGGAATACACTAAAGGGAGGGCTCTCCTCTCCCCCCCCCCCCTCTCTCTCCTATTAGCGCCCCCCCCCCCCCCCCCCCCCGGCTAGGACTGCCAGGGGGCAGGCGGCACAGCTCGGGTGAGGGAAGAATAGAGAGGTGTCTCCCACACTGCCAGGAAGGATCGAGGGAAGAGAAGATGAAGTGGAGTTCGACGTGGTTGTCGCCTTTCTGGCCAAATTAGTGATTTTTACCTATTTTGATGACTATTCATGGTCAGACCTTAAATGAACCCGCAAATACTGATAAATGAACTCCTTGAAAATACATGTCCCTGTCTGGCTCCCCTCTCTTAGTTGAAAATAATTCATCGAATCAATTCAATTTCGAATATTCCAACTGTAAAATCGAGTCGGGAAAATAATGGGAATTTGTTCCTTTCCCGTTGCTGAGTGTCGACTCTCGCTGGCAGACGGAGATTGTGTGAGGATCGTCGTTCTTGAACTGCTCACCGCAACTTTTCAGATTTCCCGGTCGATTGCTTTTGTTCAGGATTGGCAGAACTGTCGTAGTCGCTTGTTAAGACGGGTATACGCAATATTTAGAAGGCATATTTTACATCTGAAAAGTTCGTATCAATTAGTGCCAGCCATTTCGTTTGCATTTGGCCGGATGCTTGACAACATTCTGTTTTTTTGGAGTAATGGTATTCTTAGTGTAATTTAAAATTTGTATAATTGTTCAACTCGCCGGAGAATAATATGATTATACAATGTGAATTATGTTAACCCTTATTCATTTTCTTGTGGGAAATATATTACACATTGCAGAAACAAGCAATGCTTAGGTTGCTTTTGGATTATAACCTTTAGTACTGTTACTCTTATCATGATGGCGATTCCATTGAAGAACTTCTGTGACCGGAATGCAACTGGCACGATTTATTATACATATTCCAATTAAATTGTTTCACTCCTTTCAGTTTATTTCGTCTGCTCACATCGAAGAGCATCCTCCTTCTAACAGGTGACAAAGTAATGAAGCGGTGATGGTTTTTGTCCAAGTTTAATTATGATGAACGTACTGTGTTTCACGGCTGTTTTGTAGCACTTTTTATCATGGGGCAATGATCGAGATCAATATGCCAGCTGAAATAAAACTAATTGTCATTTGCCCCGTTCAGCCCGTACAAAATATGCGTAGTGAGGAAGACACGTCTCCACGATGTCACTTCTGTCATGTCTTCGCCGTGGAGATTCATCAGCTCTTGCCAGATAACGTCCCAGCAGCTGCAGCATCCCCGAGGTAAGGCAAGAGGTGAGGAAAGGTATTTAGCAGACTTCAGATATTCCGATCATTGTCTCTAGGGTACCATATAATGTGTGATTCGCTGCTTCATGTGCGATCTAATTGAGCAGGAGTGCCAACGTTTGTTACACTAAAACATTCATAGGGTAGAGTATTACGGAGAGATGTTGTGTTCGCCAATCGTTCTTGGAATGGGAAAGATCGAGGTGAGCGGTATCTAAGAGGGATTGTGGAGCTAGTTGTAGGATCCTTAAAATACAAATGATAAGCTGGCGAGCATTGATGGTGTATTTGTGTGGAGTATCGATATAGCTGGACAGGCATATCATTGTAATTCCAATATAAAAAAAAGAAAAGGCTGTAAATTCTACACCGATTTTGTTGTTTTAATTTTTGTAAAGCCGGCTCTGAAGAACTATTTTGGGGAGCAATGACGGTGTGTGAATCAGCTCTGAAACACAAAATGAACTGTTTCTATTCAAATATCATTCCCGTCATACATAATCCTTCTACTCACTTCATTCGTTGCTGTTAGCCACGATGAGTTGATGCCACTCAACAGGTAACGATAAAATTTTTCGATTATTTTATGAAAGGATAAACACCATTTATGCACATTTGCGTGATCTTATCGTTTCATGAAAAGTTGGTGAAGCGGTGACTCGCCTGGCAAGTTTTAACCATTTTCCAATGCATCATATACAGGAAACCTGATTGGAGAAAGAAGAGCGATGAAGGAGCGTTTTGTATGATATAATTCAGATGTTAAGATCTTAGAAACTCAATTTTCGAGCATTTTTAGTGTTTGCAATCCATGAATTTTGCAATCCATGAGTTAATACGTTTTCATGTGACGGTATCGAATCTGTAATTATCGATATTCATCATTCCTCTTATTGCCTCAGTCTACCCTTCAAATCTGTGCGCATTTGCATGGTTTATCGTTCGCCCTCGTGCACTTCTGCCTCTCTTGCTTCATTTCTCTCCTTTATTGTACCCCTTATAAACAATTCCCCTTTCTAATATGTGGTGATTTCAACTTCCTAAATATTGATTGGGCAAACTTCACTTCTCCCTCTCAGAATGACCTTCTCTCTTTCGCTTCCGATCATCATATGACTCAATTTGTCAACTTCAAAACGCGCGGTGAAAACATTTTAGATCTAGTTCTTTGTAATCGTAACTTAGTATTTAATGTGAAACCTTCTCTCCCCTTTTCTGATCATTCTAGCATATCCTGCTCTTTAGGTATCCCTCCTCCCCCCTCTCTTGACTTTGTGCCTTCTAGAAAATACCATATGGCTGATTGGGATTCAATTAATCACGTTATCTCTGCACATGATTGGACCATCGCACTCTCTCAACTTGATGCTTGCGAAGCCTATATGTATTTTTCGAATTTCGTTAATCACACTCTTGACCGTTTCGTTCCTAAGTCATCTCCCTCTCCTCACTCTCATTATCCCCATCATCTAAGCGCTTTTCACGCTAAATCTGAAAGGGCAACCTTTCTTGCGCCCAACAGTTTACTTGCACAACAATTATCCAAGAGTTTTGAAAAAGCACTGAGAGCACATTTCGTGAGAGTTGAATCGCGTGTCATTGAGTCAAAAAATGTAAAGGCCTATTACAATCTTTGCAAAAGCCGCCTAAAATCTAGTAATGCATCTCCTCCTGGTATAATTGATGTTGATGGGAGTAAGTTGCTAAACAATTTGGATAAGGCGCAAGCATTTTCCAAGTACTTTGCCTCCGTCTCCTCTTCCCCTCTCCATGCTCCTTTACTCCACCATACTCACTCTCAAACCGCATCTAATTTCGACCTACCTTTCATCTCTGCAGCCCAAATTCTTGTTGCAATTAGGTCATTGTCTCTGAAATGTAACCTGATAGTATACCTAACCTAGTTTACAATAAATGCAAATTTTCTATTGTGTCCCCATTGCTTATCATATTTAATAAGTCTTTGCTAAACAATTCGATTCCTGAAATTTGGAAAAAGGCTATTGTCAAACCCATTCCTAAAACTTTCTCTAATTCTATCAATAATTTTAGGCCCATTAGTCTAACATGTTCGGTAACCAAAATTTTCGAAAAGATTCTAATTTCAGAAATAACTCATTATTTAGAAGCAAATGACCTCTTAGACCCCAACCAAGCTGGCTTCCGCTTACATCGCTCTACGTGCACCCAGCTTGTCCAGACACACTCACACTATCTTCAGTTTCTATCTCAAAAGTCGTCCTTTGATAGTGTTTACTTTGACTTCAAGAAAGCTTTTGACAGCATAGATCACCGTTTATTACTTTTCAAATAACCTTGGTTTTTCGGCGCATATAGTTGCATGGATAGAAAATTATCTGTCCAACGGGTCCCAGTGCGTCATTATTGAAAATTGTATATCTACTCCCACTACAATTACCTCAGGAGTACCACAAGGCTCCTGTATTGGCCCTCTTTTGTTTATCCTATTTATCAATGATCTTGCAAAAAGGTTACCTTCTGAAGTAAAATATGGTGTTTATGCAGATGATCTTAAGATCTATGCTAAGGCGCCTATTCATTCTCATATCCTCCAGTCGGCAATTGACTTAGTATTTGCTTGGTCTCTCGATTGGAATCTATCTCTCAATGAATCAAAATGTACCGTTGTTAATTATGGCCCTTTTCCCCCCGTACCCAATATTTCATCAATGGAAAGCCGCTCTCTGTATCCCCTTCCATGAAAGACCTCGGTATTCTTATGCAGCCTTCACTGAAATTCAATGAACATATCGCTAAAATAACTTCAAAAGCTAGAGCTCAAGTAAATATTATGTTTAAATGTTTCTATTCAACAGATCATTGTTTATATTAGGTTAGTAAGAAAGTTCTGTCGCGTTTCTCGTATTTTACATTTTGGTTTATCCTGCCCTTCAAAGTTCATCAATCTTCATACGATTTTCAGCTATCCAATATTGCTTGGTTACTCTTTCGGGAAAAAGTTTTCACAGTTTTCTCCAATCACTAAATCTGGTACAGTCGACTGCCAAATTCAGCGAAATTGATGACCAACCATATTTTTTATTTGCTCATGGTTGAAAGAAGAAATGTGATATGGGCATAACTAACATGCTATTGTAGAGTGCAACAATTGGGCATGTTTTTTATTGCATAACAATAAGAACGCACCAACATGCCAACTTGGGATCAGCGCTAATTCTGAAAATTTCACTGAATTGAATTATGTTGATAAGCATTTCTCATCCCTGAAGATTTAGCGATTAATCCAGTAAGCTCAATTGTAATGAGATGTGAAGTACTCGGTATGATTAGTGTTTACCTTAAATTGGACAGTGGTGCACCTAACTGTTCGTAAGCTACAATTTTGCAAAGAATAAATCGAAAATTGTTCTTTGAAATCGGCCTTTTTTTGCAATCTGCAGCTTCACACAAATATCGAATGCCGGATGTTAAGTGATAATATGGATGTACAACTCTAGTTTTATCACCCTTCAAAGCAGTAGAAGCAATTGGTAGTTCTTATTCAAACGGCTGAGTTCAAAAAATAACACCATAAAATCGTAATTTTGAGAATTTTTGATATTTTATTTATTTACTCGCTTTATATGCGAAATAGAATCGACTTAAACATGTTGATGTATACTACTTACATCACTTCAACTTATGTTAAATTGAATTTCCCGACAATTTATTCAGTCAAGAAAAAATGGAAAAATAATACGCGACAGAACTTTCTTACCAACCTAATATAATCGCGCGTTTGTAACTTTCATCAGGCCTCTGCTTGAATACTGCTCAGTTGTCTGGTCTCCATCTACTGTTACTCTTGCGAACTCGATAAAAAGCGTTCAACGTAATTTTACGCGCCGTCTTTTTGCGCGTGGTCATATTCCATACACTTCCTACCCACAAAGACTTTCTCTTCTTTCTTTACAAACTCTTGAACATAGAAGATTGATTTCTGATCTCCCTTTTCTTTATAAATCTATTCACGGTTTCTACTCTTATGACCACTCTTCCCTTTACAAAATTTCCCTCTTACACGGAGTCTTCGTAGGGCACATGCTTTGCGCATTTCTTTGCCTTTCGCGCCTCCAAAGTCTCACTCTTCTTTCATCACAAGGACTGTAGATAGATGGAACGCGCTATCCTCTGAAATCGCTACAAGCTCGCTTAAACGACTTCGTTCCCACCTTCTCTCTCTACCATCTATCTCATTCTCTTCCGAGTCGCTGTTGCGCTGCCCCGCCAAATCCCCAATCCCCCAATTTCAAAGTCTACTCCCCGTTGCATTCAAGTCCATTTGTCCTTACCTACCGTCGAGTCGGCGTCGCTAGCGACCCTGGGGGCGTTTGACTCGAGGTAACCCAGTCTACAAACTACATCCACCGCAATCTACCGAAGACTGTCCGAAATCTCCCCTCATAAATACACCTGGTGGATAAATAATTGAATTGAATTGAATTGAATTGAATAGGCGGCGAAACAAGAAATAACCGGGCAAATCTCCTTCTCATTTCAGCAGAACATTATTTTACCCGTTCTCTTTCCTAGCTTCTACTCAACAAAAACTTTAAAGTAGCATATGAAGAAGACGAATGACGATCATGAAAAATCTGGAATTAAATTGCACGATTTGGGCGCTTCAATTTTTTTTTTATTCGTAAACATGCGATTGTCGGTTTCACTGGGCGCACCAATTGGTTAAGCATGGGCCAAGTTTAATCAGTTTAATCAAGTGTTAACAATTCCAGATGGATTTCGTGTTCGTCAATCAATCAGCGACAAATGATTGAATTACGGAGATCTGCTTGTATGGATCGTTAATGTTTTCTAGTGTTAAAAACTAACCGAGAAAACGAATAGCATTATAAAGAATGAATCCCGATGGTATTTTTAAGTTTGCTGAAGCACAAATTAGGAGAACGACAGTTCACTAATAACAACGGATGTGATAGGATCATTTGAGTTTCAACGTGTGCTTGAAAGCATTCAGCTTTTGCTTGTGCCAATGGATGGAGCTATACTTTGCTAAACGAGAGGTGAGACTCTCTCGGCAAAATCATTCCACAAATTTCCCTCTCGATACTCGGTTGACTCTCGAAATTAATTTATACGAGAGTCGACTCTCGGCGAGAGCTCTCGCGAGACATGCAAATTCATTCCTCTCGCAGAGTTTCCTTTGTGGTGGTCATTCTCTCACACTCCCGGTGATAGAATTGCTATGAGTTTCAAATGTCATTCTTCTATTTTGTTCGCTCTCGGAGAACATTCGCTCTCGCGAGAACTCTCGCCTCTCGGCCGAGAGATGCAAATGAGCTCTCGGTCGAGACAACCGAAATGAGAGTCGTCTCGACCAAGAATGAAAGGTCTTCTCGCGAGAGTTGTCTCGTTTAGCAAAGTCTAGATGGAGCGTTCGAAATTTCGTATGTAAAAATAATTATTTATCAGATCGATGAAGTCTGCAAAATTTTAAAATGCTTAAAACACCCAGGATTCCCGAGCCGTCTCCGATCCAAGTACATACGTGGATTCTTGCGGTGTGTGATCAATATTTCTATGGAGCGGTGAGTGTAGGTCACTTTCTCAGTTTGGACAATAGGCGAGAGAGTGTGGGAACCGAAGAGAGTGCCCATATGAAGGAGTGGAATACGGGGCTGTAAAGACCACCGTTGAGCACGCGAACCTGCCAGGGTGTCTAGAGAGACAGTGGGCAGTGGACTAGTACTGATTTGTGGACAACTACTGTACACCTGGGGATTGTTACCGTACCCCAATGATGGTTGCGAGATGAGCTATTGAGTCGATTGAATGAGCGGAAAAGTAGGAGACTGGGGCGGAAGTGATCGGAGATCACTGCTTACCACAGCGGATAGCAATGGAAAGCTACCGTACGCCTGAGAATGAGTACCGTAACCCACCGACTGAAATCTGCCTTCGGTTAATCGTAAGGTGGACGTTGAGGACACGCGTTAAGGTCATTTTTGGGAGTGTTTGAGCATAGGAGGCAAGTTTTGAGCGCAACAGCGAGTGTTTACCTTCAAAACTTTCACTAATTTTTGGGAAAAAATCAGAATTATTTACTACAGGCTATCAAAACACCCACTTTGTGTGCATTTGTGGTGTGGTAATGGATGACTATCTTGAGTAAGTATGGTATGAGAGTGATCATAGTGTCCTGTGAGAGAAATGGTACCGAGGATGTGAAAAGAACAGCTTGAAATCTCGATTTTTAGCGGATTTTGATCACTCGCTCGAGAAATTCACGGGAAAATGGTCAAATATCGATTTTTTCTGAACTTTGAAAAATCACTAAAATTATGCTGTTTTGAGAGGAGATTCAGACACACCAGTGGACGTCTATAGAAAAAATCTGAACATGAAAGTGTAGAGTTTGAACAGTCGAACTTGGATCACCGGTTTATCAGAGATCAAAGACCAAATTCCCGAATTTTATTTCAACGGTTCGAAGTGATGATAAGAATGCATGCAACAGTCGCAGTTGCTTTATTAACTGGATAAATCGAGGAGACGAAGCGAAGTACACGAGTGAGTGAGGATTGGCATGATGAGAATTCATGGTGGCAAAATTTTAATTTTTTTTTAAAGCTTAGTGTGGCTCCACATTGACGAGTCATGTCATCGCGCCATCTTGTCTTAGGTCTCCCTGTAGGTCTTACACGATCAAGGGGCGTCCACTCCATAACTCTCTTCGTCCATCTATCATCATTTAGTAACGAAATACGTCTAGCTAGATTCCATTTCCTGTGCGTTGACTGTACTCTGACATCCGGAATAGGCACTTTCTGTGAAAGCCATTCGTTCGTTCTCCTGTCAAATCTAGTAACTCCGGCCATTTTCCTCATCATTGATCTCTGAGCAACAATTAGACGGGTTCTTATCTTCTTTGTTGAATTCCATAACTCGCTCCCATATAGGAAAGCGGGTTCAACGCACATCTTGTATACTCTCGCTTTGAATCCCATCTCAATTTGTCGATTTGTCAAGAAGGCAAAGAATCGATTAAATCCTTTCCAGGCACTTCCAATTCGTCGGTTCACTTCTAACATGAGATTTTGATCAAAGGAAACTCGGTTGCCGAGGTAGATGAAGTAGTTCACATAAATCACAAGTTCACCATCAATCACCAGCGCACTTTGACTTCTGTTTGTCATCCCGACTGTCTTTTTCTTATTCACAATGAGACCAACTTTTTTACTTTCTCGGCATAAGTCGTCGATCATGTTTTTCAATTCGATTGGGTCATGTGAGATCAGAACTACATCATCCGCATATCGTAAATGATGCAATTTCTTCCCATCAATGTTGACTCCATATCTCTCCCAATCCAACTTATTCATGCATTCTTCCAAGACAGCATTGAATATGTGTGGGGACAAAGGATCACCCTGCCTGACTCCTCTTTCTACATCGATCTTGACCTTTTCATTTCCCATCCTCACATATACTCGTCCTCTGCTATAGATTTCCTTCAGTATATTCACTATCTTGGGGTGAACTCCTTGAATTAACAATGATCTCCAAACAGCATCAAATTCGATCGAATCGAAAGCCGTCATGTAGTCAACGAAGACGAAATACAGAGGAAAGTCGTATTCGCTTGCGCGATTGATCAGTTCCGTTATTACAAAAGAATGATCGATTGTAGAGTAGTCTCTTCTGAATCCCGCTTGTTCATGGGGTTGTCTTGCATTGAGCGTTCTTTGAATACGTGTGTCAATTGTGGTTGTAAAGACTTTGTAAATGATATTCAAGAGAGCAATGGGACGATAATTCGCTATGTCCAAATGATTTCCTTTTTTGTATATTAGCGAGATTGTAGAATCCGGAACTGAGTCTGGTATTTCTCCATCGTTGATCCATTTATTGAAAAGAGAGCATAGGGGCTTGACCAGAATGTCTACACCACTTTTCAGCATCTCTGATGTGATTTTATCTGGACCTGGTGATTTTCCAACTTTAATCTTCTGTATTGCATGATTTACTTCACTCGGTAAGAGTTCCAGAAAGGGTTCACTTGATTTCGCGATTATTCTTGAGGGGGCGCACGGTTCTTTTGAAAAGGTCATTGTAAAAGTTCTGCACCACGGAACACATTTCATTCTTCGAATTGGCTATTGACCCATCTGCCTTTTGAAGTTGGTTCAAGTGTGTTCGTCCAATCTGCGATGACTGCAGTGCTCTGCACGTACTATATCCATATCTCACTGCCTCTCTTACAACTTCTAGGTGCCTTTTTCTGAGATCTTCATGTATTGAAAAACGTAAAGCTTTACTAGTGAGAGAGAATTCAATTCGCTTCTGTGCCGTGGTTGCATTATCCTTCAGTTCTTTTCTCTTCGCAAATAGAGCTTTCGTTGATTGAGAAAACCTTTCTTGTTTTACTGATGGCACCATAGACTTCCTTCTAATCGTGTGCAGCTGCTTCTTTATGGCATCATAACTCGTTAGTGTTCCGTGTATCGATTGTACGTTGCTCGTGAAGATTCTCTTATCGAATTGTACTTGGCGTCGAGGTTGGTGGTAGAGCTGTCTTGATTTCGTTGTAATTCTTATTTTTGCCATTATTAGCCTGTTATCCGTAGTGAAATGTAGACTTCCAACTACAGATACATCTAGCACATTCGACGGACTTCGAGACATTATATAGTCGATTTGGTTTCGGGTAGCCATGTTGGGCGCTTCCCAAGTCCATTTCCTCGTGTCTCGCTTGGTGAATCGTGTATTGTGCACGTACAGGCGCATTTCCGCACAAAAATCAGCTAGTCGATGCCCTCGTTCGTTTCTTGTTCCAAGTCCATGATTTCCGATGAAGGTTTCATCCGGTGTCTGCCTTGATCCAATTGTCGCATTGAAATCTCCGCAGACCACTACATGACCTCGTCCGCCACCCGGTAGACGAACACGACCAGCGGAGGAGGTAATGAGGGTCGATAGGTCATTCATTATCCGATCGTACTCCTGATCTGAGTGGCTTGAAGTGGGCGCGTAGATGTTGATTACGCGCAGTCCAATTAGGGGAATGTCCACGAAAGACAATCGGTCGTTCAACGAATGAAAAACACAATGGGGCGCCCAATGATTGCTTATCAAGAATCCGGTTCCATGAGCGGCACGGACACCATATCCCACTAGCAGAAGGCCGCTTACTGCTAGGGTAAGAGAGGTATGGCCAGACCTCCTCAGTTCTTGTAAGGCTATCAGATCAAAGGGCAGGCCACTCACTGCATCTTCCAGTTCAGCAACTCAAGCGTCCGACTTGAGCGTGCGCACATTGAGGCTCCCGATTCGGATGGTTGATACTTGCATCCAGTGGACAGGCGACCCGCGAGGTTGTCCAGGCGACTCGACAGGGACTCCCACTCGATCGCGGGCTGAGAGAGAAGTGGGAACCGACCACTCCTCGCCCGCTCTCGAATGGAGAATGGAGAATGGAGAATGGAGAATGGAGAACCTTACATTGGCTTAAAAAATGATATTGTATTTTTGGTTTGGAGTGTTTCCTATTTTAGATATTGCATCACAAGTTCCTGATTTAGCTTCAATTTCCTTTCTCATGGCTTCATGTTTTCATCATTTTTTAAAATTTATATATTCTAAAACCACGGTTGATTAACGACCGTTTTACATGCGAAAATATAAATCAACGTTTGTAGCATGTAATCGTGGTCGCTGGATAAGTCTGAGAAGCAAGAAGATGCAGTCAAAGAGACGCGAGGTCTTCTCACATACCGCGAGGTCTTCTCACATCGGTGAGAGATGAACTGAATTTCTCGAGGATAAGAATTATAATGCAGTGGTTGAAACGATAGTGTTGCTGAAAAAATACCGTTGGTAATGTTGATTTTAATGTATGACTCGCAGTTCAAACTGATGTGGAAAATCGAAAACTGATGATATAATTGATTGGCACGGCCCCCGGAGCATCGACATAAGGAAAGGGAAAACGTCCAGGGGCTGTCCATGAAATTGCTTGAGCTGTATAAAAATATGCTGCAGAATTACCGCTAAACATAGAAAAAAAGTGCCTGAAATTCAGGGTTTTTGTTGATCGCAACTGAGTTTGTAGTTTGGTTGGGGAAATTTCAGGGACATCGATCCGAGAAACGTTCAACATTAGTGACGATCAGGCAACATTAGTAATAAATCAGGCACTACTGACTGTACATTATTTGAACGCGCGCTCCTTTTCCTTGATGCTTGCGGACGTTTTATTTTTCCTTATGTCGATGCTCCGGGTATCTTGTTTTGGTATTTTGACCGCTGAAATCAGAAAGGAGGAGGCAGAGACTGCAATCAAGGAGACGCAAGGTCTTCTCACAGCCGCAGACGAGAAATGAACTGCATTTCTCGGGGATAAGAATTGTAATGCAGTGGTTGAAACTAGTGATGACAAAACGGAAGTCGGCACCTTGTCAGAAAAGACTCGATTTATACCCCTTGCCGGCAAGACGGCCCTTTCAAGCCGGCGCGCTTGCCGGCGACCCCTCCCTCTCCCTCCTCAATCCGGCAAGGATGACCTTTCAACGGGGAGTTGTCGGCGCGCCGATAAGAGACGGCCAGCCGGTAGATCAAGGCCGCCTGCTAGGGAACAGAGAACCATTTCGAGCATAGTATTCAAAGTAGACTGGGTGTTTGGTGTGAACTAATTGGAATTATGTCAAAACAACCTATTTCATCATCATTACGTAATATTGCGTCATCCTTGCTTAATATGACGTTTTCAGCCAACAAAACTCTTCAAACTTGATGAAAATAATGGCATGAGAAGTCATTTGAAGCGGGGCGATCTCGCCGTCAATCGCATATATCGATTTCGTCATCATCATGCAATATGACGTCATTCTTATGCAATTTCATCCATTTCACTCATGATTCACTTCAGTCTCAACGAAAATGATCGGTAAAGGAGTCATCGGATATGGGGCGTTTCCGCCTTCAATCATATTTATCTATTTCGTCATCACCATGTAATATCATTCTATATCATATCATGTCATATCATGTCATTCTAATGCGCCGAACTTTACTATGTGAACTGCACCGAACTCTATCCGAAAAATTACGATATCCAATTTTTCCTCTTTCGCTATCGATCGGAACTGCTCATGTCTAGAGAGATGCGCCATAACCTGCAGATTATCCGCCCCAAGTTTCATCTCAAACTTATTCAAAGCCGCATACGGTAATAGAAAACTCGACAATTCTTAATTTTGCCTTGTTTCAGATGCAGAGCTAGTAACCGTTTTTATTGCAAATTTGCATTGGGCAAGCTGCTACCTTTTTTTCTGTAAAATCATAAGCGCAGATGGGAATCGACATACTACTGATGCTGGCGGAATAACCTCATCGCCTACTGCGTGTAAGATAACTCTAGAACATTTTTGCTAATTTTCTATTGGTGTACGGTAGGTCAGTATTCCATTTTTTTTTGTAATTTCCTCGCAAGATGTTATTTTAAATAATTTTAAATAATTTCACAGAAAAAAGGTAGCAGCTTGCCCAATGCAAATTTGCAATAAAAACGGTTACTAGCTCTGCATCTGAAACAAGGCAAAATTCAGAATTGTCGAGTTTTCTATTGCAGTATACGTAGAGACCGCACGCTCCGCCCACTTAGGAGGAGAAAGAGGCGCGTCGAAATCTGGTTCTTGAAATGACGCAGCGAATACTTATCCAAAAAATATGGAAAAAATATTTTTGGATACGTCTAACTAGTGTCTATAAACGACAGGGTGCCCGTCATGCATTATCTAATCAGAAATATCTAAAAAAGACCGATTTAGGGTTCATGATAGGGGAATGAAAAGGTTCCGACGACAATTCTTAACACGGGCATGGTGCGATGGATAGTTCCTGATTTTAGGCGTCGATTGGCACCGAGAACGTATTTTTTGGATTTTTTTCCGATTAATCATTTCATTTTAAAGGTTCAAGAGCGTGCGCTAATGGAACTGCAAAGGGGCGGTGCTTCCTCTCTACTTGCTCGCTTATCTCTCACCCGGCGTGTGCAGAGAGCGCGCGCTCTTGAGGACCTCTGCCTTTCCTCTCATCCTCGAGCAAGCTCGACGCGAAGCTATGCTCAAACTTTTGGAGAAACCAGGCAGAGCGGGCTCCGCCCACTTCGCTCTCGTCCCGATTTCGACTCCCTTTCCGTTGTGACTCTTTCTAGGTGTTTTTGGGCCATAACTCGAGTCAACGATACGATATCTCCAAACGGCAAAAAGTATGGCCTGATTTAGCCCCAAAGGGATACATTAGACCCACAAATGACCCTGCCAAAGCAATTCGGTCACCCACCTTGCGGTCTCTACGTATACGGCTTTGAATAAGTTTGAGATGGAACTTGGGGCGGATAATCTGCAGGTTATGGCGCATCTCTCTAGTCATGAGCAGTTCCGATCGACAGCGAAAGAGGAAAAATTGGATACCGTAATTTTTCGGATAGAGTTCGGTGCAGTTCACATAGTAAAGTTCGGCGCTTTAGAATGACGTAATATTACATAGTGATGACGAAATAGATAAATATGATTGAAGGCGGAAACGCCCCATATCCAATGACTCCTTTACCGATCATTTTCGTTGAGACTGAAGTGAATCATGAGTGAAATGAATGAAATTGCATAAGAATGGCGTCATATTGCATGATGATGACGAAATCGATATATGCGATTGACGGCGAGATCGCCCCGCTTCAAATGACTTCTCATGCCATTATTCTCATCAAGTTTGAAGAGTTTTGTTGGCTGAAAACGTCATGTTACGCAAGGACGACGCAATATTACGTAATGATGATGAAATAGGTTGTTTTGACATAATTCCAATTAGTTCACACCAAACACCCAGTCTACTTTGAATACTATGCTCGAAATGGTTCTCTGTTCCCTAGCAGGCGGCCTTGATCTACCGCTGGCCGTCTCTTATCGGCGCGCCGACAACTCTCCCGTTGAAAGGCCATCCTTGCCGGCAAAGGCGCTTCCCTCCCCTCCTCAAGCCGGCAAGAGCCAAAAATTGCCTGTCTCGCCGGCAACTCGCCGACTTCCGCTCCGTTTTGTTATCCCTAGTTGAAACGATAGTGTTGCTCAGCAAATACCGTTGGTATTGTTGATTTCAATTTAACTGTTGCCGATTAGCCATGTCACAGTCAGTTGTTCGATATTTTCAATTCATTATTGAATCATAGTTTCGATGCCATGATTTCCATGGCATCGAAAAAACTGATATTCCAAGAGCGGCGACGCCTTTTGTGTTTCACGAACAATTCATAGCAATTGCCAGACTACGCGAAATGATGTTTCAGTTGTTGTGTCACAAAACTATTAAGAGGCCGGATCTGAGGAGAGTCACCATTTTGCCCCTCATCCCGGACATTGCGCCAGGATTTTCGATTCAGGCCATGACACTCATAGAACATACTATCTGACAGAATCGACAAATACTTGGCACCGGCCGAAAATTAGAATTCGTTCTGACTACACCAGTAGGTAGTACTCGACTAGTAAAACCGACGAGCATCACCAGAATTTCGGTCCGCGTCCGCGCGGGAGCGGATGTTAAACAAAAATACTGAAAATTCGAACTTTTTAAAAAACGATCCCAATCGATTCAGAGGTAGGGGCGCTGCATTCCTTGACAAATTCTAAGACTTTTTTACTTCGGGGAATTTTTCGATCAGATTCCATCTAGCTCCGGAAATCGATAATTTCACTTTTACTTCGGACATGAATGTCATTCCCCAAAAATTTTTCAAGAACTCCCCTAAATATTATTGGTGATATAGTATTTGCTTGAGGCGATACATACCTCAGCAAAATGACGCGTTGGATAAGGACGCGTAAGTTAGTTAAAATAATTTTTTATGAATTATGGTGTGGTTTTTGGGTTACGGTAAGTGAGTGCAAAAGTTGGACTTTTCCCAATTTTCGAAAATGATCAGAAATTAATTTTCTGATCGAAATACATCTATTTCTCACCTGATATACCATCCCCGGAATAAAATCACCGGTGAGGTCCATGACCCCCTACTCATGGGTGTGCGCCTCCTGTCACATTGCACGTATAGGGGGTCATGGTCCAAAATGCGTGTGGAGTCGATGTTGGGCCCACCCTAAGTATCATCACAGGCACCACCTACAGACATCCCATATTCAGATGAAAGCTACCGTACTCCGATCAACCGCATTCTAAATACTGTAGACACAACACGTGAAGACAAACGCGCTCACGCTGGCTTTATAGGGGTCGGGCACTAATGGAATATCTTTCCCACGCCTGTAGTAATCCGTTTACTGTAACCTTGATACGGTAACGCTAGCTCACTATCACGGAACGACATTATTCCAACGTAGGTATTGCGCATGTGATGATATTTTGGTAGGAAATTTTAAGCATAATTTATTTCTAACTTTTCAACTGGAAATCATTACCGATTGAAGTAGCACACCTGCTTTTGAAATCTCTTGCCAAGCTTATGGGTTGCTGGAATTTCACTAATTTATTGGTTTAATTAACTGTGAATAATAACTATAGAGTTCAGACCATTTATGCCAATCCTCTTTTGCTTCTCGTCAACGAATGTTTTCATGCGATACGCGCTAGTGGAAATTTGAGCGCTGTGGACTATTCCTTCGTTCTTATTTTCTGAGCAACACGCTGCGCTCTCCGGTTCTGAAACGAAGACATATAGTTTAAGCGGAAGGTCTCATTGCAATTAGGGAGCTTTTTATATTCAGGAGGGGAACGTTCCCAGCGGGCGATGGGGGAGCATGCGGCGCGGGCGAGAGAAGATTACACGAAATCTCTCGTCTCCCTTTCTCGTCCAGACAGCTGACTCGACGGGAGAGGGAGACTAGAGATGGAGCAAACTCAATTGGAGAGGAATGGTGGAGGATGAGGGGTGATAGGAGAATGGCGGAAAAAGTACGCGTAGGCAACAACATACAAGATGATTAAGTGGAAGGTCTCATTGCAATTAGGGAGCTTTTTATATTCAGGAGGGGAACGTACCCAGCGGGCGATGGGGGAACCTGCGTCGCGGGCGAGAGAAGATTACACGAAATCTCTCGTCTCCCTTTCTCGTCCAGACATCTGACTCGACGGGAGAGGGAGACTAGAGATTGAGCAAACTCAATTAGAGAGGAATGGTGGATGATGAGGGGTGATAGGAGAATGGCGGAAAAAGTACGCGTAGGCAACAACACACAAGATGATTAAGTGGAAGGTCTCTCTGGAAGAAATACATATATTTCTCATTTCCATCTGAACGCGAAGCTGAAAACAGTCGATCGCACGCGCGCGAACGCTCTCTCAACAAGATAGAGGCAGCGGACGAAAACAAACCGCTCGGCCTCTAGTCTTTTATCGCTTTTCTTTTTTTCTTTGAAAACTCTGCTCACATGAACGTATCTGACTACATTTCTGTTTGTTTATCTGTATCAATTTTCTCGTTTATACCGCTTTCTCGTTTTCTATTCGTCTATAATATTGTTTATTTTGAGATTAAATTATTGTAGACGATGAAAACTCTTCCGTTTTTCATTCTAACTCTATCGATTCTACATGAACTGAAATGCCATCCTCCCGCATTCTCAACCGACAGGGAGGTAAGAAATTTCTATTGAAAGGTTTCCAAAAATGAGCATTTCAGCGGCTTAAAAACAGCAGACTTTTATGCTTCTTCGCAGTTGAGCGATACTCAATCTCGAATACCCGTAAACGAATTGACTCGACTGCGGTTTCCACCACGTGTACTGGTAGCTCAAAGAAGTACGATTAGCTTTAATAGTTAAATAGTATTTGAATATAAGGACGTTTGAGTAATGGTCGAGCAAATGGGCCTAAAAATCTAGATTCTGCATAACTACATGATTTGGAATTCTCGAAGATTCCCTAAACACCTTTCAAATCTTCACTCATAGACCTAAATGTCTAAAGTGCTAAGCCAGTGTCAATTTGGGCGGATTCAGTCCGGAGTGTCCACCTTTCGCCGGACATATTTACCTGCGTGATCTAGTCACGACTACCAATTCCCCGTCCCCAATGGGTAGGCGCCTTGGTGAGGCGGAAACGGTGTCACGGCCGGGACTCGAACCCGGTGGGATGGAATGGGAGGGCACGCCATATACCACTACATCACTTCCTCCCACTAATGACAACTCGGTTCAAAATAGAGATATGAATGTAAAATTGTCAGAATCTCTTATGGTTGTCCAAAGCTAGGTCATGGATATGACGGCGTCGAAAGTCCAACATTGCATACACTCCTTCTTTAAGCCATGTGAATGTACGAATAGCGAATTGAGAATTGTGTACTGTACTAGGACCCTGTACTAGGATTTCCCATTCTAGCGCTCGTGATGGGCGGTCGTCCCTGACCCCGCTCTTTTCCGACCTAGTTTGGGGAATCCTCTCCCGTCAGCTTGGGCAACCCGGAGAGTATCGCCTACTTGGTACACTTCAAGAGGAGGAGCACGGACGGATTCCCATCGTCTCGAGTGATCTACCGTCAAGAAAACCTCGCTGTCTGCGTTGTGAGTTCCTAACCGGCGCAAGTCAGGTGTTCGGCGGCAGGATGATCTACTTCGATGCTCAACGGAGATCCGTCACGATCGTCCCTACAGTTGACCAGAGAAGCCAAAGAAGATCCCATCCCTTGACCTAACGACGCTCTGAGACCGAAGATCCCCATTCTCTCTACACTGAAGTCACCCTCCTGCAGGACCATTGTGCCTGACGTCAGGATAACTATGAATATGAATATGAACTAGGACCCTCAGTATCTGATCCACTTTCATCAAACGGGCCCCTATATCTATCTAAAAACAAGTTTTAAACTCATCATTTCAGACTTGGTACCCTTCTTGGACCGACCCGTATGGAACTCTATGGAACTTCCTCGAAAATGGGCCTCGCAATGACTCGAGGAATGGCATTCTATTCGAAAAATGAGGAGGAGCTAAGGCAATTCGCTGAATTGGACATCTGTGAGCACCATGAAAAAGAGTTGCTTACTCAATGGTCGACAAAACACATCAAGGTCAAGACAATCGGTGAGAAAGTGTGGAAAAATAAGTGCTCTTGAATTCGGGAATCTTCAGGCGAAACACACCATCAAAAGTGTAGCTTTCCAATGATCACTGGAAAACTCATGATGCTTTTGCTGAGAAAGAAGATAGCCATACACACAATGTTCAAAAAGAAGAAGCCCGACTCTTCACGGAGGCTTCTGGCCACCACATTCATGTGGGAACTCGTTAGTAAATACCACTCTATGAGAATTCCAAAAAAACAATTTCAGCTATTTGTGCGGATCACCATAAAATGATCACAGGAATTATTGAAGACTACAAAAGTGGTGATATGGATTGAAGCCCGTCCAACGAAGAGCCAGTTCCCACTTTTTCGCCCATTGAGTTGATCAAGAGAGCTGTGCATGCTCTTGCGGAAGCATTACATCTCGACAAATACATCCCGAAGGATCCATTCTCGGGCTTAGCCCCGGATACGAAGAGAAAGAAGGCGGATGATGGGTTCAAGATGTTTCGTGCTGTGCTAACTGGACTCGCTCCTGGGCACGAGACTGAACTGTACCCAATGATAGAGAGGAAATTCCATCCTCGTAACTGGGATCGCCACCTCGAGCACAACTTCGATGATGTGATGAGAGTAGATGCTGAGCAGTACATGCTGGCTCCTACTCATCGCCTCCAAGAATTCACTCTGGCTCTCATTGCTGGTCAATTCCCTCAGGGAGTCCTCCTCCACTACATCCCTAACCTCTCTGTGTATCGATACCAAAAGGCGAGAAGAATTGCTCGATCTGGGAAGTTCTATCCAATGACTGTGGACCATCAGATCTATGAGAGATACGACACTATTGCTGTTAATGGACTAATTTCTCTGATAACGAGGTATACATAGGTTCAAGAGCAAGCGATGAAATTCACTTTCAGCCCTCTTGTTCTAATGGGCCTTCCTTGGGGGGAAAAGACTGTGACAACATCGAGCGGCGAAGTGCTGACGATACCTAACACTGTGCGAATGATGAGCCAGGCGGAAATAGTTCGCCAGTTTCCTCTGTTCATGGCAGCACAAGGCGAGGGAGACCATACTCTGAGTCCTTCTTCGATTATTCGTCTCCTCAATTCTCTCCCTGCAACGGCTTCTCACTCAATGACTTGCGTTGACAGCTTTCTCGCCAAAGCCAATTATGTACGATATAAATTGCTTTATTCAATATGACAAAGCTTTTAAGGCATTCGAGGATTTATTGAGAATAGTCGATCGTCTCCATGAAATGGCTATTCTCAATAAAGACGCGAAGATCGATTGGAGGTGAGTGCGAAAAGGGGCCATCAACTTAGAATCCCGAATATTCACAGAAACAATATTCTCGAAGACCAGCTATATCTCAAAACTGACTTCAAGCTTCACCTGAAACACGAGCCCCTGATAGCGAACCATTGCCTAACGTTCGCTCTCTCCGACCCGGACGATCCGGCATTCCGCAAAACTGAAGATCATCAGCATACGGAGCAATGCCCGAGATGCACGCACTTGTCGAAGTCGTTCACGTGAGCATAATAGAGATTACATCGATCAATTGTTATTTCAGAGAACTCTTGGAAGTAATTGCTGATGCATCTGCTGCTTCTACTTCTGATTCGATGAAGAAGGAATTAGCTGAAATGCATTTCCGAGTTAAATCTCATCAGGAGATCATTAAGAGACAACGGAATCATGAGGTACGCCCCTACTCTAAGGTATCAATAAGTATCCTTCTCTAGATTCGTGCTGCGTTCACTAGCCTAGAAAGAGAAGGAATCATTGACAAGATGGAAAATCGACAGTGCCTAGTGACTACTGAGTTCGCCACAAAGTTTCTCTCAGCATACTAATGGCAGGAGCAGAGTCTCTTCTTCGGCCAGACTGGACATTCGTGGCACTTCTCCCATTCTCTCTGCAAGCTAGAGGATCAATTCATCCAACATACTTTCATACACTTATTAAAGACCGAGCGCCAGGTATTAAAATCTTTCTTGTAAATTACAATGACGATTTACAGGACAGTGTGACCGTCTCCCATGTCCTCGATCACGTGGCTGGAGAACTGAAATCTGTCGGGGTTGAGAAGATCCATCTTCGCTCCGACAACGCCGGTTCGTTATATCAGAATTCAAAACTGATGACGTTTATTAAGTTGATGCATCAAATTTTTCTATTTTAACATTGCTTTTTTATTGTTTCCTGATTCAGCAATCATTGAGGCACGCCTCTACAGAGGCGCGCTACTATCCACTACTTCGCAGCTATAATATTATGCTAATATAATCAAACTCCTCGTCTCTTCTTTTTTCTAAAAAAATCAATTGGCAATTTTTTTTCGATCTGATATGAGTATAATCGTTTTTATTTGAGCGATATTCGAGCAAAGTTCTACGAATGCCAAGTATCCCCAAACTTGAGCAATATGGCGAGGGCAGCATGTTAAATTAGTCGAAAAAAGGTTTAAAATAACTCGGAAAAGAGGAGATGACAAAAGTAGACATTTTGCTGTCATTTTTTGGCAAAAATGTTCGGAACGATACATATTCTGATGATAAAATTAACTGGTTATCATACTAATAATGTGCGCTCATTGAGTGAAGAACTCTCTAAATGACTAATCGTAGCATACCTAATTTTAATATGATATTAGCATCTACGCAAGTTTCACTTTTTTGTGATATTACGGGTTTGTCCTGGCATTGCTATTCGCAGAGTACAGACTATCAAAAGACAGGCTTAGTCGACCTACTCAACGACTTTGATTCAACATTGTGGTTTTAACGCTGAAAGTTTTGGCTACTGCACATGGTATACATGAGAGTATTAATTCGCCTGCTGATAAAAAATAACTAAATGAAAATCAGTCCAATGAAAAATGCAGGACACGACCAAATGTAAAAAATGTGAAAATCAGCAAAAAAACTTTTTCAACCTAATACTACACTTACAAGTGATGGCCATGCCCAATTTGTTTATTGTTCAGGATGCTACCACTCGGCTGCCACACTCGGAAGCATCCCTGAAATAATGGAGACGACGGGCCTGAAGATTGGATCGTGGAGCTTCAGTGAGTCGCAAAATGGGAAAGCGGCTCCCGATCGGATGACTGCAACGGCAAAGGGTGTCCTTCGCCGTTACTTGGACAGTGGGAAAGACATCAAGGATCTTCACGACATGTTCCTTGGGCTTACTTCTGGGAAGGGAATGCGAGGTGTCACTATCTACGAGGCCTCAATTGAATCCCCAAGCAAAGAAGAGAAGAACACCTTCAGGATCCCCGGTATTTCCGACATGGGACATTTCCATTACGAGGTGGATAGTGATGGAAACGTCACTATGCGGTACTGGAAGTACCATGGTATTGGCACAGGGAAGACTATCACGAATCTGAAGGCCAATAAGGGCGCAATGGATATCATCGCCACGGGTGGTCGAGTACTTATCACGCCTGGACTAGGCGAAGAGGAGATGGAACGACTGAGGAATAATGAAGAGACTCTGTTTTGGATCAACGACATCACTCGCAACTCTATTGATGAACCGTTCGACGTGGATGATGATGCCGACGAGCCCATTGTCACCCCGCCCAAGCAGTCCCTTCCCCCTGATGCACTCCACTATTGTTGGTGTGGAAGCGCCTTTATCCGCTTCCAAAACCTACTCAATCACTTGGAATGGGGTCGTCATAAGATCTGCCCCGAGAAAACGACGATGTGCGACTATGGGATAGGGACATTCAAGAGGACAATCGAAGACACGCAACAGAAGGCATCTTTACTACCACTTCGCGACACTGTATCGTGCACAGTTGATGCATCTGTTCCCCCTCTCGGAGAAGGATTCGCACTGAGAGCAAGAGCGCATGGTGGAGCATTGCCTGAATCCTCTCGAGCATTCGTAGTGAAGTACTTTCACGAAGAAACGAAGAAGGGCATGAAGCCAGATGTTACAGAAGCGATGAATCGACAAAACATGGCGATCGAAGTTCCTTTCGAAGACCGTCTCACCCATGACCAAATTCGAGCCTTATTCTCGAGACTCAACAAAGCGAAGAAGCCAAAGAATAAACGATCCGTGTCTGATGACGACAGTATGAGGGGAAGTGACGGAGAAGGAGATGAGGAAGACGAAGTTGAAGATGAATATGGAGATGGAGAGTGGGATGAGGATTGTAAGGAACCAGATCAACCTGAACTCGACCCGGAATATGTAATCTATAGACACATCTACGAGAATAAGAAGAAACTATTCAAAGTTGAGAATTAGTTGATTCAACTCTATTTGATGTATCTAAGCAACAATATTGTGCCTTATACTGAAATAAAAATATTTTTACTTTTGTAACTGAATAAATGTAGACTTGTGCTTGAAATTGTCTTTAAACTGGAAGTTATCCGCTAGTTTCTTGTGTTCTAAATTATGGCAGAAGGGAAAGGGAAGAAATTTGCAAAATCGACAATTGGCAGAGGAATGAACAGTGAAGCAAGACGTGGAACGTGGAACTATCGTGAATAATTAAGAGCTTGAAGAAAGGAAATGAATCAAATGATTTCGCACGCACCCTCAGTTATGGCGCGGTCAGTGTCACCATTTAGACGCATTTTCTAGAAAGACAAATATACTGGCAGCACCATTGTTGTTCGTGATTGGGTGCGTTAAATGTAGCAGTTATTAGTATCGAACGCTGACAAGAACGGGCGAATTTGCGAAGAAAAAATGCGAGAATTGGCGGATGATCGCATAGCATGTGAAATCAATGATCACAATGGATTTACAATATGCCAGAAATGGACAAAAACGCTAATACGAGCCGAGCATTACAGAAGAAGAAGATCGAGAAAAGACTAGAGGCCGAGCGGTTTGTTTTCGTCCGCTGCCTCTATCTTGTTGAGGGAGCGTTTGCGGGCGTGCGATCGATTGTTGTCAGCTTCGCGTTCAGATGGAAATGAGAAATATATGTATTTCTTCCAGAGAGACCTTCCACTTAATCATCTTGTATGTTGTTGCCTACGCGTACTTTTTCCGCCATTCTCCTATCACCCCTCATCCTCCACCATTCCTCTCTAATTGAGTTTGCTCCATCTCTAGTCTCCCTCTCCCGTCGAGTCAGCTGTCTGGACGAGAAAGGGAGACGAGAGATTTCGTGTAATCTTCTCTCGCCCGCGCCGCATGCTCCCCCATCGCCCGCTGGGAACGTTCCCCTCCTGAATATAAAAAGCTCCCTAATTGCAATGAGACCTTCCGCTTAAACTATATGTTTTCGTTTCAGAACCGGAGAGCGCAGCGTGTTGCTCAGAAAATAAGAACGAAGGAATAGTCCACAGCGCTCAAATTTCCACCGACTTAATAGCGCGTATCGCATGAAAACATTCGTTGACGAGAAGCAAAAGAGGATTGGCATAAATGGTCTGAACTCTATAGTTATTATTCACAGTTAATTAAACCAATAAATTAGTGAAATTCCAGCAACCCATAAGCTTGGCAAGAGATTTCAAAAGCAGGTGTGCTACTTCAATCGGTAATGATTTCCAGTTGAAAAGTTAGAAATAAATTATGCTTAAAATTTCCTACCAAAATATCATCACATGCGCAATACCTACGTTGGAATAATGTCGTTCCGTGATAGTGAGCTAGCGTTACCGTATCAAGGTTACAGTAAACGGATTACTACAGGCGTGGGAAAGATATTCCATTAGTGCCCGACCCCTATAAAGCCAGCGTGAGCGCGTTTGTCTTCACGTGTTGTGTCTACAGTATTTAGAATGCGGTTGATCGGAGTACGGTAGCTTTCAACTGAATATGGGATGTCTGTAGGTGGTGCCTGTGATGATACTTAGGGTTGGCCCAACATCGACTCCACACGCATTTTGGACCATGACCCCCTATACGTGCAATGTGACAGGAGGCGCACACCCATGAGTAGGGGGTCATGGACCTCACCGGTGATTTTATTCCGGGGATGGTATATCAGGTGAGAAATAGATGTATTTCGATCAGAAAATTAATTTCTGATCATTTTCGAAAATTGGGAAAAGTCGTCCAACTTTTGCACTCACTTACCGTAACCCAAAAACCACACCATAATTCATAAAAAAATTATTTTAACTAACTTACGCGTCCTTATCCAACGCGTCATTTTGCTGAGGTATGTATCGCCTCAAGCAAACACTATATCACCAATAATATTTAGGGGAGTTCTTGAAAAATTTTTGGGGAATGGCATTCATGTCCGAAGTAAAAGTGAAATTATCGATTTCCGTAGCTAGATGGAATCTGATCGAAAAATTCCCCGAAGTAAAAAAGTCTTAGAATTTGTCAAGGAATGAACCTCTGAATCGATTGGGATCGTTTTTAAAAAAGTTCGAATTTTCAGTATTTTTGTTTAACATCCGCTCCCGCGCGGACGCGGACGCGGATCGAAATTCTGGTGATGCTCGTCGGTTTTACTAGTCGAGTACTACCTACTGGTGTAGTCAGAACGAATTCTAATTTTCGGCCGGTGCCAAGTATTTGTCGATTCTGTCAGATAGTGTGTTATACTATATCCACTATCTGGCCTGTGTTAATCTTATCTAATCTCGTCTTGTTCATTGATACAGAGATAAACGGGAACTCCAGTCCAACCGAACTCTTCACCTCAATCTTTCACTTTGCTGTCCTCTTTCCTTCATCGCTTCTCCCTGCCTCCATCGCCCCATTTGTCACACTTATCCGCATTCCACTTCTGTTCGTGCTTTGTTGCTAATCTCCAGAGAAGTTGCACTTTGAATCGACCCACCCTCGATCCTCTTCCGACATCAATTCCCTGTTATTTCCGATGACTTCGGGAATCCGCGCAGACATTGATGATTCATCTTATCAACTTCATTTTCTTGTTTTTACCATGCTTTTTATTTTTTTTACTTTTTTTAATTTTTTAATTTTTATCTTTTTTATCATTTTTATCCTTCTTAGATTCTTTGCTATGGACGGTTCCCACAGAGGATCGATGAAGCTAGAAAGCCAGTCGGTTCTCCCATTGTGTTATCTCAGGGAAGGAGGAGCTCTTCATTCTTCTGTGCTCTCGCGATTTCTGCAGAATGATAAATTACATTTGAGACTACTCCGAGTCTCTCTAGCAATTGTTTACTCCTGTTGTCGAGATGAATCACAGGTGGAAGGAGTGACAAAAGAAGCCAGGATAAGATGCTCGTTCTTTTCATTCTATGTTGTTGCAAATTCTACATGATATGGAGAAATATTGAAGTCTAAGCAATTACGTCTTTGTGCTCTTTACTAGGCCTAACACCTGATACTCAGGCAGGCTCCCGTTACGAACAGAGTGCTTCCGATTTTTTTTAGGAGTTGATTTTTTTGTTGCCGCCTCTGACGCTAAGTTCTTGTCGCTTTCTCTCTGTTGCGATCTTTCAACGTTTTTCGTATGCCCTAAACGTCTTTTCCTTTTTTCACTAATTAATTTCATTCATATTATAGAGGCAACCTTTTGTCTACCGGGCACTCTTTCATCATGATTCGTTCTGTCTTTCTCGGTAAGAATTCGTCTCAATGACCAAATTAACTATTTGGTATTTCATTTTTTTACCTTTTTTTATTAAGAGGCCGGATCGGTAAGAATCGACCATAATCGCCACCCTCCGGACACGATTCCTTAGGAATGAGATCCAGGTGGCCACATTGTATGTGTGTGGACCCCTTGTCCTCAAGTATGACATAGGACCATCAAATAGCTGCTTCGGTCTTTGAGGCGTCAATTATTGGTTCGGAAATTTCAAAAATCGAAAAATCATATTTCCTAAACGCGATAAGATAGGCTCCAAATCTCTTCAGCATTGCACTAGGTACTGCCAATAACGAAAAATATATCATTGAAATCGATTCCAACTCGACTGTAAAATAGATTTCGTACCCAAAAATTTCGGTTTTTCTCGTCTCATCTTTGAATATTACAATAGCGCACATTCTAACTATGCCTATAACGTAGCCCAATGAATTCTGGTACGAGTGGTACCAAAGTTAATTCACAAGGACGTTCCCGCCATTGTCTCCCATAGCGAAATTTGCATCGCTTTGATATCGAAATTGAGTTATTGTCACAAAATATAGTTTCAGATAAATGCGAATTGCGGAAAATGGTGCTACAAGAACGTATACGTATGATTAAGAACAAAAATCGAGGGTTTGCTTTATTTTGAAAAATTCGATTTTCATACCTTCGATTGGTGCTCAATTTGCTCATTCAAAACTCGGAAATTTCAATTTCTCTGTGACCTGCACTACATGTATGTTGAAATGTGCTAGTCATAGGATAAAATAATCCAAACAAAACATCTAGAGAAATTTGTTTGCCCATTATATTTGAGCTCAAAAAATGAGAAATCGATGGTGGTGATGAATATTTTTGATCAGATTGTCATGTATTTGGACTATATTTAGATAAGTTAGATACAACTTATCCCAATCGTGCAAAAATGTTCATAAAAACGCTTTGTAAAAAAATTTTTGAAAAAATGTATTTCACATCTTCGATTTTAGCGTTTTTACATGGTGAAAATATGCAAATATTACATGGCATATCCACACTGAGTTGTATATATCGAAAGTAGAGCTTCGTATGAACCATTTTTTAAAAATAAGACTCTTCAGAGTCTCACTATGTTCCGCTGATTCGGTCTTTCGAATCTTGGAGAAATGAAGATAGGTGAGAGATGGAAGCGTGAGAATCTTAGATATATTCCTGCAAATCAAACTTATTTCGTTATGAATTTGCGAGTATATATATATAACAATTGGTGGATTTATATTTTCACCATGTAAAAACGCTAAAATCGAAGATGTGAAATACATTTTTTCAAAAATTTTTTTACAAAGCGTTTTTATGAACATTTTTGCACGATTGGGATAAGTTGTATCTAACTTATCTAAATATAGTCCAAATACATGACAATCTGATCAAAAATATTCATCACCACCATCGATTTCTCATTTTTTGAGCTCAAATATAATGGGCAAACAAATTTCTCTAGATGTTTTGTTTGGATTATTTTATCCTATGACTAGCACATTTCAACATACATGTAGTGCAGGTCACAGAGAAATTGAAATTTCCGAGTTTTGAATGAGCAAATTGAGCACCAATCGAAGGTGTGAAAATCGAATTTTTCAAAATAAAGCAAACCCTCGATTTTTGTTCTTAATCATACGTATACGTTCTTGTAGCACCATTTTCCGCAATTCGCATTTATCTGAAACTATATTTTGTGACAATAACTGAATTTCGATATCAAAGCGATGCAAATTTCGCTATGGGAGACAATGGCGGGAACGTCCTTGTGAATTAACTTTGGTACCACTCGTACCAGAATTCATTGGGCTACATTATAGGCATGGTTAGAATGTGCGCTATTGTAATATTCAAAAATGAGACCAGAAAAACGAAATTTTTGGGTACGAAATATATTTTACAGTCGAGTTGGAATCGATTTCAATGATTTATTTTTCGTTATTGGCAGTACATAGTGCAATGCTGAAGAGATTTGGAGCCTATCTTATCGCGTTTAGGAAATATGATTTTTCGATTTTTGAATTTCCGAACCAATAATTGACGCCTCAAAGACCGAAGCAGCTATTTGATGGTCCTATGTGATACTTGAGGACAAGGGGTTCACACACATACAATGTGGCCGCCTGGATCTCATTCCTGAGGAATCGTGTCCGGGGGATGGTCCATTCTTACCGATCCGGTCTCTTAATTTTTCAGCAATTACCGCTTTGCTCGTCGTCACTGCATACATCCAGGTATCACACACTTATTTTAACAAATGGTGTTGGGCTAATAGATTGATCAACACATACTTTGTTTTCACTTTCACGCAATATTTGCAGACTCGAGACTTTCCAGTGGCTGCTGGCAACCTCGGAGTGCACTACAACTTCGACACGGCCATCTCGACCGACGCGAAACCATTGATTGCTCCCGCCAGTGGACCCATCTGGTTAGTGAAACCCATAATTTCTTTTGCGTGTGAACTTTCTTCTGTTATTGTTTAGAAATTATCGCGCAAAATATTTGTCATTATTCCATAGCGTGGAAGGATGCACATTGAAAATATTGAAAATCTCTCATAATGTAAATGATACGTTTCCAGGTGCATGGCTATTCTGAACGAAGATCCCCTGCCAATCCATGGATCCACATTCGCCCTCTACAATGACCCCAAGAGAAGACTTCCATCCCGAGATCAACCACATCTCTCACAGGGTATGAAGAGATAGTGTTACTGCCTTTTATCAGGCATTGTGACGATGTTAAGCCTTAACAGTTATTGATGGGCGTGATTAGTTGTTGAATATCTACAATAATGATAATTGTGTAGGCGTCTCTCGAAGTCGAGGAGGTCGTCATCGATAACATGGGCAAGTACAGGTCAGCAGGTTTGGAATGATTGGAAAGGATGGTCAATCTTGTACTCATTTAACTCATGAAATTCATTTAATTTATTTAATTTATTTAAATCATTTAATCGTAATCTTCTACTTCTCTCGAAACTAGTGAATAAACGGTGTTCCGATTGTAGTACATTCAAAAAATTTAAATAGTAAATGAAAGTGCCGATGTGAGATCGTGGTCATGGAGAACGAAGATAATGAGAGAATTGTCTTCGGAAACCTCATGGTCTACAGTACGTTGGCATTTGAAATTTTTTAAAAGAATTTAGTCTAGTTAGTAAATGAAAGTGCCGATGTGAGATCGTGGTCATGGAGAACGAAGATAATGAGAGAATTGTCTTCGGAAACCTCATGGTCTACAGTACGTTGGCATTTGAAATTTTTTAAAAGAATTTAGTCTAGTTAACATACACAAATCTCTCCATGTCTCATGCTCACAATCATTGATTGTCAATGATTAACCTCGCAGGCTCTCCGTTCTTCCATACAAGTGGATCGATGAACATCGTCGCCTCTGACGAGCACAACAAGAAGGACGTCAGCGCGGGTGAGGAATAGGGATGAACATTTAATGCGAGGTAGAGATTTCGCTGAGCCTCTCCCTCTCCTATTAGGATGTTCGATGAGGAAGAGGTGTAGAGAAAGTGATACCTCGCATCGTAAGGTCATTTCTAGTGAGGAAGAAAAGGAGGAATGGTATAAGGGGGCGGTATCACTGTTACAGATCAAGTGGTCCATATTATTGAAAATGTTATTAACATGGTTTACAATCGAAATTCGAACCAATAAGTGCAGTTTTTAGTTTACAAAAGTTTTATGGAAATGTGCCTTTGAAGATATCCCCAGCATACTGTAATCTTCTGATTATGTCATTGATTTACAACTTGGATGTATAATGAGTTATCAGTGCAGACAAGCTGTACGCGACGAAGGGCACGAGAATGGAGGTGCACTGTTCCGCAGTTGGATATCCCGAGCCCACCATCATCTGGTCCAAGAACGACCAAGTGCTCGGTGAGTACGGTACGGGCACCATCGGAACTTGTTCGTAATGATGTCTGCCCATGCTTTCAAAGGGGAAGGGGAAATGACTACATATTGCAGATCTCACCAATGATCACTTCATGCCTTTCAATAACGGTACGCTCCTCGTTATCGAAAAGGTATAAACACGGCTATTTCATTTTATTGACCCCGTTAAATCCTGGGCGTCATCTAGTACTTCTGAATAGTACCGTAATTCACCAACCGTGACTACCTGATGTACCTACCACACCTATTTACCGTATGCCTACTAATTCTTGTAGTTCGAGGATGGTGACGCTGGCTTCTATCGGTGCACGGCGACTAACGAATACCCGACGAGACTTGATTTCGATTTGGAACAGCACGAGGCCAGTCTCGTGCAGGAAGTGCGCATCAGAAGGCAGTGAAGGGGGGGGGGGGGGGAGTGAGGGAGAGGGAATCACAAGATATGAACGATTCGAGCGCATCCTTGTTATATCACGCGTCTTCTGAGAGAATGCATGAAAAGGACCCACCTGAGGAACTAGCTGCAAAAGTTTGAGCAATATCGAAAAGAAAATTATGGTAGAGTCCAGTGGAGACGGGAAAACTTTTATACTAGCGATTTCTTCTAGAACCGGCTTTTAGGCATTTTACGGACTTGGTTCCGGCTCTGACGTAACATGGTTCATTTTTGAGCTACAGTGGCCAGCTTGTGCTCAAAATGCGCGGAAAATTATTTTAAGAAACTTTCATGTTTACACCAAAGCCGGGTGAGTGCGAAATCACGTTGAAAATATCGAAAAATCGGGTTGAGATTTGTAAAAAAAATCATATCTCGCTTGGAACCCCACCTTTTAGTGGTTTTTGATCGCAGTTTCAGAATCTACGTACCCATATTAGTCAAGAAAAATGTGAGTGAGAGTCCCTAGGGGTGTGAATATGTTACACTAATGCAAAATATGTGCTCAATTCGCTAATTCGTGATGTTCAATTTCTTATGCTTAAGCCATAATCGCTCAGATATAACTTTTCTTTCATAATTTGGTTTCAAACTCAACATTTCGAGGATCTTACTCGTCTTTACGATACGGATCTCATAGCATGCTAAGCCATGAGTAATATTTGTTGGTATGGACCTGCTCGACGATTTTTAAAATCTCATCTTTGACACTCGAAAACGCCCGATCAAGCGTGTCGGAAATATTTAAAATTCGATACTGAGGTTAATTTTGCGAATTATGGTTGTTTGTTATCTGACTCATAATTGATTTTTCCCTCACTTTTGGTGCATTTGCAATTCAATGCAAAGCTTTGATGATCTTGAATGCTCCTCTCATTCCATTTTATGTGTTATGCTATGGAGCTTTTGAATTTTTCCAGACTTATTGTCTCAATTTACTAAAACAATGAATTTGTTTGTTTTTTGAAGCGCCGTTGGTAAAATGCTACATTTCTCTTCATAAAATGTTGCATTTATCTTGATACAACTAGTGTTGCAATACAAACACACGTGAGTAGCTTAGGCGTTTGTCATAACAATTGCGGATGGTCTTCTGACTTCAAAAGCTGTATGAGAAATCCCTGACCCGCGCAGTTTAAGCATCTGAACTGGAATTGCTTCTATTGGAATGTTTTAACATTTTAATTCGAATTTTTGTATACAATATTTTTTTACATACAAAATCTTTTAACGCGATGAAGCATATGCGTATCTCACCTTGAATAGTATATTGCGAAAAGCAGGTGTGGTAAGCATAAGAGCACAGATGTGAGCGAAAGCGTGCGAGGAAATCATCACTATTAGAAGGTCCCATAGATCAAAACCTTGATTATAATTCATGCCTCATCCTAAAAAAGCGAAAATGGTTCTCTCACCCAATGTATTTACAGCGGCCATGTAGTATTTTCTTGAGACGAGATTGAGTGTGGCAATCGCTCCGAACGGAAGAATAACAGTTGCCACAGGAACAAGAGCCTATAAGGAATGCGAAATATAGACGTTCCATAGTTTCTGCAGAGCTGGAAGATTGATAAATACCGCAGGTAATTGCAAAATGACGAGATATTTTAGAGACAATTCAGGTGAAAAATCCCGAGTTCCATGTCTGCATTATAATAAGATTTACCTGAATCACCAGGGATCTTGTCAAAGTTCGGAATAGATTTTGTGTTTTTATGCTGATATGATTGACTTCGTTCAGGAGAGCAAATGTGTGTCTCGCTATCTGGAATCTGGTTCCGTAATTCAGAATAATCATATATTTTCTTCATGCATCATTTGCGCAAGTATATCTCTGAAGAAGCATGCAGTCAAATATTCTGTTAAATATCCCAAAACCGACCAATAGTATAAATATGAGTGTGTATGATGGAACTACAAATCCAAGTCCAAAGTAAATATGAAGACGCTTGTCATTGAAGCATTCCACTTTCTCAATCAATTTTAACACGTCGTCGCCCAACCTCTGAAACAATTCTGATAATTGTAACCGTAGATTTCGATGTGCTGAAATAAAATATTACCGCTTTGACTACATCACTATCCGAAGCTGGAAATCTTCCCACCTATAAATAAAATACATTTGTATTTTTTTAATGGCTTTATTATATAACGTAGCCATCTTGAAATGTCAGAGGTAAGCGCTTACGTAAAATGAGGGCCCGAAAGCCAGAAAAAAAGGAGATATAATAAGGATAAATGTTAACTGCTTCTTTTCGGAAATCTTATAACGAGATTGAACGGCAACAATCGCCTAAAATTATAAACATCGAGCACTATGCAATGATTTTCCTATTTGCTATGCCCTAGATTTTAAGCCTTTATTACCTGGTGTCGATACAAGAACAGCGCAATGTAGATAATTCCGCCGCAAGCAACCATTGATAGAGTGATTCCCTAAATTGCCTGTGATACTGCCTAACTAATGAGTATTGTGACACTCGCGGAAGTGAACTTCGAGTATAAACAATGTCAATAATAAGTTGTGCTTACAGCAGTTGCTGCAGGTGACAACGGAATGTTTATTAATGGAGCATTCCGGAAAATGCAAAAAACGGGGAGAAGAAAAACCGGATCGAAGATCCATTGAATGAATAAATCGAGAAGTACTGAGCCAATCTGAAAGTGGAATACCAGATTCCCTGGTGTGTTAACACAAGTTGTAGACATGATTGTCCTATGGTTGTGCGCATAGCCTTACGCTCAAGCCTCTTTCCAACTTTTAAACAAGTATGATGGACATATTCAACAAGTATAGAACAAACTTGTTTTCAACTTAACTACTCCAGAATTGCTTCTGGGAGAGTCCGTATGATACATACATGAACAAACCAACCGTGTGATTTTACCTTTAGGTTTAGAAAATCCGCTTACCAATAACAATGAGAGAAGGTTTGCATAAATTCGAGTTACAGGCGAAGAAGTTTTCACGATGTACACGCACGGTGGAGTGGCAATGAGACATAATGCCTGAATGGTGAATTTGCCTAGATTTAGATTTTTCATCTAACAATAATGAGATTTACACTAGCAAAGAACTTATGATTTTCAATTTAGCGTGATCTCACTATAATTTTCAATTTAGCGTGCTCTTACCGTCATAGTGTGACGAATGACTCTAAATGAAATTGGGGTTTCGATGAGATGTCTGCAAACTTGGCTCATGCTGTAAAAGTAGATGTGAAAAATATACTCTTAACCAAGAGAAAGCAATTGTTATTGGTCAAGCAAGCAAGAAATGCGGAAAAGTTTAGGCGATTGTATGTGAGAAGCGAAAATCGCTTCAGGTGTTGCCGACACAGCTGCAAGAACGACATTTTCTGAGAAGTAAAGTAGCCTTTCCAGAATTAAACATCTGCCGTAATTAGAGTAAAAAGAAAAGAAAATTTCATTTGATAATTGATCTATCGAAATATTGCGTTATTTCAACATTTATTGTCAAAATTGGCATACAAGATACCATAAGTTAGTGTGGGAGTGAAGATACCGTAAGGAAGAATAGCTTCACCACGACTAGCATTCTTTGGGTACAAACACAAGCAAAAATTCATTGTCAGGCGTTTGTAATGTCTCCTGCTGACGGTCTTCTACTTCCCGAAGCAGTATGGAAAGTTCCGGACCTGCGCAGTTTAAGCATCTAAATGTGAATTTTAAAACGTTCACCAGTATCATTTAAACGTTTTTCACCTCGAATAGTCTGTTGCGGAAAACAGGCGTAGTAAACATGAGGGCACAGATGTGAGCGAGTCCATGAGAGGAAATAATCACAATCAGCAGATCCCATACATCAAAACCTGCAATTTTGAATGCTTTTTTCTAAGAAACAGCTTCAAAAGCATTTAAAAAAAACCACCCAGTGCACTCAGAACTTCCATGTAAGACAACTTCCAAGCCGTAAAGAAAGTGAATGTGCCTATCGCCACGAAAGGCATAATGAAAGTAGCAACAGGAACAAGAGCCTGTAATGATTCACTTGGAGCTGCCCGATAATATCTTGAAGTTGCATTTATCTAATAAAATGAATTAATGACAGCGAGTTTTATTTATATTTCAATTCTAACCTGAATCACTAACGATCTTGAGTTCGGAACAGCTTTTGTGTTTTTATACTGAGATGAATCACTTCGTTCAGGAGAGAAAATGTATGCCTCGTAATCTGATTGGCATAAGTCCCAAAAATCGATTGCATCAACACACCAATGTTATGAATACGAATGTGAATAGCGGTATGGAAGATGAAAGTACATAATAAAGTGTTAGTTTCGTCGGTCGGAAGCAATGGACCTTGTCACCCAGCGCTAATATATCGTCTCCCAACCTCTCAAATTTTGATGTTGATTTTCTCCTGAAGTCATGACAAATGTAAACGAAAAATATATTACCATTATGTAGAATTCGTCATCCAAGGGTAAAACTCTACCAAGCTGCAAGTGAAAAATTATTTTTTTTTGCAAGTGAATTTGCCAATCCATACATAGAAAGAAGGGCCGTGCGCCAGGAAAAAAGGCGATAGAGTCAGAATGAATGTGATCTGCTTCCTTGGGGAAATTTTGTATTGAGATCGGGCGGGAACAATCGCCTGCGTTTATATCTTTATGATTTATGAAGCTAGGTCGTTTTGCCATGCTCCTTTGTATTTTTCGACACACGAAGTGTCAGTTTTCCTAACCTGATGTCGATACATGAAGAGCGTAATGTAGATGAGTTCACCACAAGAAACCATTGCGAATGCGATACTCTAAATTCCATAGAGCAATGTCTAACTGATGATATGATTGAACAATCTGGATATGCTGGATGCCTTTTTCAAACCTATCATACTTATGGCAAACTTATTAATAATAAAATGGTATTCTCACACTAGCTGCTGCAGTGGATAGCGGAATTTTTATTAAGGGGTCGCTCCGGAGAATGCATAAAATAGGAAGGAGAGAAACCGGATCGAAGACCCATTGAACGAAGAAGTCGAGAAGAACTGATCCTATCTGGGAGTCATACGTCATTTTCTGGGCTAAATTGTGATTTATTATATGGAGAAAGAAACCAATAATGAATTAATATATTTTTGCTAATCTGAAAGGCGCCGCTTACCAATAACAATACTAGAAGATTTGAATAAATTAGAGTTACAGAGGACGATGTTTTCACGATATATACGCAAAGTGGAGTGAGAATAAGACAGATCGTCTGAAATCTTTGTACCAAAGGTTCATCGGTAATTTTTGACTTTGTCGAAAATAGTACATTGATTATAATAATACCGTCATAGTGTGACGACCAACTGAATGAAAGTGGTGTCTCGATTAGATGTCTGCATACTTGACTCATGCTGGAAATTTGATTGTGAAAATATACTCATTAGCAAAAATTTAGAAATTTGGGAGTGTTTAGGAAATAGTATGTGAAAAGTGAACCAAGTCGATTCGCACGTTGGGTCGACAGCTGAACATGCATGATTTTCGGAGAAGGAGACAAGACCTTTCCAACAAGACATCTGCCGCCTAGTTCTAATTTTCGTCGATATTTAAAGTTTGATTAGACATCGTTAAAAATAGAGATGCAATCATGAAAATACTCTAGAAACGTTGTTCCTAAATTTTAATATAACATATTTGTACACTGAGTTATCGTAGGCAACTGAAATGTTTTTAAATTTTCGATATTGAAAAGTTGTACTAAATGTTGATGCACCACGACAAGCATTTGTGCTGCAAAGAAAACGATCACAACCCTGTCATGAATACAACTTTCCGTCACTTGTGGCACTGTCAACATGTCAACTCTACTAATACTTTATCATTACGCTACCGCTACAAATCTATGGACACTAACAATGGATTCTCGTCATCTTTTAGTGTTGTGATGTGTACTTCGTCGTAAGTGAAGTTCCGGCCTGACTTGTTTGCTGCAATGAAATGCTATAAAACCTGATGAGCAAATTTCTTGTCCATAACTCTGGCTGCACTTCTAGCAATATGCATCCAAGCCATTGCAAGAATCGCAGAGGTTCTATTATTTATTGTTAATATTCGGATTAGAGCAGCATGTCTTCCTACCTGTCACAAGGACGCGCGAGTAGTTCCTCCCCATTCGGTAGACTCTCGTTCCCGACTCGATGGGTATCCGATTCTTGATGACAATCTCTGCCTCGTGCGATGATAAGGAGAGATGCTACAATACACATAATCAGGTAAAGATGCAGCCGCATGAAGCGATTTTATACGTGGAGGGACGACCCAAAAGGTGGGGCTGGCTTCTAGACATATGTTTCCCTGGTCTGTAGTGCTTCAACTAACCCGCAAGAACGGCTTTAGCTGAAACCGCTCGAATCCGTCTCGTTCGAGCCCGTCAAACTCCATCTTCACTTTCCTTATCCCGCTTCTCAGAAGCTGCTCGATCAACGCAAAATCCGTTTTCTGCAAATCTTCGTATTCCCGATAATAAAAAAAATTTAAAAAAATTATATTTGCCTACAGTTTCAGAGAATCCTCCCAGCCGCTTTCCGAATATGTTGTCGCCTATGAAGGATATCTCCTGTACTTCAGTCGTGACCATGTTTGAGGCGAACTCGCCTGAGCTGTCGATTATCTACTTGAATGCATGGTGCTTCAGGCCTGATCGGACTATACCCGATAGTGTGGAAGTGTCAAAAATTTTTATCCTTTTTTGTATATCAAAGTGCTCACTTTCACGGAATCTTTCCAACATGTCGCACTCATGGATGTTCTGAACGATAAACTCGACGTTCTTGACACGAGTGAGAGCGAGAAGAGAAGGAATGGTATCTCTGGAATAGGATAGTCAGTAAAATTTACTCCGGCTAGAGAAACGAATATTGAAACGCGAGCACATATTATAATCAAATCGTTGGGATTTCCAGTCAACGCAATACTGTTCTTTTATACAATGCATTCTACAAGTAGTCTGACCGTAATTCGAGAATATTATTGATAAATCGTGCTGTTCCCACTCACATTTGCGGCGCAGTCATTGCATCAATGACTAGCGAGCAGTTATCGATGGTGCTTCCAGTGAGTACTTGCTTCAGCCATTCCACATTATCAGCAGTGAGGTAGAAGGGCATTCTCTGAAATACACCCTTTGCTTATGCTCCCGAACATCAAGAAGCTATGTAACAAATACGATGGGCATACTCATACGCTTACAAACCTTTCCTACTCTGAGGTGCGCGATGTGCGCCTTCTCGAATAAGTCAAAGTCTCGGTGCGAATTATCAAACGAAGAGAAGCGTAGAAGCAACTGAAAAAAACGGTGTTACGATGGGAGATGATCTGAAGAAGGGCGACCCAGCCTAGCTTTACTCACTTTACCCAAATAAGTAAATATTGATCTGAATAGAGAAATCTAGCTAGATAAAGCTTACTTCTTTGCCGCCTATTGGTATCCTGCGTGGCTGAATCTGAGAAGCTTTCGAGGCGATATTCACGAAATGGAGCGCAGTCTCCCCATTAGCCATTTCAGCGGAGATGTGAAGATTGTTCTTGTGCTAAAAAAAGGGCAATTACCTGTGCCAGTGGGTCAATGCTTTACAAAACCAATACGTTTACTTCCATGTACAAATGGAGATATGAGAAATTCACACTCAAAAGAAGAATTCGCACCTGCTGAATGCTGAGACTGACCAACTCGCACACATCCGGCTTAGTTTCCGTAATGACGAGAGCATTTAGGAAGCGGGAAGACTGAAAATTCATGAGTTTAATTAGAGAAACTACTCAGCGCAAGTGATCCACGAAAGAAAATGGAACTAACCAACCGAAAATGGAGTTTATCGTGAAGGTGGAGGTTGCTGACGATCTGCGTGATCAGTTCGCATGGTAGATCAGTCAGAATTTTCGCCTCCATCGATCAATAAATAATATAAGAAAGGCACGGGTGGGGGATAAGTGAGTACGAGGATGATTTCAGCTCGCTACGTGGCGATAAATGCAGTAGGTATGACGGGATGAAAGGAGTGGACTGGGGAAAAAGGGGATAGTGGGCAGCTGGCGGTAAGGGAGAGAGGATGTACGGGGATTGGTCTTGTTCTGAGAAGGTTCAAAAATGGAAAACTGTTCGCGAACTTTTATTCAGCACAATACAAGGAATGTGATAAGTAGTGATTTTGTGGAAATTTGACGAGAATATAGAGTCGAATTACTAGTTACTGAGGCTGGATGGCGGTACTCGTTATCCTTTTCTTTCCGTTACCGATCCACCTGAAGTATTGCACTTTGAAATTTGTGTGCTGTTTTGATCACCTTGAGATGGTATTTCGGTAGACGTCAGACAGAAGAATGACCAGTACTGAGTGTATACATGAATGGGTCGATTGGATGCAAACGAATACTACGCAAATTCCTAAATATTCAATTGTATTTTTACTTAATTTTCAGTGCAACTTACTTGTGCTTACTATTTCAAGTGCTGCCGAGCAGCAATATACGCATACGGGCAATGCTAGCAACGGAAACGGCAAGATGTTCTGTGATGCTTATTCGATTTTCGAATATTGTGATAATTACGGACATTAATAATAAGTCGTAAAACAAGTTTGCGTTGGAGTAGTCTCGTTCTTTCACTCATTATTGATGCCTAGACGGGGGAGTATTTAATCGATCGTGAGAATAGAAAAATACATATTTTCTTAGCGCTCGGAATGCGAGAATAGCATACGACCAACTGCATAAGACGCTTCCGATTCCAGCCTAGAATTGTTAGTTGCTTGGCATATACATTGCAATTGTATTGTTTTACGACTGTTGTAACGGCTAAACATATTCGCAAACAGTAGTAATCCTTTGAGTAGGATAGAACAGGGGTGTTGAAAAGGGCTAGCGTGACAAATCTACGTGAAACCTGACAATATGCAACGTTAGTTATTTTTAGGTTGCTTCTTAACCAATTTCCATGACTCAATCTCGTTTAGAGGCTTTGCAAAAGCGAAACAGATTGCTGGTAAGATCAGCAATATCACGATAGAGGCACGAATAGCATAAACGGAAAGCCGATGGGAGAGCTAAAAAATATGTTTGAAGTTAGGGATGCGCAAAATCTCACATTTGAATGAACACCGGCAACATTTAGTACGACTTCGTATCGAAAATGAAAGCACAGATTGATGGAAGAGGCAACGTTCCCTGCGAAGAGCAATGCCAGCACCTACAACCACAATTATTCTCATTTCATATCATTGCTCACCACGAGATAGTGAGGATCTATTCCGGTGTCCCTGAGCACTCAAAACCAGAGAGTGCCAACCAGTGGGAAAAGTGGAACTGGAACAAATAAGAAACACAGAAGAAGGTCCAACGCTATGACCCAGATCTAAAATTAGAATCACACCAAAATCAATATAGTCCGCATACTTGCATGTAAATGAGAAACCGAGTGTAACAAATATTCTCCTTTGATGTTTTGTAGATCAGAAAATAAAAAGCAATTGTGGATATAGGCGTACTCAGCAGTCCGTTGCATTTTAGAAATTTTACAGAGAATGATATGAGCTCAGGGCTGATGTTGTAGGGATACATCACATGTAAACGAATAATACAAATTATTATAAATTGGAAGTAAGGTATATCTGAGAAGGAGAGATGTTTACGGAATATTGACTGAAGAATAATAATCACACAAAGTGCGAACTTTAAAACATTCAATTTACTATATTTCCTATTTTCGACATACTTTACTGAAATGCGCGCATGCATTTGAATTGTCGAGTATTGATTAGCAATCTTGATCTGATCTCTGTTGTTTTCTGGTATATAAATTGAATTTGTTCCTTTGAGGTGTGGATGTAGGGAGAATGGCTTCCGCGTTAAATATAGGCATTATACTTATCAATTTCCTCATTCAATCTCTGGGGGATTGTATTCTTTTCAAACGGTTGGATGTGATGTTACGAATGGGTTCCGTTACGTGATTATCATTGTACTCCAATTGGCGTCTGGTTAGAAAAAAATGAGCAGTCATGATGCAAGGAGGTAATTATGAATGCGAATGAGACGCTATGTTATTGAAAATCGAAAAGAAAATCGGTGAAATTACAACATTAATAAACACACGCCATTTTTGAATAATAATGTCTCAATGTGCTGCGTAGTGGTAGTACTTATCAAGCAAGATAAATTTAACAAAAATATTTTGGTATACGGCTCTCATCACAAGGTGAGCTATGCCGCCCGGAGCCAATTCAACATTCATTGGAAGTCATAACTACTGTGGATGATACGCGCCCAAAGACGTTGCTTTTTCATTTTTTTTATAAATGGTGTTTATATCAGTCTATGAGCCTCATTTGGTTTGTACATTCCCCTGCTGTGCTCACAATCGACACGATCATCAAAAGTTTGTATTTTGCACGACGTTTGTAGTGTATTTCAGTAGTGCTTCGGTGTTTAGAGTAGTAGGATTTCATGCTGTTCTCTGGCGCGTTGCGTATTCCCACACGGAATGAGAACACACGCGCATGATAACGAAGGCCGTGCCACTCAAAACAAGGCTGCCCCTCCTCGTTTACACGGCCGCTGACCGGCACTCATATCTTCTGCATACGCCCGCAGAATTCATGTAGTTTATAAAAGCTTCTATCTGAAGGCGATAGCAACTTCCGGGTCTTCTTTGATTCACTTCGAATTACAGCAATGCACGAGTATCTGGAAGAGTTTCTGCAAGTGGCCTACTTCATTGTCCGATTGCTTGTGTCTATCATCGTGTCGTCCGTGAAAGCATGCCTGCCAATGGGCGTATTGCCAAGGAAAAATGTCAGCGGTACGTGTTCGCTTTACTTGTCAGGTCTGTGCACATTGCGCATCTAAAAACCGCACATTCGGTTTTCATTCTGAAAACAATTGCTTTCAATTTAGGTGAAATTTGCTTAATAACGGGATCCGGACATGGAATCGGACGGCTAATGGCTGTAGAGGTTCGCTTTTGAATGATAATGAACGCGTCAAAGTTACATTTGCACATGATCTTCAGTTCGCCAGGCTTGGCTGCATCATGGTGCTGTGGGACGTAAATACAGCTGGTAATGAGGAAACAGCGGAGATGGTCAGACGAGAGGGCGCTACGGTAAGTTGTTTTTTCGGTGCTTATCGACAACTGCAAAAGTTTCAGGTTCACACATACACCATCGATCTGAGCAAGAGGGAGCAAATCAACGCCACTGCAATAAAAGTTAAGAATGAAGTCGGAGATGTCGACATTCTGGTAAGAATAATAACAAAATTCTGGTAAGAATAATAAAAGAATAATAACAAGAATAATAACAAAAAATCAGAATATATTTATATTTAAAAACAATTTCAGATCAATAACGCCGGCGTGGTTACTGGCAAGAAACTACTCGATTCTCCAGATGAACTCATTCAGCTAACGATGAATGTTAATGCACTCGCCTGTCTTTTCGTGAGTTCTTCTTCTGAAATCTTGTTTGCTCAATACCCACTTTTACAACTTGTCAGGACAGGACATAGTACTACAACTTTACACCTTTTACAGCTTTTACTAGTATTGTTATACCCACTTTCAGGGATGGACATTAAATGCAATGTAGCCATTCCTCTATGCCTCTCCATTGCTTGATTTCGCAATTCGAGTAATGAGATGCGTAACGGAATCTCTACATCAGAAAACGGCCATCCCCACTTTTTCGATATCGGATTCTTCAATTCTCAGACGGCGAAGAACTTCGTGAAGTCGATGATCGATCGCAATCACGGCCACCATCGCCTCCATCGTGGGCAAGCACGGAGGAGCGGGAGCGGTGAGTCGGATAACGTCAGCGCTGAGGGAACTAGGTCGGATGAGAACTATGACGTCATGCTGCCTATGACATTTCAAAGGCGACACGACGTGATAGTTCTTATCCGAGCATGAAGTCTTTATCGTTTGAAGATACTGCAATACCGCAAAAACAATTGGCATTTTCCAAGATTTTAGGTAGACTACTGCACCTCGAAATTTGCAGTAGGTTATCACGAATCTCTCGTGGCGGAGCTGCGCCATCTCAAGGCATATAATGTTAATGTGAGCTTTGCACTATTATAATTTTTGAAAAATAATCTTCAGGCAACCCTCGTGTGTCCCTACATCATCGACACTGGCATGTTCGCTGGTGTGAAAAGCGAGTGAGTCTTAAAACATATAACAAGTTGGATAAATAAATATTATCAGATTGTCCATCCTACCCAACCTCGATCCTCAATACGTGGTCGACTGCATAATGGAGGTTGTTCTGACGAACAAGCAGGAAATCCAGATTCCCAAGAGTATGTACTGGACGACGATACTCTCGAGGTATGCTATATTTAGGAAAATAATGTAAAAATGACGTTATATAAGCTATGCACTCAAAAAATACAAGAAGTGTTAATGTAGAAACGTATGAAAGAAAGACCTACTATTGATTCACATATTTCAGTTTTATTCCGACAAACATCAGCTGTTGACTTTGCTTGCAAAGCCAGGATACGCCACCTTCCCACGGAAGGTGGATATTCGATTATGTCTGTCACTGCACCGCGTACTTGGCTCCGTTCATGAAGAAAACCAACAGACGTTCCCAGAATATTGAGGTTACTTTTTAATGAGCTTTGAGCGAACGGATAACCAAGTTTATTGTATATTGCGAACTGCGAGATTTTTAACCGTTGTTCTTTAGGGTGCTGTGTACTACTGGCAAACATCCGCGGAAATATGGGCTTGTTTTCTTGAGCAAAAAATTATTAATGAACGCACATTTCGTCAATGCCATGAACAGCTGATAACCAAGTGACGAGAGCACGAGAGAGAAGGAGAAAAGAAGGCAGAAAAGAGAAGAGCCGTCAGTGTAATGGTTGTTAATGCCGCTTCATTCTCACTTTAGCATTATAATGTTGGAAAACATAATTTGGGACTATTATGGGGTTGTCGTTATTCCACTACTCCAATTGCGTTTGATGGATTGAACTCCAGCCTCTTGTTGCACCTCTTCCCCATTTTACCTCTAATCTCACTTCCCATTCTCCTTGAGAGACAGTTTCCATGTCTTCTTTTATTTTACTCTCCTAACCGCTTCACTATAAGAGGTCGACAAATCTTGCTATTAACGATTTCATAAAGCAGTTGAGAAGTCAGTTGAGAACGTTCCCGAAGAGACGATTGCTCATCCCGATAACACCGTCATGGCACCCTCTTTATCGTGGCCTGTTATCGTCTGTCATAACGGAAATTGCATTAAATCACTTAGTATCTTGTTATCTGTATTAAAGTCTAAGTATGTTATAATAATTGTTGTGATCCTTTGACCCATCAAAAGGATCGATCTAAACTTGAAATATTATAGTTAAAATATAGTGATTCGAATGACTATGGAGACAGGAATATTTTATGAAATTTTCATCGCACAACAGCATAGCTATATGCCTAGTTGTTCTTGTCATTTGTGCTATGACCACTCCGCCTTTGAAAATACGTACACAAATATTGCGCTTATCACTCAACCCGGCGTGACACCCATCGATCCATGGGAAAACTCAGAGTCGATATCGTGCTTTGTTTGTGAACTGTTGAATGACTAGTCGCGCAAGATCATCATTGCATTTATTCACTGATTATTTTCATAATTTCCTTAACTTTGGCATCTTTCACGCAAATATTTCAGAAGCTTTCAATGAATAGGAACAACCCTTTCGCTCTACCCAGCAATAGGATTAGTGAAGGAAGTGAGTTAATAATTTACTTTTCGGTATTTTGGCATAGATATACCCGTTCAATGCTTACAGCCATAGTTGCCCAATACTGGCGGCAAGGTGTTTTCAGACCATGACCCCCTATTCATGGTTCAGCACTGCTCCCCTCGATTTGAGGGGAGCAGTGCTGAACGACGTATAGTCAAAAATCGGTCAAAAATCGATCGGTAGGTCAATGGTAGGTCAAGACTAGTTACAGTACCCAATCGATCATACAGTACCACCAGATACCGTATACCACTACCGTAACCCTAGATCATCACGAACTAACATTATTTTTAAAAAGTCCTAGTAGCGTGTCCAATCGATTGTACAGTACCCACGTCACTACCGTAACCCAGTTCCATGGGTCAGATCCAGTTCCTTGGGTCAAACATTTTTCTAAAATTTTCAAACATTTTTCTAAAAATCCTAAATCGATTATAAAATGATTCTACAGTAACGAGATATACGGTAGAATAATTAAAAATAATTTTACTATCGAGTTTATTTTTTTTATGTTTGAAAAATGTTTGACCCAAGGAACTGGATCTGACCCATGGAACTGGGTTACGGTAGTGACGTGGGTACTGCACAATCGATTGGACACGCTACCAGGACTTTTTAAAAATAAAGTTAGTTCATGATAATCGAGGGTTACGGTAGTGGTATACGGTATCTGGTGGTACTGTATGATCGATTGGGTACGGTAACTAGTCTTGACCTACCATTGACCTACCGATCGATTTTTGACCATGACCCCCTATACGTCGTTCAGCACTGCTCCCCTCAAATCGAGGGGAGCAGTGCTGAACCATGAAAGGTCATGGGGGTCGCCGCCGGCGTGGGCAACTATGCTTACAGCCCTCAGGGCACTGATCAACCTCCCTACGAGCCTACCCAGGCCACCCGTATATGGACTCCCGTGGGATTCATTAATCGAGTAGGCACATTCCCGGAAGCTATCAAAAACCTTACTCGTTGAGGTGACATCATTCTTCAGTCCATCACAGCCTCCATTGCATGTTGAGGAACATTCTCTGGAGACGACAATTGACTCGGAACCACATGTGTCAAGACAGTTGCAAGAGCAATGTCGTCCCCCCACAGCAAGAATTGAATTGAACTCTCGGAAGAGTTCGGAAACTAAGAACTCTAAACAACCTTCTTCGAGTCAATTCCAAGTGGGACAACATCCCTCAATGCGAGCAAGCTTTGAGTCGGGCCTTGCTCTGGCACGGAGGTGTTCAGGGCGAGCACCTCCACCTGTTGATAAAGCTGCGCCATTTGGTAATTCGTCTCCAAATCGGCCTGTGCGCACTGCAAAAGTTCGGAATCGTTCGGGTCCTCCGGAAAGAACGGCTGCAGCACTCTCAGATGATAAGGAGGATTCAACGAAGTGGACAACCGTGGGGAAGGTATGCCAATAAGATTGTCCACTATTTTCGCATTTTACTATGTATAATGATTCCAAAAATACTTAAATGAGAGCTATTGGCATTTTTTTAATATTTTGAACGGATTTTAGTCTCACCAAGAAACCCCGAGCCCATCAATCAGAAACGGTAGGAATACGTCCATGAGATTCACAGTGTTGCATTTTAGTAGCAGCACAGGTTACGTCTTGCGCTAGCCTTTCCTTTCTTCCCCGACCCCTTCCCATGTACATTCTTATCTGACCTTTCTGCGCTCTCATCTGTATCAGCGTTCGTGCTAGAAGAGTCTCGGAAGTGAAGAGATAAGGGAAGAAATATCACATTGCAGCTTTTTCCATACCGTAATTTTCAATATAACGCTGCGCGTGCATATTTCAACTAAACATGCATTTCAACAATGCATGTCTGGGTAATCGTTAACAGACGAGATCCATTTTGCCTTCATAATCCTTTAACTGCGATAAATTGAGCAGAAAAAATAATAATTTATTTATCTTTTTTCAGATACAATACGAGGAGAGAGGAATCGTGGGCACTGGCATTAATGGAACAGTAGTTCTGAGGTGGCTTTAAATATGCATATCAAATTCAAATCGTGTTTACACAGAGGCCGATTTGGAGACCGCGAAGTGGCAGTGAAGAAAATGAAAAATGAGATTGTGACATCAGAAATCAAAGATCTTCTGAGAAAGTCAATATCTCATACAAACGTTATGTCGTTTTTGTATACGGTAAGAACGATTTTACATATGTACTGCCGAAAGTATTAATTTCAGGAATGTGACGTTAATTTTCATTATCTAGCTCTGGAATTATGCAGATGCTCTCTGTATGATTATATGAATAAGGTTGTAGGCAAATACTTATACTTATTATTAAAAAATTTTTGTTCTCGAACACACTATTATGAAAAGCACTAATCACTGGATATTCCAGACAGTTCAAGTAAAGGTTGATATTTCATCAAAGAATATCATACGGCAGACTACGGAAGGAATAGCATATCTTCATTATATTAATATTGGTATGTTGGCTGATCATAAATTAGTTCACAAAAAACAATTACAGTTCATCTGAACCTGATTCCGCAAAACGTCCTGATCCATAAACAAGGAAGAACATATAAGGCACTTATATCCGATTATGGAAGCAGACGCGAACTCAATAGGTAACACAAAAAAATCAAACAACACGTTTCTTTCTGATCAGCAATTCGAAATCACGTTCTATTTATATGGACGGATGGACGGCACCAGAGGGATTAAAAGGAGATATTTCAGTACGTGAATGTTGAAGACAGAACTTACAACTTTGAAAAAAAACTTTCAGTTGAGATTACTTGATTTCAGTGGTCGCATAAAATTTCGGCAGACATTTTCTCCCTGGGCTGCATTTACTACTATGTGCTCAGTGACGGATTCATTCCTTTCGGATTATCGAAAAAACATAAGAAACATACTATACAAAAAAAACAAACTACTGGAACGGCTTGACTCTGACAGTATGGATAAACAAATTATTGATTAAATTAAACGAAATATTTCTAGGATGAAAATGGGCGATTGCAGAAAGCGGACTTGGCAAACACCTCACCTGCCAAGCTCTCTCAAAATTGCCTAAAGATCGTCCGTCTGCTTCTGCACTTCTTCAGCATCCATTTTACTGGAATAACGATAATCAATTTCTTTTCTTATGTGAAGTGAGTTTTCATAAATAGAGCACGAAATACTAAAAACTTTTACTTCAAAATTTCGTATGCAATTAGACAATAATATTTAGCTTTGCACGAATTATCAGGTTGGAACAAAAGTTTTGTCCGATTTAAATATTTTGGTGTTCTTAAATCAACATCCTTCCTTTTCGACCGTTTTTTAAATGGTTATTCTCACACAATAAGTGCTTCAACACTCTGTATTGCGCACATTTGTACAGCTCTATAACATCGGGATTGTGGTCGCAGTGCGAGGCAAAAGTCACCGTAATAGGGAACTGGGCTATTAATTTCTCCGAGTTCCAATCTGTCGGTCTGAGCGATAGTGCCAACCGTGTAATATTTTTGGAAAGTACCATGGTCGTGCATTACAACAGCAACTTAAAATGAATTCTGGCACGAAAGGCCAACTTGAAAAATGAACGAATTGGCCAATACTGATGTCCTGGGCATGACCTCAGATGAATTTATCCACCGTGCATTCAAATCGTTAGTCAGAGATTAAAACATACCGAAAATGTATAGATCCGTCCCTGTTCAGCACATTATTGTGCGATCCTCCTGTCACAAGCCAAATTTATTTAAGAGACCCTCCACGAGAGAACGTAACAACTGTGAAGGGGCCTCGGATGGCTAAAAATTCGATAATTCCCGTACTTTTTTTCTGAAGTGTAGTCCCCGAGTACTGATTGACGACCGCAATAACTAAGGCCGGGGGTCGATTTTGGAAAAGTTTCGGGTACTCCCCTATTTTGGGGTCGAAAATTTGACTTTCTCAGAATTGCATAACATATAGATTTTCTGGTGTATTTTGACGCCTAGAAACCGAATTTCAACATTAGATAGCGAGAAAATGCAAAAGAATAAAGTTAGAAGCAAAAAACCGAAAATTTCGATCCGAAAGTGCACATAAAGTGCCATAACTAATTTTAGAAAAATATGAGTTTGGGTCGTTGACATTTTCGGAATCTTGAGGTGACGTGGAACTTTCACAATTTTTTTCAGAATTTTAAAAATGGACATATTACGACTTTTTCGAGGCTGAAGTTGACAATCCATGGTGAAATTGAAAGAAAGTGAAAATGAAATTTCGCAAATATGACTCCTATTTTAGCCCAACTGATACGAAACTCGTTGTATTAGCTAAATCGTTCACAAAAAACCGTTTTGACGATTCTAGATAAATTAGCATCCTCAAACACTCAGGTTGTCGAAATTCGCGATTTTCACCTCATTGCACAGAGTTTGGATAATTATTTTGACGTTATCTCACCTCTTTAATAAGTCGTATTGCAAACTATGAGTAATATTGTATGTTATTGTTACTATTTTCAGCAATTTCAACGGAAATTTGAAGTTATCGACGTTCTAATATCCTGAAAATTTCGTCTACAATTATCGATTTTTCGAACGTATCTCCTTTATATCAATATTTCGGAAGTTAGCATATGCAAATTGGGTTTCAGCGAGTAAAAATACATCAGAACAGTTGTTTTAAGGGCATGAATAACAAAAAATGAAAATTCGATTTTCCCGAAAAAGTATAGAAAAACATTTTTTTTTTAAATCTTAGAAATTCTGATTTTATCGGCTATTCTGATGTATTTTTACTCGCTGAATCCGAATTTGCATATGCGAACTTTCCAAATCTTGATATGAAGGAGATACGTTCGAAAAATCGATAATTGTAGACGAAATTGTGAAATTTTCAGGATATTAGAACGTCGACAACTTCAAATTTCCGATGAAATTGCTGAAAATAGTAACAATAACATACAAAAGTACTCAGCGTTTACAATACGACTTATTAAAGAGGTGAGATAATGTCAAAATAATTATCCAAACTCTGTGCAATGAGGTGAAAATCGCGAATTTCGACAACCTGAGTGTTTGAGGATGCTAATTTATCTAGTATCGTCAAAACGAATTCTTGTGAACGATTTAGCTAATACAATGAGTTTCGTATCAGTTGGGCTAAAATAAGAGTTATATTTGCGAAATTTCAATTTCACTTTCTTTCATTCTTTCTTTTTTCTTTCACTTTCACTTTCACTTTCACTTTCTTTCTTTCATGGATGGTCAAGTTCAGCCTCGAAAAAGTCGTAAGATGTCCATTTTTAAAATTCTGAAAAAAATTGTGAAAGTTCCACGTCACCTCAAGATTCCGAAAATGTCAACGACCCAAATTCATATTTTTCTAAAATTAGTATGTGCACTTTATGTGCACTTTCGGATCGAAATTTTCGGTTTTTTGCTTCTAACTTTTTTCTTTCGCATTTTCTCGCTATCTAATGTTAAAATTCGGTTTCTACACGTCAAAATACACCAGAAAATCTATATGTTATGCAATTCTGAGAAAGTAAATTTTTCGACCCCAAAATAGGCGAGTACCCGAAACTTTTCCAAAATCGCCCCCCAGCCTTAGTTATTGCGGCCGTCAATCAGTACTCGGGGACTACACTTCAGAAAAAAAGTACGCGAATTGTCCAATTTTTAGCCATCCGAGGGCATGTTACGTTCTCTCGTGGAGGGTCTCTTAAATATTGATGCTAAACAATCGACATTAAAATCGACATATTTTTTCAGTTCCTGTCTCACATACAGTTAATCAGCTCGTAATTTTGTGATTTCATAGTAAAGCTGTCCCTACCCTATCGCATTGTGGCTTGGGTAAGTTGGGTGATAGGTACCTTTGGTAGAGAAGTAATCCTAGCTTGGACACCAAAAGACGGAATTTTGAATAACATATTTTTGAAAAATCAATATTTTGAGAACAATGAAGATCAGTTCAGCTCGACTTTTCTAATATTTAAATAACGCAATAGTAGTACACTACATCGCCCATATTCTAAGAACTGTCAGTTTGATTATCAGGGCAGGAATACTAATCGATTGAACAGCTCCATCACTCCATCTTTCCATCTTACTCTTTGTTCCTCCTGTAATTCGGGGAAGGGGTGGATCAACCCTACCGTTCAACCCAGATTTAGAAAGTACTGGACATGGTCTTCTCAATAATATATGTGAAGTTGCCCCAGGATTTTTCTCTTCTGCAAAATAGTGATCCAAACATTTAAAAAAAAATCCGAAACTTTTTGATCACAATCATCAATTTCTCGTATACCCTGAGTCGCGTATTTGATCTGAACATATGTATGGAATGTTCAAGTCTTCCTCCTAATTAAGCTACTGAGTTAGCTCAATGCGATTTGAATTGAGCATTTTACGCTAGCTCAAACGTCGTTCACGAAATCGGACAGGACTTATGTTCCAACTTATGATAATAACAAGATGTTTACCTTGATTTACGAATTGCGAAATTTAACAGGCAGCGGATCGGTTGTTGAAAGAAAATATTTCCTCATCTGCTTTAATAGTGCGCCTCGAAGAAAAGACCAAGAGAATTTTCGATGATACCTGGATGGATCGAATCAGCGATCCTGTAAAAAAATGTACGTCAGTAGATGATGCGGAACATGAACCGAAATGTGTCGCAAAGCAAGGAAAAGTCATGAGTAGAATACAAATGTTTGCATGGATGAATGCTCTTGATATGTAGTCGGTTTCCTAAGAATCAAACAAGGTATGGTACATCATGGTGGCCCAATTCATTTTGTCCCAACTCGACCGGTTGAGCCCGGCTGCATGTAGGCTGCACACCCCGCCCTATCCATAACTCGAACACCGGTTGATGAAAATGCATATAATTTGGACTGCTTTCAAATAAACCCGAAAGAAGAATTTTGATATTCAAGCATACTTTTTTTCATGATTTTTGAAGATGATAAAGGAAAAAATTTGATCTCGACTATAAAGTTCGGGCCAAAAAGCGACAGCATTACAGTAAGATGCGCCTTGATCACAGGACCATTTTTCTAATATCTATAGAATCTATCTATGGAATTTTAAGTAGGCACTTTTTTGCTATACCTATTTTTGTAGAGCCTCTCTATGTTCTACACATCAAATAACGACATCATTCTCTTTTCATTCGTCCCTCTCTGCGCAAATTGCGTGGTGTATAACATATAGTGGCTGTACAAAAATAAGTATAGCAAAAAAGATCAAGGCGCACCTTACTGTAGAACTATCGCTTTTGGCCCGAACTTTATATTCAAAATATTTACTTTATAAAAAATATTTAAAAATTTACTTTATCATCCTATCAAGAAAAAAATGCTTCATGAATATCAAAATTCGTATTTCGGGTTTATTTGAACGCAGCCCAAATTTCATGCATTTTCATCAACCGGTTATCGAGTTATGGATAGGGCGGGGTGTGCAGCCTACATGTAGCCTGGCTCAACTGGTCGAGTTGGCACAAAATGAATTGGGCCATCATGATCAGCACCCTCAATAATCCATTTTCCCAAAGCCTTTTCGAAAAACCGATGTGCCAGGACCTTCAGAACGATGTTTGATTCTTATGAAACCGGCGTCATATATACAATAGATTTGAAATTAAATTTGCTAATTTCAGACTTAGAGTCAACTAAAGACTCTAGTGTATACAAGCCATACAATTATAACACAATTAGAGACCTTCTAAGATTCATGAGAGATGTAAAGGACCACTTCAGGTTAAATCATATTCTTTATTTTAGGAATAAATTCAGATTGTATGTATCCTTACTAATATAAATCGGTTCAGCGACCTTCCGGAAAGCGCACGCTCATCGCTGGGCAAGTCCCCGGAAGCATTGGCAACCTACTTCACACTCCGTTTCCCGAATGTGAGCTTTTAAGAACATTTACAAAACCATTAACAATTAAAGTTCTGTAAGTTCTATATTTCATCACGCACTCACGTAGGAAATTGAATGATAATTTAGTGAATTCATTTAGCTACTGGTTCACGTGTACAATGTTATGAAATCCTGCTCGGAGGAAGACGTGTTTCAACGCTTTTATGCAGATACGGTAATCCCAAACAACGCGTTACTGCTTCAAAAAGATATGCAAAAAATGCACGCACAGCCTTCATCGCCTTCTTCCCCGAAGTCATCTCGCCTGATCGAATTCGATGAGACTCAGAGTTTGGGCAAAGGTTCCAATGGAACTGTGGTCTACAAGTGCGTCTCAATGATAAAAAAAAATCAATTTTTTTCAATTTTAGGGGAAGATTTGATGGACGAGACGTTGCTGTCAAACGACTACTAATTTCTAACTACGATAATGCAATGCGAGAAAAGGATTTGCTGATCCATCTCGATCATCCCAATGTTATAAAATATTACTTCATGGTTAGGGTTTTTGATGCACTTGCCACACGATTGATGCATATTATAATCTTTCTTTAAGGAGGAAGACCATCCGTACATTGCACTTGCTCTACAGTTGTGTTCAGCATCGTTATCTCAATACGTCGAAGAATCGGTAAGATATGAGGTAGTGTTCAAAACAATAATGATGTTCGGTACCAACTTATATTCTGAATTTTAATAGCTTTAATAAGTGCAAATCGGCTTCTTCATAGGAAGCAATGATCAACATTTCGAACACTCCATCTAAAGAAATTTTGCGGCAAATTGCACAAGGCCTTCAATATCTCCATGCGAAGCCTATTGGTTAGATCAATAATAGCAAAGTCATGAACTTACGAATACAGTCCACCGTGATTTGAAGCCGGACAATGTTCTAATATCTACTACTAACAGAAAGAGCACATTTCTGATTTCTGATTTTGGTCTCGCCAAGAATTTCGATCATGAAAAGTGAGCACCTTTAAATATGTTTTAAAAGAGAGGAAGAAAAGCAGGAAGAGCGAGATGAAATGAAGTTCTGGCTTTGAATTTAGGTGTGTAATATAATTACGTGTCAGGAACATACTAAGCAGTGGCAGAGCCGGAAGTGATGGATGGATTGCACCTGAAGCACGATCCAAGCCAGGAGAAAGAGTCACTTTTTAAAAAAACTACAAACTGAAATTGGATCTCTAAAATTGGGCAAAACCACATTTTATTTCCATAACTTTCGTAGACGCCGTATTCGGATATTTTCACACTCGAGCTCATCTTCTACTATGTTCTTACGAAAGGAGGTCATCCTTACGGGGATGTCTACCATCGTCAAGGCAATATCTTCGATGGGAAAGAAATGTATCTGGAGGGCCTGGACGGAACTAACGGTTATTACAATACATATTTGAAGATTTTTCTTAATTTCCAACATATGCCTTCGTGCAAATCCTAATTGCATGATTTCAGACAGTTCCTTGTCGAAACATCTCATTTCTCTCACTGACACTGAAGAACCCTCTGATCGTCCCTCCGCATCTGCTATTCACAACCATCCCTTCTTCTGGAGTTCGGATAAGAGAATCAGTTTCTTTGAACAGGTATTTTTCCTACACGGAAATCAGATGTTATTAAAATCAACTCTCAGGCGTGGGCAAAAGTGAAAACGAGCATCGTACTGCAATATCAAGTGGACGCAATAGCAATTAATGTATTCACTAACGACTGGGCTTCAATACTCCAAAAAGACCTTTATGATGGTACGATTTTATCTTAGCCAATTTGATTTTTAATATAAATAATCACGATTTTTAGATCTAATAGGAACCAAAAATGGTCGCAAGTACGATGTGCAGTCCGTATCTCATCTTCTCAGAGCTATCAGGAACCTGAAGCAACACTACGAGTACCTATGACCCTTACATAGTTATTAAAAATGATATTTGCAAATAAACAAAAACGAGGGAGGTTTATAATAATAATAGTATACATCAACACTTTAGCGAAAAGCCGTACTTTTGGAAGATTATTGGAAAAGGCACTGAGGACTTTGTGGCAGACGAGTTTGCCGATTACTTTGCTCTCAAATTTCCCAAAGTGAGTCTGATAATCTTTAGTGAAATGAATATCTGTTGGCTATTATGTGGTAGAGAATATATAATATACCTATTTTGAATTTCAGCTGCTGATACAAGTGTACAAGGCTATGGATAAATTCGCCTCGGAGAAAAATTTTGAACAGTTCTACTCAAGGATCTGATTTATCAACTGTGATTTCTGCTTCTCTCTCTCCAGATTTTAAGTTAACTATTGGGGTGTCCGGAAAGTTCGTATAATGCTTCGGAAAAAAGTCAGTTCGCGATCAAATGCAGTGATTGCGCAATCTGTTTGTCAAAAATGTATTGCATCATTCTGACGTTGAGTAGTGAGAGGATTTAATCAGTCTCCTAGTTTGATTCTTGTGATGGACTCCCATCTCTACCTCCGAGCAGTTTTACTTCATTACTACCGTCTTGGCCGATCCGTGAAGGAGGCCCACTCTGCCCTGGCCCAGTCGGAAGGAGCTGACGCCCCCTCCATACCCTTCTGCTATAAGTGGTTCTCCCGCTTCAAGAAAGGGGAGTTTGGTCTCGATGATCAACCCCGCTCTGGACGCCCTCCCTCCCTCGATCAGCCTCTCGTTCCGCGCACACTGAAGCGCAAGCCCATGGCCAGTGTACGTGAGTTGAAGAAGGATACTGGTACTCCCAGATAAACGGTGTCCGATATCCTCCATCGATCTGGGAAGAAGCCGAAACTCCCACAAGTGATTCCCCATGACCTCTCCCCCGAACAGCTGAAAAACGTGTTCAAGTATGTCGGGAATTACAATGCCGACCTCTTTTCTGACCAACTGGAAGATGTCAGAGTCCCTCCCAGACTCCTGAACCAGTGCAAAATTCTTCTTCTGATGGATAATGCTCGCCCACATCGAGCGAAGATGACCCAGAAGAAAATGGACGAGCTGAAGATCGAGAGGATTCCCCATCCACCGTATTCTCCGGATCTCTCCCCATGCGACTACCACTGCTTCCGCTCTCTCTCTCTCTGACTTCTGCAAAGGAAAGAAGTTCAAGAATCGAGATGAAGTTGTGAGGGCTTTCGTGAACTGGGCGGTCTCGAAGAAACCCACATTCTTTAAGAGAGGAATCGAGACCCTGCCCAATCGCTGGAGGGAGGTAGTGAGAAAGAAGGGGGCATACATTGGTCACTGAGAATTGTAAAGCATTGAATAAAAAATAAAAACAAAAAATTATACGAACTTTCCGGACACCCCAATATCATGATTTTTGATTAAATGCAATTGTTATTTTTTTCAAGAATATGAGTCCGTCCCGGTTAATATTTATCGTTCATGAATATCAATACGTGTTAGATATCTTGAATTTAGGTAATGAGAATCGGCAGCATAAAGATACTTAAGTAATGTATGCATGTGGGATATATTCATCATAGAAGCATATAATTAGTATTGCTGCTGCCTTGAATGCCCTCTTGTTCGTTTCCCGGATCGGGAGGAGTGAATGGATACTCCGCCTGCACTCCCTGCTTTGCGTACGTCACTTGCCCATAATTCATCGAAGAATACGGTGGCGGGTCTCCGTAGTGGACTTGCTGTGGCTGTTGTACAGGGTTATTGGCCTGCACGGGCAACATATTTTGAATTCCCGGCAGTTGATTCTGCGGCTGCATGAGATATGTGTGCTGGATGGTCTGCGTGGTCTGGACGTGCTGCATGGGTGGAAGGGGCTGCACAGGTTGCAGCATGGGCTGCACAGGTTGCACGGGTTGCATCGGATGCTGAAGATTTCGCGCATTCAGCTGTGGAGATTACACAGGATATGGCTGAGCGAAGTAGGGCGAATGAGGCTGCTGCTGAAATAAGTGTAATCGTTGTTGTAAACACAGAGTGGCCTACAACCTGCTGCGGAGTGACCGGCGTTGACCGTCGAGCCTGTGATGCCTGTCGGCAGCATCTGCTGGTGCATCTGCCTGTGATTCTGCAGCTGCAACTCGAGATGTTGGTTATCGAGAAAAAAAAGCATTGTGATCAACCGTCATTTCTTCCAAGGACTCAGTGATCGAATACATCTATATGCGATTGTCGCCGTCGTCGTTTTTCTTTCTGAAATCAATAGTTATTTACAGCCATAAAGGCAAAGGAAAAAGGTTCTTCCACGTCACGGGAACAATGTTGTATAGAGAAGATAACGCTAGGTGGAGCGGACCGGTGAGGCCTGCTTCTAGATTGGACTACGTATCCGTGCTCGTCCCAAGTGTTTCTAGTTAATGCTATCTTCCGCGACCAAGGCCATTACCAATTTACCCATAGATAGCTAATGCTCTTACATTGGTCCAAACAGAGGATTGATCTCCTTGCCCACCATATTCGCAAGCTTGAAATAGTACGGATACACTATAAAATGTATTTATTTTGCCTTCAAGATTAAAAAAAACCTGGCTCAATAGCACCTTCGCCGTTGAATATCGGATAGATTATGAGACGATTTTGCTGTAAATATCCTCATGTATCTATCATGTATTTGATATTTTGAACCTCGTGCACCAAGATCTTTTGAAAGCGAGCGAGATATCCCGATTTGAGTGTTGCGAAGAGGCCACACAACTCATTCTTCGTTTTGATGATTGCTCCGTCTCCTCTAGCTTTTGCTACCCAATCTTTGTTCGATTCTTTCTTGTTAAAAGCAATTCTGAAACAATCAATGGACACATTGAAAAAATACGCTACTTAGAAGTCAGGGGATTACGTAAACACATTCATTTATAACTCACTTTTTAACTTTGATTTCTTCCGTACTGACCAACCCGAAATGGCTGAAATAATATACTGAGCAAACTCAACGAGCGGGACTCACTATGGATCATCCGTGCTGAAATCGATCATTTCGAATATCAGTCGATCCTTTTCTCGTTCATCAAGTCGAATCATTAGCGCATTGCTGCATTGCTCAGCTGTTCGTGTTCCGTCCTTCGCTTTCCTCAAAAATTATCGTTTTCGGAAATATATTCGCTCTTGCAAAAAATGATTAAAATACATGCTCGAGAATTTTCTGCATTGCTCTATTTGCCGATTCGGAACTTCGAAGAGTGATCAGGCTGAAATGTCGCTTATCTATCGGGGACGATACAATTTCTCACCGATTATTGAACATGCGAATTGTAGTCTTCGGTCCAGATGGCACTCCAGAATGGAGGATTGGTCCAGTGATTATCTGCGAATATTTCAAATAGTGTATATGCATACTATTTTTTTGCGGTCGCTGGATAACTGCAAATGTGCGCAAATATACCTAGTTCTAATATTTTCTGGTTTCTTCCAACGAGTTGGCGGGGAACCAACTAGCCAGGGCACTTGTCAGCACCTGGCTAACCAGCGGTTAGCCTAATCTCCGCCCACTCTAACTAGTTAACCAGTTGTTAGCTGTTTTTGACCAGTAGTTGACCAGTTAGACTGGGCGGAGCTTAGGCTAACCACTACTTAATCAGTTGGTGGCGCGTTCCCCACCAAATGGTTAAAGAAACCAGAGTTGTTTCTTCAATATATCTAATTTCAACAGGAGTAGCTAGACTACCTTCGCCACAGAATGCAACCATTCATAAATGGTGCATGATGCTTCCTCAACTTCTTCACCCGCAAGTACCTGCAACAACAAACAAATTTCTTAAGGTCAATGGAACTACATAATGTACATTTCAAATTGTCAAACTTGCCACAATTTTATCGGTAAAGTAGCTCTGTTTTATCATAAATCCTTCTGGCATTACAGAAGATTGCATTTCGCTGTTAAGCATTTGAGTGAATGTTTTGTCTGAATTGTTTAAATTTTATGAATTTTCGTAGCACAAATACCTGGTGAAATATTCGTGATTCGCTTTTGCAACAAGTTAGCCTGGATCTGCAAAGATATGTAAATGGCCGAGGAATTAGCATATTTTCGTTGATATGGGGGGAAGAATTACAATAATGGTTTGAATAGTATTTACTATAGATACAACGAACGGCTTCCTTGTTCTTCTCGTCCAATTTGTTTATAATCCATCCTTTTCTTCCCTTTTTTGTAGCGTTTTTATCATTATCTATGGACAATTTCCGAGCAAAGAGCATCCTTGATATTGTGCGCAATTCGGTGTCCATCAGCCTGAAATCAAGAAGTTTTCGAAAAAAGTAAGTTGTCGATAAATTATGTATGCATACATATGTATAACACAGGTATCATGAGTCAGTGGAGGAAAAAATGTATCCCCGGGAACAATTTCAAAATTGTATTGTTGTTTGGGTTCATATTATGGCGGTACGATACACTAGAGCCAACTTTTCGAAAAATCCAGGTCATGTGTCCAAGAGCCGGCTTTTAGGAATTTTCCGGTTTTGCAGCCGGCTCTACTGTATTTCAGCACCCAGATGAGCTAGAATGATGGCTCTGGGCTCAAAATGAGTGGAGCAATATTATAAGAAAGTTTTATGTTTTGACCTAAGCGATTGGACAACTTTTGGAAAAGATACGATTCGAAAACCAATTTTTAGTCTGAATAAAATCTATACCAATTTTGAGAGATACTTTCCCCTGAAATTTTATTGCAGAAGAAACAAGCGGAAGTGCATAGGTATAAAATAAAAATAAAAATTTTAAAATCGAGGAGGGTACTTTTTTGAAAAATGGGTCCGAATATCGGACCGTGTGAATGTCGATATGAAAATTGTTAATTTCTGAACAGCTCTTGACGAAATCGGAATAACTAAAGTAGAATAAGTTGTTTTAAAGACAATAAAGTTAGAAGACGCTGCGAAACTCAAAGTTTCACTGACTCCGAAAATTCGATTTTTTCGCACTCGATTTTGGCTAAATGTGGATGCTAAAATTTTAATATTTATGAATCGAGTCCGATGAAATCTTAGCAAATTATAAAGTACTGACTACCATTAATAAGAAAAACTGGAAATGAAGGTTCACAGATCTTCGGAGCTCTTGCCATATTTCTTCAAAAATTCTAAATTAAATGGGTCAATAATTCAATAAATGTTATTTTGGCTAAATTTTTGTGAAAATAGTTTAGTTTCAATTGCTAAAATTTTTTTTTTTAATTTTGGACTATTTCAATCATAATACACTGCTATAAATGACAAACAACTCGTTATTCAAAATCTCAAAAAGGGCGGGTTTCAAATTTTCAACTTTTCTATATCTTTTACTGATATTAAAGTTTAGGTGTATTTTGCCAGAAACTCATTAATTTAGATTTTTGACACTTGTTATTATTCTATTTTCTCAAAAATTTAGCCAAAATAACGTGTATTACATTATTGACCAAATTAATTTTGCATTTTTGAAGAAATATGGCAAGAGCTCCGAAGATCTGTGAACCTTCATTTCCAGTTTTTCTTATTAATGGTAATCATTACTTTATAATTTGCTGAGATTTCATCGGACTCGATTCATAAGTATTAAAATTTTAGCATCCAAATTTTGCCAAAATCGAGTGTGAAAAAATCGAATTTTCGGAATTAGTGAAACTTTGAGTTTTGCAGCGTCATCTAACTTTATTGTCTTTGAAACAACTTATTCTACTGTAGTTATTCCGATTTCATCAAGAGCTGTTCAGAAATTAACAATTTTCATATCGACATTCACACGGTCCGATATTCGGACCCATTTTTCAAAAAAGGGCCCTCTTCGATTTTCCAGTTTTTATTTTTATTTTATACCTATGCAGTTCCGCTTGTTTATTCTGCAATAAAATTTCAGGGGAAGGTACCTCTCAAAATTGATATAGACTTTATTCTAGACTAAAAATTGGTTTTCGAATCATATCTTTTCCAAAAGTTGTCCAATCGCTTAGGTCAAAACATAAAACTTTCTTATAATATTGCTCCACTCATTTTGAGCCCAGAGCCATAATTCTAGCTCATCTGGGTGCTGAAATACAATAGAGCCGGCTGCAAAACCGGAAAATTCCTAAAAGCCGGCCCTGGGACACGTGACCATGATTTTTCGAAAGGTTGGCTCTAGGGAATCTTACCACCATAATATGAACCCAAACAACAATACAATTTTGAAATTGTTCCCGGGGATACATTTTTTCCTCCACTGGCTCGTGATACCTGTGATAAATAGATCCTTGCTTTATTTTTGAGACGTTACTTATCAATAGTAGTACCACAACAATACAACTAAAAGCGTAAAATGCTTACGGTCGTTCGTGGAAGTCCGTGTGGCAGCTGATGAAATGACGTACCATCTCCCTCACTCGAGCCCAGCAGAGAACGGATTCATCTCCGGATCCACGCGTGTTTTTCTAAATACATTTTGTCATTCTCTTTCCATAGTGTTCTATCTTCACCCTTCCAACTAACCTCGAAATCTACCAGTTTTCCCATCTTATCGTAATATTCAACAAGCGGATCCCAAATGGCTGAGAACGATTTCTCCCAGTGATTCGACGAATTCGTATGAGCCTGTAGTTGTTTGCACGTTAATTATTAATATACATTTGTGTTTTGAGAAGAAAGTAGTGAAAACAACCTCGAACGGCATGGATTTAGTAGGATATGGATAGTCGTTATGTCGTTATTCTCCATTCTCCATTCTCCATTCTCCATTCTCCATTCTCCATTCTCCATTCGAGCGCGGCTGAGGGGTGGTCGGTCTCGACTTTCCTCTCTGTCTGTTCTCGTTTGGGAGTCCCCCGACGTCGACTTGGACAACCGTCGGTGGTATCTGTCTGCCACATGCCCGTCGCCAACCTACGCATCGGGACCATCAACTGTCGAACGCTCAAGAAGGACGACCGGGTGGCTGAGATAGAAGATGCTGTGAGTAGATGCCCTTTTGACGTCATTGCTCTTCAAGAAATAAGACACAAAGGCCAAACTTGCCTTACCCTAGCCCACTCACAACACCTGCTAGTGGCATATGGCACTCAATCAGCCCATGGCACTGGCTTCCTTGTTAGCAATCGATGGGCAAACTCCTGCATCTTCCACCCAGCTAACGAACGAATCTCGTACCTCGATCTACCAACAATTGGGTTGCGCATAATCACTGCCTACGCACCCACTTCAGCCTATCCTGATCATGTCTTCGACCGATTTCTCAATGATTTAAGTTCCCTAATTGCCACCTCTACCCGTCGTGTTCGCCGACCGGGGGGTGGAAAGGGGCATTTAGTGGTACTCGGAGATTTTAACTCGAAGATCGGTTCCCGCGAAGAGAACACTGAAAAGTTCATAGGAGTGCACGGATATGGCGAAAGCAAAGAAAGAGGACAAACCCTAGTCGACTTTTGCAACGAAGTTAAGCTGTACGTTCAAAATACACGCTTTCAGAAAAGAGAAACCCGCAAATGGACCTGGCTTAGTCCGAACATGAGAACTCGTAATGCAATTGATTATGTGATGAGCCTAAATCCCAGCATAGTTCAAGATGTGACTGTAATCGGAAGCTTCGATCTATCAACTGACCACAGGCTGCTAATGGCCAAAGTCCGAATACAATCGAAAGTGAAGCAAATTTATCATGCGCCGAAGCCAGTTCATACTCTCGATCAGGCAAAATTTGCTGCTGCAATACTCTCGTTACAAAGGAAAGATACAACCAGTTATGAAAGTCTTGCTTCCGCTATGAGATCAGTAGCCAATGACTCCATGAAAGTGGTAGTAAAAGAAGAGAGGTTCTCCCATCGCACGAAGAGATTGTTCATCGAAAGAAGACGCCTTAGAGACAACGTACCCACTCCAATCAACCGAGTAATGTTCTCTATCACGAGCAAGGCGTTGCGAATATCAATCCAAGACGATATCAGAAAAGGTCATTTGGAAGTTGTTCGACGAGCCGTTGAATATGGTTACAGTACGAAGAAAGCTCTGCAATCATCACAAGTAGGCAATACCAAACTTTATCAACTGGAAAGGAGTGACGGTTCGGTGGCGAATACGAAACATGAAATGAACAGAGTTGTCAAAAATTTCTACGATGCTCTGTTTCAAAGAACGAGACGCCCGAAAAGATTGCAATTCAAGGCCAGTGATCCCTTCTTACCAATAATTGAAAGCGAAGTAAAAATGGCAATTCGGAAATTGAAAAATGGAAAGTCGCCGGGGCCGGACAAAATCAGCGCTGAGATGCTCAAATGTGCATCTGACACTGTTATCAACCCACTATGCACACTTTTCAATACATGGATCTCCGAGGAATCTGTGCCCCCAAAATTGCCAAATTCATTTATCTCGCTCATTTATAAGAAAGGAAGTCACCTAGAAATCGCAAATTATCGGCCAATCGCTCTCTTGAATCTGGTGTACAAAGTGTTTACATCAACAATCGATAGCCGGATCGAACGTACACTGTCACAAAATCAGCCACCAGAACAAGCAGGCTTTCGCAAGAACTATACCACTACAGATCACATATTCACACTCAACGAATTGATCTGTCGCTCCACTGAATACGACTTCCCGCTCTATCTCGTCTTTATAGACTTCGCAAAAGCGTTCGATTCTGTGGAGTTTAGTGGCGTGTGGAGTGCCCTTTGTCAACAAGGTGTTCATTCAAAAATAGTCAATACAGTGAGAGATGTATATGATCGTGCTGAAGTTTTCGTGAAAGTAGGAAGAAGCAAAGTTCCAATCGAAGTGGGCAGAGGTGTCCGTCAAGGAGACCCCCTATCCGCACACTTATTCAATTGTGTATTGGAGAGTGTCTTCCGTGAACTGGACTGGTCGAATTATGGAATCAGCATAGATGGAAAGAAAATAAACCACTTACGGTATGCATACGATATTGTTTTAATTTCCCACAACCCAAAAGAAATATCGCGAATGATGGATGAACTAGTGAAGGAAAGTGCAAAAGTCGGATTAACGATCAATAAGAAGAAAACTGTCGCCATGTCAAATAGAAATCAAACGCCATTGTTCATAGATCAAGATCAATTGATTTCCGTGAACAGTTTCATTTACCTTGGCTTCCGCTTATCATTCGACAATATTCTTCTGCTAGAAATAAACAGGAGGATCGGAAGCGGTTGGAAAGCGTTTAACCGTTTTCACGATTTTCTTACAAACAAATGCGTTGCAATGGGACTAAAAGCAAGAGTCTATCGAATGTGTATTGAACCTGCGCTCTTGTACGGCTGTGAAGTATGGAGCACTACGAAGAAAATAAGATCAAGGTTGATAGTAGCTCAACGCTCGATGATGAGAAAAATGGCAAACGTAACGAGGATGGACAGAAAAACCAATGACTGGCTCTCAAACAAAGTGCCCCTTCAAGATGTTCGAGTAAGAGCAATGCAGAGGAAATGGAAATGGGCGAGAAGGATAGCTTTGTTTAATGATGAAAGATGGACGCAGCGATTAGCTCAATGGACACCTTGGGACAGAGAAAGACTGATCGGAAGGCCCAAAATGAGGTGGCGAGACGAACTTGTGCGCCACTTGGGAGTTAACTGGGCCGACAAAAGCAGAAGATACCCCGATAAGTGGAACGATTGCATGATTCAACAGGCCCGTGACCTGATGCTTGAATAAATTTGATTTGATTTGATGGATAGTCGTCCTAAATAAATTGTTAATATAGCAATTCCTGTTTGTTTAACCCGAAATCGCTTCGAAAAGAGTTATGTTTAAAATGTGAATATCAAATGTATTTAAAATATTTATTGCCCACTGATTTTGCTGAAAATTGTCCTCCATCCTTCGTCAAGAAATTGAATTCGAATTCCGTTTTCAGAACGTATTTCTGATTGTGCATTCGTTCGAGTGGATCAGTTATTGACTGCAATATTTCGCGTTTTTGTGTTTGTACATAATATATAGCTTACAATGTGCGTAATGGAAAAGATCACATTATTGGATCCAGATTGTGTAATTGGATCCATATCTATGTAATCATCCATTTTCTTTCCATTAGTACCTTCGAACGCAACAGTGCATCCATCCTCTTGAAGTGTACAGGGTGTCCAAAAAGTATTGTTACACGGATATAACCATGTATCTTTCTTTAAAAGCAACATAGACAACTCAAACGGGGCACAGTATTTATCAGTGACCATATGAACATAACAATGCACGATCACTCGATCTGGCCTCCATTGGCCGCGATGACCTCTCTGAGACGACGAGGGACCGAGTCGATGACGGCCCGCAGGTAAGGGACGTCGATCTTCTCCCATGCCTTGAGAAGGGCTGCCTTGAGGGAATCGCGGTTCTTGTGGCGAGTAGAGCAGGCCTCCTTCTCCAACACTGACTAAATGCTGAAGTCCAGAGGGTTGAGATCGGGGGAGTTCGAGGGCCATTCCTCACTCGAGATGAAGTCGGGCAGATGGGCGCGACACCATGCCTGCGTCACTTTTGCCGAGTGAGCAGGCGCTGAATCCTGTTGAAAGGTCCAGCGAGCCCCTTTGAAGTGGGAGCGGGACCAGGGGAGAAGGGCCTTCTGGAGAATTGCCCTGGTGTAGTACTCCTTGTTGATCTTGACCCCGGGATCCACGAACACGAGAGGAGTCTTGCCCGTCGAGCACACACCAGCCCAAACCATCAGTGCCTGGGGGTGGGCAATGCGAGAGATGGTTCTACCTCTGGCGTCAGCTTGCTGAAGAGACTTGGCGATGATCCTGGTGTTCTGACTGTTGTAGACCTCCTCGACTGAGAACAGCTTCTCGTCAGAGTAAACGGTAGTCAAGTGCTCCCCACGATCGGCCCGCTGAAGGAGCAGCTTGCATCTCTCCAGGCGCTTCTGCTTGTGGACATCAGTGAGGCCATGGCCCTTTCTCATCTTGTAGGGGTAGGACTTGAGAAGAGAATGAACGATGGCACACACGGATCCTTTGGAGATCTTGAGATCCTTAGCCATCTTCCTGATGGATCGTTTGGCATTGCGATTCACTCTCTTCTCCACGATTCTCCTGTTCTTCTGAGTGAGAGCGGTCTTGGGTCTTCCTGATCTTGGACGGTCCTTCGCAGTGCCCAACTGCTTGAAACGGGAGATGGTGCGATAGACTGTCATTCGGGAAATACGAAGCTTCCTCCTGATGGAATCTGGGGGGTCGCCGAGGGTCCAAAGGTTGATAATAGTTTGACGATAGCGATTTGGACGAACCATGACTATGGGAAACTAATTAGTAGGTTCTCTCAACGCACCGAAGGGTGGGCTCAAACGTGTTATTACAGGTTTTGACAACTCGACCTACATGTTAAAAAAATTCGCGTTTCAAAAGTGTAACAATACTTTTTGGACACCCTGTGTACTAAAAAACAAAATGTTTCAGTTAAGGGAGTATATGGAGCTGATATCTTCTCGAGAACTACTTTTTTCAACTATGACGCAAATTATATTACGATTAACTTGTGATGCATTGATAGTTGTTGCAATGATTCAAACCTTGAAACCATGCTCGAAATATGCCGGTGGTGACGGGGAGAGGTTCTCTTCTTTTATCTTTGCCGATTTAGTCCGCTTCCTGCTTGGTGCTTGACCCTGTGGAGTTAATGTTGTAATCAAATGTATTGCGATAAGAGCGCAATCCCCAATATTCAAGTGTATGAGCAATACATTCCACATGATTAGGAAGTATTAAAAATCAACTAACATCTTTGCCTCCACCCTCTTTATTCAATTCCATAATGATGCCTCCTTTGTATTCTTCCACGCTGAAATTGTTTTGACATTTCCGCGCTAATTGAGAAACAACTTGAAAATTAGACATATTTATCTCCGTCCTTCCGAATATTGGTTGACCCGTCATCTTTAATTTTTCCAGTCGACATTGGAGCTCGGTCCCTGATGTACATTGGTGGTCTGGCAAAGAAGATAAATTATCAACATAATCTAAGTTCCAACTCACGCTTTGTCATCATTGTCCGCCGAGTAGATAGGAACTGGCCATTCTCGACTTATTGATCTTGAAATTGTTTGTTATTTTCGAAAACAATTTCAGTGACAATAATGGCAAATACTCACGACATGACAATTCTTCCGAAACTTTCGTAGTCGTGCAGTAGGTAGTAGTAAGTGGCAAGGTATCGAAACCTGAGTAATTGCATTTTTTAAATGTTATCTTCGATACAATGAAAAAGTAAGAAAGATATACAGTCGCGCCGGAAAGTGAGTAGACTTTTTTTAAATTTTTGATATAACTTTTGTTACAGCTGGCCGATCAAGTTAAATGTTGTGCACTATATACCAAATCCATCGAGGAATACAATGCGGCGGATACTGGGCCGTCAATTGCATCATCATTAATTTTGTAGTGATGACGCAATCGAAAAATACTTTTTCAAACATCCATTATTCTTACATAGATTTTTTCCTGCTTGTCAACCTTTCTGAGCTTGGAGATATATTCGAGGACTATCCAGGGAAAAAAATTGAAGTTGCTGCTACGTCGTACCTTATCGAGGTCGCAAATTCAGAACTCGGCTTCTAGACAAGCAAGAGACTCGTTCAAAGCATCAACATGGTTGCCATCATGATAACAGACGATCCTGACAATATGAAAACAATAGCTCAAAATTTGCCCTCAGGGCATGAAAAATCACTTTTTGGCATGTCAATTTTTTGGCCATTCATAACTTTGCGGGAAAGTTAGTTAAAAATATGGTTTTTACATAGGCATATTCAAAATGTACTGGATAACTGATTCCCAACTTTTTAGAGTGTTTGGATAACTTTCCGGCCCGTGGCGACCGTTTTTCGGAGGGATACTCGGGTCGAGAAACACATTGTTTACCACTATATGCGAGAGAGTACAGAAGACGAGAGTGCGTAAACAGGTGTTTCTCGACCCGAGTATCCCTCCGAAAAACGGTCGCCGCGGGCCTGAAAGTTATCCGAACACTCTAAAAATTTGGGATTCAGTTATTCAATACATTTTGAATATGCCTATGCAAAAACCATACTTTTACCTAACTTTCCCGCAAAGTTATGAATGGCCAAAAAATTGACATGCCAAAAAGTGATTTTTCATGCCCTGAGGGCAAATTTTGAGCTATTGTTTTCATATTGTCAGGATCGTCTGTTATCATGATGGCAACCATGTTGATGCTTTGAACGAGGCTCTTGCTTGTCTAGAAGCCGAGTTCTGAATTTGCGACCTCGATATTGCAGCAAGGCTGCAGCCAAGGTACGACGTAGCAGCAACTTCAATTTTTTCTCTGGATAGTCCTCGAACATATCACCAAGCTCAGAAAGATTGGCGAGCAGAAAAAATGTAAGAATAATGGATGCTTGAAAAAGTGTTTTTCGATTGCGTCATCACTACAAAATCAGTGATGATGCAATTGACGGCCCAGTATCCGCATTGTATTCCTCGATGGATTTGGTATATAGAGCCACAACATTTACCTTGATCGGCCAGCTGTAACAAAAGTTATATCAAAAATTAAAATCGTCTACTCACTTTCCGGCGCGACTGTAAATTCCATTTTCTCACTTCGGCTCTACCGGAATATGTTGGTCCCTCATTTTTCTTTGGTCCCTCAATTTTTTCTTAGGTCCCTCAAATTTTTCGTTTGTCCCAATTATTTTTACGTTGGTCCCAAGATTTTCATTGGTCCCAAAACATTTGGTTGGTCTCTCAATTTTTTACTTGGTCCCAACTATATCACGCCATACAAATAATCGATCATTTTCGGCGAGCGGTCCGCAAAGAGTCGTGTGAAACGAAATCGTCTGTTGAAAATAAAGCTCAAAAGATCCATACGAAGTTAAAAGGGTTAAACTCTCACCCCGTATTTTTTCTCAAACACTAATTGTAAAGCTCTCGCTGAGCTGCATCTATTGTGAAAATTTCAGCTGCTACTTTACCTACATTTTTGAGAAAATTGACCCACAGTGTACCACTCTTAAAAATGGGTTTTAATGAAATTAGTTTGTATAGATCTATAGAAGAGGTCAATTTTGCCACTAGGAGGTCAATTTTGCTCTATCTTACACGGTATCCAAGAACACTGCTCCCAAAGTGGGTGATGCCGATATCCGACCCTACGTAGGGAGCTTCAAAATAAAGTATGCAAAAAAGATTTCGGGGGTTACTCATACATGCCTCAGGGTGTCCGAAACCGGTTAGAACTCATTGCACGATTTCAGCTCCATTCCCAGGAATGGCGATTTTAGCTCGATTCTCTCGTGAATGGCGTGATATAGTTGGGACCAAATAAAAAATTGAGACACCAACGAAATTTTTTGGACCAAAGTAAAAAATACTTGGGACCAACGAAAAATTTGAGGGACCAAATAAAAAATTAGGGACCAACGTATTCCGGTAGAGCCCTCACTTCTTCCTTAGGGTGATTTTTCGGTTCTCATCTTCCTGATTGAGACAGAAGCACTTCATGTGCATGAGTCGAGCGATAATTTGTTCCTCTGAACAGCGAAATAAACGATTTTTCAGAGAATAAATCATTTTAATGACATTTGGTTCATAAAACTTGGGTCTCACTTTCACATTCTCCTTTTTCGTACATTGCATTATTGAAGAGCGCTTGGAGGCAGTCACCGTTTAAACGCTGTGTTGGAACGAATTATTTTCTGCAAACATAAGAGAGGAATCGGGAGAGAATCGACCACGCCGCGGCGGTAGGAAAAAAAATGTGACCTAGCTAACAACAAATTCAAGTATAAGTATTTCGAATGATGCTCTTTCAAACTGCGTCGTCAGAATTTTGATATCGGTCGTCATCTTCGAGATTCAGAAGGCCAAACTTGGTACTATAACTTTTCGACATTCAAATCGGGACCACTTAAATGATCATAACTTCGTTTAAAGTGAAGATAGAAGCTCGTTCTTTGTTTAGAATGAAAGCTACCATCACGCTCTACAACAATATCTAGACGCAATCATTCCTGGTCTTCTTCATGGTGAAGGGCGGTCGGGCGGACCAAAAATGACGTATCTTTTGAAATCGGAAAAACTATCTGGGTTTTCACGTTTAAGTTTAAGTTCATACATGGAACTACCTTATCGCCAAAAATGAGGGCAATCTGGGTATAGTAAAAAATAAAGGGCTCACTTTTGTGCGGCGACCCCAAAATGAGTTCTGGAAAAAAGTACTTCCGTATCTTCAATTGGCATTATTTGGGCTCAAAATCGTTCAAATACATCCAAAACAACATTCGTTGTAGCGTGTTGTAGCTCTTCCATTGGTCATAAATGGCCACCTGACCGCAAATTTGAAATTCCGTATTTTGACCAATTTCAACATGCGGGATGGGCCCAAATGCACTAAATGGGTTTCAAATAATGTAAATACATCCCCCGAAACAGCTCAAAGAAAAAGGGCTACTGAAAAGAGGAAATTTCACCTGAAGAATCCACGGAAACACGCAAAACTATGACCGCGGTTAAAATAGGCATAGAGACTAGGCTAATGGAAAGTAATGTAGATCACGATGAGCTGAACATTTTGTCTGAAGAAAGTGAGTCTCTATCTTATCGTTGAAACATGCTACAGAGCCTGGAAGATGGCCAGAAATGGGCTAGAATCCCCCGAGAGCGCGTGCTCTAACCGTCTGGCGCGACCTCCCTCTCCCGGCTCTGTTTCAGTTTAGAGGTTCCAAAAAAATTTAGAGGTTCCAAATTAATTTAGAGGTTCCAAAAAATACCTCGTCAAATTAGAGTTTCCAAATCAATTTAGAGGTTCCAAAATTTGCCTTGTCGAATTAAAGGTTCCAAAAGGTTGAACCATCGTTTCAATTTAGAGGTTCCATGCCAATTTAGAGGTTCATCAAATTAGAGGTTCCATATCAATTTAGAGGTCCGTACAAATTACAGGGCTAACCAAAATTATTCCGACAATTATTTTTCACATTATTCCCTCCTTTAGAATGGAACTGTAGCTAACGAAAAAAAAGTTATGGTTCAAGGAACAGCTTTCCAGCAATATGGCAATAGTAAAATGCTAGCCAATTTCGTTGGCCCTATATTTGATCTGACACTTACCTTGCGTTTCTTCTCAGACCAATCTGCCAGGAACGTACAAAATTTTGGTCAATTTCATCTCATGATTTTAGAATGACATCCTGGAGGGTGATTTAAGTCGAGTTCTTGTTATTAAATATCGTGGACTACGACACCCCAAAACACAGAAAAATAGGAGCTGAGATCGGGGGAGTTCGGTGGGGGGATGTAGCGATCCTGGATATCGGAGTGACAACAACAAGCGGGAACAACAAGAGGTATAAACAGTCTCACCACAACTATTTTTGGATTCTTCTGGATCAGGGGCAGTTATTTGCCGTTTTGGATATTCAGTTTGCCTTCGATGATGCAAATATTTATTCGCTGAATAACAAGCTACATCAGTTTACGGTGCCATTACTCTTCTGGTGTTGATTCGCTCATCGAGTCCGTGTAACTTGAGGTGCTTCTTAGTTTCTTAGAGCGTAGAGTCATATGGGACTTGATCAAACTAAATATAAGAAGGGTATATTATCGATATATCGAAAATCATAGCAATTTGATTAAGGCTTTCTATGCATCCTCTTTGAGGTGGAAATAAAAACTGGTATCCCCCTACGTGAACGATCCTTGTCAGTACGACGCTTTTGGTGCATCCATTCGGTATCGGATTCTGTCCACTTCTGAAAGCCGAGTCGATGAGCTGTGACACGCTGTCATTGTACAGTTTGATAATGCTGGTGGAAGGCGACTAAACGCCACCATTACGAAAATGTCTAACTTGAAATTACGCCTCTGCACACTTTGGAACTTCTAAATTGACATGGAACCTCTAAATTGACACGCGAATTTCAAGGTGAAATAATGTCCTAAACTTTTCAAATGAACCTCTAAATTGATTGGACCTCTAATTTGACATGGAACCTCTATTTTGTATGAACCTCTTAATTGACATGGAACCTCTAAATTGATCTGGAATCCCTAAATTGGCAGGAACCTCTAAGTTGATTTTTTGGAACCTCTAAATTGATTTAGAACCTCTAATTTGATTTTTTAGGAATCTCTAATTTGATTTGGGACCTCTAAAGTGAGAGAGAGCCCCTCTCCCTCCCCTCTATTTAGCGCTCCCCTGGGCCCGTTTTCCGTCGTTTCTGGCTACCTTCCAGGCTCTGTAGCATGTTTCAACGATAAGATAGAGACTCACTTTCTTCAGACAAAATGTACAGCTCATCGTGATCTACATTTCTGTCCAGCCTAGTCTCTATGCCTATTTTAACCGCGGTCATAGTTTTGCGTGTTTCCTTGGATTCTTCAGGTGAAATTTCCTCTTTTCAGTAGCCCTTTTTCTTTGAGCTGTTTCGAGGGATGTATTTACATTATTTGAAACCCATTTAGTGCATTTGGGCCCATCCCGCATGTTGAAATTGGTCAAAATACGGAATTTCAAATTTTCGGTCAGGTGGCCATTTATGACCAATGGAAGAGCTACAACATGGGGGTAGATACTTAGAATGTTGTTTTGGATGTATTTGAACGATTTTGAGCCCAAATAATGCCAATTGAAGATACGGAAGTACTTTTTTCCAGAACTCATTTTGGGGTCGCCGCACAAAAGTGAGCCCTTTATTTTTTACTATACCCAGATTGCCCTAATTTTTGGCGATAAGTTAGTTCCATGTATGAACTTAAACTTAAACATGAAAACCCAGATAGTTTTTCCGATTTCAAAAGATACGTCATTTTTGGTCCGCCCGACCGCCCTTCACCATGAAGAAGACCAGGAATGATTGCGTCTAGATATTGTTGTAGAGCATGATGGTAGCTTTCATTCTAAACAAAGAACGAGCTTCTATCTTCACTTTAAACGAAGTTATGATCATTTAAGTGGTCCCGATTTGAATGTCCCGATTTGAAAAAGTTATACTACCAAGTTTGGCCTTCTGAATCTCGAAGATGACGACCGATATTAAAATTCTGACGACGCAGTTTGAAAGAGCATCATTTGAAATACCTATACTTGAATTTGTTGTTAGATAGGTCACATTTTTTTCCTACCGCCGCCCACCCCCCTCAAATGGTCGATTCTCTCGCGATTCGCCTCATAAATACATGAAAGTGTTCGCTGCAAAAGTAAGTATTTTCCATTTACCTCGAGCTCGCTCCACCAATAATTCAAGTAATCTTCTGGAGAGGTCATCGTGTCCTAAATAGCAGATTTTGAACAAAACAATCAAGAAGTTGCACAATATATTATCTCACGGACGATATTCTATAGGTTGGATCGTAAACAAGGATGATGTCATGGGCGCATTCAATTTCGAAATTCATAATTGCGAAGCTGAGAGCACCATTGAATGAGGAACAATTTGAAACAACGCGCTCAAATTGCCCATAAGAATTGAAAAAAAATCGAGCAACAAACATTCTTCTGATTCAACTATAAATGAACAGATATTGTTGATGCAATTTTGACAAAGACAGATGCCAGTGAGTTTACAATGGATGGTAAACGATACGATGCCAATGAATAACGTTAAGGTGACGTCTCTTCATTTTCAATGGACCTGGGGGAAGGGGAAAGACTGGGAGAGAGGATGAGGAGAGAAGTCAATAAAAGCTGATAACTCCTCTTGTGTGTCACGATGCGTGTCCTCGGCTGTGCCAGGGGAGATAAGAGAGCGAGAGAGACGATGATAGAGAGGTGTTTGCTGTCTGAAATGTCAATTCGCCCAAGCAAGAGGAATTTGTGTACAGAAAACGGATGCATATGTGATGACGATATTGTTTTTTTTTTAACTTCAGTGAATTAAACTTTCTAAAAAGGCAGTGAGACGCCGAACAACGATCATTTCAATGCACACCGCTCGACTACTTTTGCAACGCATTAGATAATTAATTTCAAATAAAAGTCCCTCATACTTGCATATTCCCCCCAGCCATCAAATATATCAGGCTGAGTAATGTTTTGTCCGATTTCGGCTAATGTGCATTCTGACCTCTCCCACCGCTCGTTGTAATCCAATCAGCTTATGTCTTTCAATGATAGATAGGGGCATTTATACTCTCTTTAGCGCACACTGCCATATATCTGTCTGACCAATGAAACAGATACAGTCATGTCCTAAACTTAATGTGGTTGACCAACACCCTGACTTTTTGAAGGATCAGCATTTCATTGCGAATAGAGAAAGCGTCAAATCTTTGCCACAGTAATGAAGTATGATTGACATATATCGCGCTGGTGATGTTGATACTGACTATCCTCGAGAGGCTTATTAAAGATGAGTGCTTAATCCGATGCTTATGAACTACATTTCTAGTGCACGCCATAATTTTATTTAGGAGGGTATGCTGCACTTCCTCCGTGAACAGTGCTCTTCAGATTATAAGTGTCCAATTTTGAACATGGACATTCAACTTTCTGACATTGTTGTAATAGCGCAGTGGTTTGAAAAGCAGTTATTTCGTGCTCAAATTAAAGAACAATCCTTTCCCTATCGGTCACTAATTAGGAAGCTCTTGGAGATCGGTACTTTTTGTGGGGTAGGCTTTACCTGAAAAGACTTAATATCAGATTTTTCAATATTTAAATCGAAAGATAGTTGATGAACCAACATCACTTTTTAAGATGAAAAAATCCAAATAGTATCTTAACTATCGGCACAAGTGAGAGTCCTGTAGGCAGTGATAACAGCGCCCCTAGGTAGGTGCCAGTCCAGTCAATCTGCGAAACAGGGAATTTCTTCGCGAAGATTCTTATTTTCAATGGTGTCTCGGATTCAATGACATGTACGAAGGCAGTAATGAATCCAGCAACTCTCACTTTATGCTACTAGGTAGAGCATGTCTTATAACACACTATCAGACAGAATCGACAAATACTTGGCACCGGCCGAAAATTAGAATTCGTTCTGACTACACCAGTAGGTAGTACTCAACTAGTAAAACCGACGAGCATCACCAGAATTTCGATCCGCGTCCGCGTCCGCGCGGGAGCGGATGTTAAACAAAAATACTGAAAATTCGAACTTTTTTAAAAACGATCCCAATCGATTCAGAGGTAGGGGCGCTGCATTCCTTGACAAATTCTAAGACTTTTTTACTTCGGGGAATTTTTCGATCAGATTCCATCTAGCTCCGGAAATCGATAATTTCACTTTTACTTCGGACATGAATGCCATTCCCCAAAAATTTTTCAAGAACTCCCCTAAATATTATTGGTGATATATTAGGTTGTTGCATAAGTCCTGTGGAATTTTGAAATTTTGCCTTCCATCTTCTTGTTGGATTGATAGATGAACTTCGGGATATTGATTACTAATGAGGCCTTGCATACTCTTTCATATGCGCACCCTATCAGCATTGCCCAATCAGAGAGGCGACAACAGGATCCAGTTAAAATTACGAAAATTCATCCATCGTAAACGCAACATTTCTCAATTTTCTGTTTTCTCTGAAGCATGAATGCTCAAACTATGGTGGTTATATGAAGCCCCAACCTTTACCCTATAAACACTTTTTCTCATGGATGCTGGAAGTTACACCCTTTCGAGGAATGCATTGATCTAGACATGACTTCATTGTTGCATTTCGGTGTTGATTTTGCATATTTCTGAAAAATAAGAAATTCAAATTTTCTGAAACGGAGAAGAGCAAGCTCCAATATTTTTTTATGAGAATATAGCCTCTTCTCGAGTGCATACAGCGCACACATGACGGAGCCTGTATGCTTGGTCTTCCATTCAGAAAAGAAGGTACAAGTCACATGCAGCCGAGGTCTGCTCATATTTTTGCAATCATGTAATTTGGTTCAAACCCACTCACATGGCAGGTCTAACCTATTTTTTGAAAGAATATCAATGCTACTTCTCAGCTAACAATATGAAGTTGTTTCTTGGATTTTCCTTCAAAATATCTAGAGAAATAAATTTAAAGCAAAATTTGGTCAACTGTTTGCATTTGGGTAAATCATAATTTCTTGCGTTGGTGGCAAGATCGGTTTGATTGAAATATGTGTGAACAAAGTTTAAGCATACCCCTAAACAATGTTATGTTTGTTGGCGATTAAGATTTGAGACACGCGAGTTATGATTGTTCAAAGTGCGGACACAAAAAACCACAGGACTTTTGCAACAACCTAATAGTATTTGCTTGAGGCGATACATACCTCAGCAAAATGACGCGTTGGATAAGGACGCGTAAGTTAGTTAAAATAATTTTTTTATGAATTATGGAGTGGTTTTTGGGTTACGGTAAGTGAGTGCAAAAGTTGGACGACTTTTCCCAATTTTCGAAAATGATCAGAAATTAATTTTCTGATCGAAATACATCTATTTCTCACCTGATATACCATCCCCGGAATAAAATCACCGGTGAGGTCCATGACCCCCTACTCATGGGTGCGCGCCTCCTGTCACATTGCACGTATAGGGGGTCATGGTCCAAAATGCGTGTGGAGTCGATGTTGGGCCAACCCTAAGTATCATCACAGGCACCACCTACAGACATCCCATATTCAGTTGAAAGCTACCGTACTCCGATCAACCGCATTCTAAATACTGTAGACACAACACGTGAAGATAAACGCGCTCACGCTGGCTTTATAGGGGTCGGGCACTAATGGAATATCTTTCCCACGCCTGTAGTAATCCGTTTACTGTAACCTTGATACGGTAACGCTAGCTCACTATCACGGAACGACATTATTCCAACGTAGGTATTGCGCATGTGATGATATTTTGGTAGGAAATTTTAAGCATAATTTATTTATTTATTTAACTTTTCAACTGGAAATCATTACCGATTGAAGTAGCACACCTGCTTTTGAAATCTCTTGCCAAGCTTATGGGTTGCTGGAATTTCACTAATTTATTGGTTTAATTAACTGTGAATAATAACTATAGAGTTCAGACCATTTATGCCAATCCTCTTTTGCTTCTCGTCAACGAATGTTTTCATGCGATACGCGCTATTAAGTCGGTGGAAATTTGAGCGCTGTGGACTATTCCTTCGTTCTTATTTTCTGAGCAACACGCTGCGCTCTCCGGTTCTGAAACGAAAACATATAGTTTAAGCGGAAGGTCTCATTGCAATTAGGGAGCTTTTTATATTCAGGAGGGGAACGTTCCCAGCGGGCGATGGGGGAGCATGCGGCGCGGGCGAGAGAAGATTACACGAAATCTCTCGTCTCCCTTTCTCGTCCAGACAGCTGACTCGACGGGAGAGGGAGACTAGAGATGGAGCAAACTCAATTAGAGAGGAATGGTGGAGGATGAGGGGTGATAGGAGAATGGCGGAAAAAGTACGCGTAGGCAACAACATACAAGATGATTAAGTGGAAGGTCTCTCTGGAAGAAATACATATATTTCTCATTTCCATCTGAACGCGAAGCTGACAACAATCGATCGCACGCCCGCAAACGCTCCCTCAACAAGATAGAGGCAGCGGACGAAAACAAACCGCTCGGCCTCTAGTCTTTTCTCGATCTTCTTCTTCTGTAATGCTCGGCTCGTATTAGCGTTTTTGTCCATTTCTGGCATATTGTAAATCCATTGTGATCATTGATTTCACATGCTATGCGATCATCCGCCAATTCTCGCATTTTTTCTTCGCAAATTCGCCCGTTCTTGTCAGCGTTCGATACTAATAACTGCTACATTTAACGCACCCAATCACGAACAACAATGGTGCTGCCAGTATATTTGTCTTTCTAGAAAATGCGTCTAAATGGTGACACTGACCGCGCCATAACTGAGGGTGCGTGCGAAATCATTTGATTCATTTCCTTTCTTCAAGCTCTTAATTATTCACGATAGTTCCACGTTCCACGTCTTGCTTCACTGTTCATTCCTCTGCCAATTGTCGATTTTGCAAATTTCTTCCCTTTCCCTTCTGCCATAATTTAGAACACAAGAAACTAGCGGATAACTTCCAGTTTAAAGACAATTTCAAGCACAAGTCTACATTTATTCAGTTACAAAAGTAAAAATATTTTTATTTCAGTATAAGGCACAATATTGTTGCTTAGATACATCAAATAGAGTTGAACCAACTAATTCTCAACTTTGAATAGTTTCTTCTTATTCTCGTAGATGTGTCTATAGATTACATATTCCGGGTCGAGTTCAGGTTGATCTGGTTCCTTACAATCCTCATCCCACTCTCCATCTCCATATTCATCTTCAACTTCGTCTTCCTCATCTCCTTCTCCGTCACTTCCCCTCATACTGTCGTCATCAGACACGGATCGTTTATTCTTTGGCTTCTTCGCTTTGTTGAGTCTCGAGAATAAGGCTCGAATTTGGTCATGGGTGAGACGGTCTTCGAAAGGAACTTCGATCGCCATGTTTTGTCGATTCATCGCTTCTGTAACATCTGGCTTCATGCCCTTCTTCGTTTCTTCGTGAAAGTACTTCACTACGAATGCTCGAGAGGATTCAGGCAATGCTCCACCATGCGCTCTTGCTCTCAGTGCGAATCCTTCTCCGAGAGGGGGAACAGATGCATCAACTGTGCACGATACAGTGTCGCGAAGTGGTAGTAAAGATGCCTTCTGTTGCGTGTCTTCGATTGTCCTCTTGAATGTCCCTATCCCATAGTCGCACATCGTCGTTTTCTCGGGGCAGATCTTATGACGACCCCATTCCAAGTGATTGAGTAGGTTTTGGAAGCGGATAAAGGCGCTTCCACACCAACAATAGTGGAGTGCATCAGGGGGAAGGGACTGCTTGGGCGGGGTGACAATGGGCTCGTCGGCATCATCATCCACGTCGAACGGTTCATCAATAGAGTTGCGAGTGATGTCGTTGATCCAAAACAGAGTCTCTTCATTATTCCTCAGTCGTTCCATCTCCTCTTCGCCTAGTCCAGGCGTGATAAGTACTCGACCACCCGTGGCGATGATATCCATTGCGCCCTTATTGGCCTTCAGATTCGTGATAGTCTTCCCTGTGCCAATACCATGGTACTTCCAGTACCGCATAGTGACGTTTCCATCACTATCCACCTCGTAATGGAAATGTCCCATGTCGGAAATACCGGGGATCCTGAAGGTGTTCTTCTCTTCTTTGCTTGGGGATTCAATTGAGGCCTCGTAGATAGTGACACCTCGCATTCCCTTCCCAGAAGTAAGCCCAAGGAACATGTCGTGAAGATCCTTGATGTCTTTCCCACTGTCCAAGTAACGGCGAAGGACACCCTTTGCCGTTGCAGTCATCCGATCGGGAGCCGCTTTCCCATTTTGCGACTCACTGAAGCTCCACGATCCAATCTTCAGGCCCGTCGTCTCCATTATTTCAGGGATGCTTCCGAGTGTGGCAGCCGAGTGGTAGCATCCTGAACAATAAACAAATTGGGCATGGCCATCACTTGTAAGTGTAGTATTAGGTTGAAAAAGTTTTTTTGCTGATTTTCACATTTTTTACATTTGGTCGTGTCCTGCATTTTTCATTGGACTGATTTTCATTTAGTTATTTTTTATCAGCAGGCGAATTAATACTCTCATGTATACCATGTGCAGTAGCCAAAACTTTCAGCGTTAAAACCACAATGTTGAATCAAAGTCGTTGAGTAGGTCGACTAAGCCTGTCTTTTGATAGTCTGTACTCTGCGAATAGCAATGCCAGGACAAACCCGTAATATCACAAAAAAGTGAAACTTGCGTAGATGCTAATATCATATTAAAATTAGGTATGCTACGATTAGTCATTTAGAGAGTTCTTCACTCAATGAGCGCACATTATTAGTATGATAACCAGTTAATTTTATCATCAGAATATGTATCGTTCCGAACATTTTTGCCAAAAAATGACAGCAAAATGTCTACTTTTGTCATCTCCTCTTTTCCGAGTTATTTTAAACCTTTTTTCGACTAATTTAACATGCTGCCCTCGCCATATTGCTCAAGTTTGGGGATACTTGGCATTCGTAGAACTTTGCTCGAATATCGCTCAAATAAAAACGATTATACTCATATCAGATCGAAAAAAAATTGCCAATTGATTTTTTTAGAAAAAAGAAGAGACGAGGAGTTTGATTATATTAGCATAATATTATAGCTGCGAAGTAGTGGATAGTAGCGCGCCTCTGTAGAGGCGTGCCTCAATGATTGCTGAATCAGGAAACAATAAAAAAGCAATGTTAAAATAGAAAAATTTGATGCATCAACTTAATAAACGTCATCAGTTTTGAATTCTGATATAACGAACCGGCGTTGTCGGAGCGAAGATGGATCTTCTCAACCCCGACAGATTTCAGTTCTCCAGCCACGTGATCGAGGACATGGGAGACGGTCACACTGTCCTGTAAATCGTCATTGTAATTTACAAGAAAGATTTTAATACCTGGCGCTCGGTCTTTAATAAGTGTATGAAAGTATGTTGGATGAATTGATCCTCTAGCTTGCAGAGAGAATGGGAGAAGTGCCACGAATGTCCAGTCTGGCCGAAGAAGAGACTCTGCTCCTGCCATTAGTATGCTGAGAGAAACTTTGTGGCGAACTCAGTAGTCACTAGGCACTGTCGATTTTCCATCTTGTCAATGATTCCTTCTCTTTCTAGGCTAGTGAACGCAGCACGAATCTAGAGAAGGATACTTATTGATACCTTAGAGTAGGGGCGTACCTCATGATTCCGTTGTCTCTTAATGATCTCCTGATGAGATTTAACTCGGAAATGCATTTCAGCTAATTCCTTCTTCATCGAATCAGAAGTAGAAGCAGCAGATGCATCAGCAATTACTTCCAAGAGTTCTCTGAAATAACAATTGATCGATGTAATCTCTATTATGCTCACGTGAACGACTTCGACAAGTGCGTGCATCTCGGGCATTGCTCCGTATGCTGATGATCTTCAGTTTTGCGGAATGCCGGATCGTCCGGGTCGGAGAGAGCGAACGTTAGGCAATGGTTCGCTATCAGGGGCTCGTGTTTCAGGTGAAGCTTGAAGTCAGTTTTGAGATATAGCTGGTCTTCGAGAATATTGTTTCTGTGAATATTCGGGATTCTAAGTTGATGGCCCCTTTTCGCACTCACCTCCAATCGATCTTCGCGTCTTTATTGAGAATAGCCATTTCATGGAGACGATCGACTATTCTCAATAAATCCTCGAATGCCTTAAAAGCTTTGTCATATTGAATAAAGCAATTTATATCGTACATAATTGGCTTTGGCGAGAAAGCTGTCAACGCAAGTCATTGAGTGAGAAGCCGTTGCAGGGAGAGAATTGAGGAGACGAATAATCGAAGAAGGACTCAGAGTATGGTCTCCCTCGCCTTGTGCTGCCATGAACAGAGGAAACTGGCGAACTATTTCCGCCTGGCTCATCATTCGCACAGTGTTAGGTATCGTCAGCACTTCGCCGCTCGATGTTGTCACAGTCTTTCCCCCCAAGGAAGGCCCATTAGAACAAGAGGGCTGAAAGTGAATTTCATCGCTTGCTCTTGAACCTATGTATACCTCGTTATCAGAGAAATTAGTCCATTAACAGCAATAGTGTCGTATCTCTCATAGATCTGATGGTCCACAGTCATTGGATAGAACTTCCCAGATCGAGCAATTCTTCTCGCCTTTTGGTATCGATACACAGAGAGGTTAGGGATGTAGTGGAGGAGGACTCCCTGAGGGAATTGACCAGCAATGAGAGCCAGAGTGAATTCTTGGAGGCGATGAGTAGGAGCCAGCATGTACTGCTCAGCATCTACTCTCATCACATCATCGAAGTTGTGCTCGAGGTGGCGATCCCAGTTACGAGGATGGAATTTCCTCTCTATCATTGGGTACAGTTCAGTCTCGTGCCCAGGAGCGAGTCCAGTTAGCACAGCACGAAACATCTTGAACCCATCATCCGCCTTCTTTCTCTTCGTATCCGGGGCTAAGCCCGAGAATGGATCCTTCGGGATGTATTTGTCGAGATGTAATGCTTCCGCAAGAGCATGCACAGCTCTCTTGATCAACTCAATGGGCGAAAAAGTGGGAACTGGCTCTTCGTTGGACGGGCTTCAATCCATATCACCACTTTTGTAGTCTTCAATAATTCCTGTGATCATTTTATGGTGATCCGCACAAATAGCTGAAATTGTTTTTTTGGAATTCTCATAGAGTGGTATTTACTAACGAGTTCCCACATGAATGTGGTGGCCAGAAGCCTCCGTGAAGAGTCGGGCTTCTTCTTTTTGAACATTGTGTGTATGGCTATCTTCTTTCTCAGCAAAAGCATCATGAGTTTTCCAGTGATCATTGGAAAGCTACACTTTTGATGGTGTGTTTCGCCTGAAGATTCCCGAATTCAAGAGCACTTATTTTTCCACACTTTCTCACCGATTGTCTTGACCTTGATGTGTTTTGTCGACCATTGAGTAAGCAACTCTTTTTCATGGTGCTCACAGATGTCCAATTCAGCGAATTGCCTTAGCTCCTCCTCATTTTTCGAATAGAATGCCATTCCTCGAGTCATTGCGAGGCCCATTTTCGAGGAAGTTCCATAGAGTTCCATACGGGTCGGTCCAAGAAGGGTACCAAGTCTGAAATGATGAGTTTAAAACTTGTTTTTAGATAGATATAGGGGCCCGTTTGATGAAAGTGGATCAGATACTGAGGGTCCTAGTTCATATTCATATTCATATTTATCCTGACGTCAGGCACAATGGTCCTGCAGGAGGGTGACTTCAGTGTAGAGAGAATGGGGATCTTCGGTCTCAGAGCGTCGTTAGGTCAAGGGATGGGATCTTCTTTGGCTTCTCTGGTCAACTGTAGGGACGATCGTGACGGATCTCCGTTGAGCATCGAAGTAGATCATCCTGCCGCCGAACACCTGACTTGCGCCGGTTAGGAACTCACAACGCAGACAGCGAGGTTTTCTTGACGGTAGATCACTCGAGACGATGGGAATCCGTCCGTGCTCCTCCTCTTGAAGTGTACCAAGTAGGCGATACTCTCCGGGTTGCCCAAGCTGACGGGAGAGGATTCCCCAAACTAGGTCGGAAAAGAGCGGGGTCAGGGACGACCGCCCATCACGAGCGCTAGAATGGGAAATCCTAGTACAGGGTCCTAGTACAGTACACAATTCTCAATTCGCTATTCGTACATTCACATGGCTTAAAGAAGGAGTGTATGCAATGTTGGACTTTCGACGCCGTCATATCCATGACCTAGCTTTGGACAACCATAAGAGATTCTGACAATTTTACATTCATATCTCTATTTTGAACCGAGTTGTCATTAGTGGGAGGAAGTGATGTAGTGGTATATGGCGTGCCCTCCCATTCCATCCCACCGGGTTCGAGTCCCGGCCGTGACACCGTTTCCGCCTCACCAAGGCGCCTACCCATTGGGGACGGGGAATTGGTAGTCGTGACTAGATCACGCAGGTAAATATGTCCGGCGAAAGGTGGACACTCCGGACTGAATCCGCCCAAATTGACACTGGCTTAGCACTTTAGACATTTAGGTCTATGAGTGAAGATTTGAAAGGTGTTTAGGAAATCTTCGAGAATTCCAAATCATGTAGTTATGCAGAATCTAGATTTTTAGGCCCATTTGCTCGACCATTACTCAAACGTCCTTATATTCAAATACTATTTAACTATTAAAGCTAATCGTACTTCTTTGAGCTACCAGTACACGTGGTGGAAACCGCAGTCGAGTCAATTCGTTTACGGGTATTCGAGATTGAGTATCGCTCAACTGCGAAGAAGCATGAAAGTCTGCTGTTTTTAAGCCGCTGAAATGCTCATTTTTGGAAACCTTTCAATAGAAATTTCTTACCTCCCTGTCGGTTGAGAATGCGGGAGGATGGCATTTCAGTTCATGTAGAATCGATAGAGTTAGAATGAAAAACGGAAGAGTTTTCATCGTCTACAATAATTTAATCTCAAAATAAACAATATTATAGACGAATAGAAAACGAGAAAGCGGTATAAACGAGAAAATTGATACAGATAAACAAACAGAAATGTAGTCAGATACGTTCATGTGAGCAGAGTTTTCAAAGAAAAAGAGAAAAGCGATAAAAGACTAGAGGCCGAGCGGTTTGTTTTCGTCCGCTGCCTCTATCTTGTTGAGAGAGCGTTCGCGCGCGTGCGATCGATTGTTTTCAGCTTCGCGTTCAGATGGAAATGAGAAATATATGTATTTCTTCCAGAGAGACCTTCCACTTAATCATCTTGTGTGTTGTTGCCTACGCGTACTTTTTCCGCCATTCTCCTATCACCCCTCATCATCCACCATTCCTCTCTAATTGAGTTTGCTCAATCTCTAGTCTCCCTCTCCCGTCGAGTCAGATCTATGGACGAGAAAGGGAGACGAGAGATTTCGTGTAATCTTCTCTCGCCCGCGACGCATGCTCCCCCATCGCCCGCTGGGAACGTTCCCCCTCCTGAATATAAAAAGCTCCCTAATTGCAATGAGACCTTCCGCTTAAACTATATGTCTTCGTTTCAGAACCGGAGAGCGCAGCGTGTTGCTCAGAAAATAAGAACGAAGGAATAGTCCACAGCGCTCAAATTTCCACTAGCGACTCGACGGGAGAGGGAGACTAGAGATTGAGCAAACTCAATTAGAGAGGAATGGTGGATGATGAGGGGTGATAGGAGAATGGCGGAAAAAGTCCGAAGGCGATCCTCGCAAAAAGATCTACTAATGTGATGTCTGTGATAAGACGTACACAGAGAAGAATAATGTTCAGCAGCCTCTTCACCCACATGGGTACTATATGGTTGATTAATTGATTTAATTTAATTAATTATTATAAGACAAGTGCCTATTATATCTGTTAATGCAACATCTCACGTAAATTTCAACAACTAAACAACATCATTTTATGGAAGTTTTAACTTATTATGTTTCACTATTTCATGGCGGAATCGCAAAAAAACTCATTAAATAATTTGTTTTTATAGATTGCGAGGAAGAGAAGGAAGCAGCCCCGGAAATTTATTAAGACTAGACAGACGAGGGCAGATGGTGTGAAGAAATATCATGCATAATTGGATAAAGACAAAATCGTTTTATTACGTATTAGCCGCGGTGTTCGCCACGGGAGTCCCGCGGTGTATACTGCAGAGATTATTCATGTTGACGGGGAAATTCTCATACAAGGCATAGCTGAGCTGCATCGTACCTAATAACGAGCGAGATCACTAGTTATGGCAATTGATAGCATTTAAATATCATTGGACACGCATATTGCAAAGGCAAAGGCAAGGCAAAGGCAAGGAGGAGCAAAGGCAAAACGAGGAAATGTACACTTTCACTGCCAATGCCTAGCTTTCCCCAACGATAAGATATTATTCTGGAATTTTCAGGTTTTTGCCTCTGCTCTAAACTGAGTTTTCGCAACTTGGCCCATTACCAGCCATGGACATCAAGGTAAATAGCTCAGGGAACGAGCTAGAGAGCGAGCGAGGCGAGAGAGTGATCGTATCGTTTCTCTAAGCGCGCGCGGTTGCTGAGGCACCTCCTTTAGCAGCATGTTATGTTTCAAAGTCTAGTGGCGAACGGGAATATGTGTGGAAAGGTCGGGGAACGTGAGAGAAACGTGATTAATGAGAGTAAATATGATAATGGTCCTCATTAGCCTACCTCCTCCCTCTCTCTCCATATTATTCCCTCCCATTCACTCCTTCCTCTCTCCCTCTCGTCAGGCGGTCTTCTCTGCCTCTTCACTATGGCTTCCTCCTCTCCTCTCCCACTCGCGACCGACGTTGCTGCAGTTGCTGCAGCTGTCGCAGATCCACGGCATTCTACAGAGGGTGAGTGAGAGCGTGCAGATATATAGGAGCCCGTTTGCGTTAGAGTCGAACAGTTGTTGGCATCGTCCAAAAAAGTCAAATCGGCCAAACTTCGTATTTTGGGGTTATCTGGTATGATGATGACGAAAGGCGTATTCATTTTGCTCAGAAATTGGTCGTTGGCTCCAGATGGCGTCACGCCGAAATCTGACATTTTCACTTATCCGGACACTGGATATCGCAAAAACTAAACGAACATACAGTCGCCCCGGAAAGTCATGGGACACTTTTTGTATTTGTTATCACTTTTTGCCCATCGTCATCAGCATACTCCAAAATAACTCCAAAATGCGAAGTTGAGCCGATTTGACTTTTTTGAACCTGTGCCAAAACTCCGCAGCATTGTCCGATTCTTACGCAAACGGGCTCATAGAGAAAGCTCTCCCGTATGATTGTTTTTTTTTGGAATATCTGCTTGTGCCACAGATTCAGGCAGAAAAGTGCTCGAAAGGCGCGGAGAAGTGTTGATATAAAGATATATAACTGACGAATGCTTTTAGCTAACGATGATCCCCGGAAGAAATTGTTCAAATGTGAATTGTGCGATAAGTCTTTCCCGCATAATAATTCGCTGCAATATCACATCAAGACTCATATGGGTGAGATTTCCTTGATTTGTATTCTTACGTTTTGATTTACGTTTTTTTTCTAATTGTGTTACCTATCGATCGATTAGTCAACATTCTTTTATGTTTCTTCGACTAATCGATCGATTGGCAAATCGTTTGATTCCTTCATTTGTCACTAAATTGCCAGTTGACATAACTGGTCTTTCATCTTCAGAGAAAGAGGAAGATCGTCGCCCATTCAAGTGCAACGACTGTGATAAAAGATTCAGCAAAAAATCTGCTCTTAAAACTCACCAGAATTTGCATTTGGGTGAGCATTCGCGAATAACTTGTTTCGAAAATAATACCTCCTAACATGGGCTTGGTCGGAAGTCACACTTCCCCAAACCCTATTGTGTAATTGGGAAGGACATCCGAAAGCGCTTTTCAAAAGTTGCAAAATGTTTATGGGTTCGAAGATAGACATCGTAAGGAATTTTCGTACGCTCGATGCCTCGCGACTTTACCTGCCTAGGTAGAGCTCATTCCAGCAGCAGCGGAGGTGTAGTTGATAAAGGATAGGATGGCGATCAGAAGTAACTATTAGGTTGATGCAAAAGTTTCTGACTATTCCATTTTCCAAGTTTTTTTCGGTAGATTTCGATTACATCCCATTTCGAGTACGCTCTGGTTTAATTTTGTATTGTCAACTTGTTGCACATTGGAATAGCGCATGAAAGAAGTGTAAAGTTTAGTGTCATGACTCTTAGCAGAGCCATGGTTTTCTATACAAACACACTCACACTACTCATAGCTCCCACGCTGCACTCTGCACCTTGCATAGATATGTTGTATATAAGCCGTATCTTTGCACCACGCATAAAGTTCTTACAGTACTACACTTCCACATACATTTCCACGTACACTTCCACGTTATTACACTTCCACCTTCTTACACTTCTACGACATCCTTCCATTTATTTCCCCCAAGAATACTGACATGGTGACCACCCCGGCTACCCAAACCTCTTCCTCTCGCTCGTACCGCAGACGCATACTTGCACAAGTTGGAACGCTCCATCATCGAGTCGCAGCTCTTCGTGAAGCCGTTCGCAATGCAACCAACACATTGGAACCTGACCTGGAGGACACCCTAACTGAATCGCAAGTTGATTACATCAAATCTCTCGATGAGGATACGTTCGTTACCAATCACGATTTCCTTCTCGAAGTTCGAGATGAGGCAATTGATGTCCACAAAAAGCTAACGATTCTTCTCGCAGACTTCAGCTCTCGCTCATCACCAGAAGAGAAACTGATCATGGAGAAGCTCCCAGATCACTATGGAGATTGTTGCGAAGTCTTGGAATCAGCTTCGAACGTCTTCGAATCTGCCAATATGGTTCTCAGCTCATACCAGGAGATCGCGCATGAACTCGAGATCGACCTTTCTCCAGGCGACGAATATTCATCTTCCCTATCCAGTGAGCAAGTCATCGTTCAATCCACAACCGGTGCTCCTGCTCGTGAAATTCCTCCTGTACCACTTCCAAGGTCCATATCACCATCCCTTGTTCCGAATTCAAACCAACATATTATTGATCGATCCAATACTCAAATTCATTCATCCATCAATCATCAATCAAATCCCATTCATAGTTCAAATTCAATGCAATCATCTCAATCCATTCCGATTCTTCCTCCTGGAATCCCCATCCCCACTCTCTATCAACAATCCGCAATGACTGGTCGAGTCCAACCACCAATGTTTAATGGAGACATCACTGCTTTCGCAGAATTTCGTGAGTCGTTGGAATCCCTATTCGGGAGCCTTGATGAGGTCTCCAAACTCGCAATACTCCATTCCTGTCTTGGCCCCGAACCAAAGAGGCTAATTGCTGGCCTAAGAAGAATAGACCGGAATTATGCTACGGCAATGCTGATTCTCGCCAAGGAGTATGACAAGAGCGCATTGGTGAGACACACACTTCTATCCCGACTTCGCATCCTCGAACCATGCGACGAAGATGGCGAAAGCCTCCGAGAAACATATCTCCCCTTGTCCGAGATTATCCATCAACTCTTCCCGGAAAATGACGAAGACAGTTCAGAAATCTTAGCCAACATTGTCCTGTCCAAACTCCCTTCGTATTTACAATGCAAAATATTCATGCAAAATTTTCACGCTGGTCATCCTATCCGCGTCTTCGAGATTCTCGATACGATTGCAAACGAAGTTGAAAAGAAGAGAATTGAAAATGCGATAAAGAATGGCTCTGGTCCACCCATTTTACCTGCCCCACCCGACCCGCCCACTGATTCTTCCCATTCAGATCTCAGTCAATCCAATAGCATCCAAGATCATCGTTCCCCTTTCTGTCGACTTTGTCATCACTACGAACACTGCCCCGATTCGTGCACAACCTATGCCACAGTTCGCGATCGTACTACAGTAGCAATACAACGCAATCTCTGCCGTCGGTGCCTTGGATCGAATCACTCGACCTCAGAATGTCGATCACCAAGACTATGCCGCACATGTGATGGCACGCACCATTCTGCTATCTGCCAATCATCTTCCTCATCCACAGCCAATCCATCTCGTCCACCCACTACTCCCCATCCACAGCAAGTCCAGAAGTCCAAGACTGGCAACCGCCCGAACACGCCCGTTACCAACGTAGCTATCGACGCTTTCGATGAGTCTGAATCTTTGAGATACGACGACGGCGCCTTCTACCGGTATTTCTTCTGACGTCTCTCTCGAGCCCTTAATCGCGTCCGATGCCACTTCGTTCTTCGTGCCCGGGAGATGCGATGCAAATTCCATACCCTCTTCACTCTTTAGTCAAACTAGGTATTCTCCCCCTCTGAATAACCACATCATGATATACCTTTATTTTAGTATAGTGGCTAATTGATCACGCTCACTTCTTTCTACCGCCCCCAGTGTCATGACTCTTAGCAGAGCCATGGTTTTCTATACAAACACACTCACACTACTCATAGCTCCCACGCTGCACCCTAGCTCCCACGCTGCACTCTGCACCTTGCATAGATATGTTGTATATAAGCCGTATCTTTGCACCACGCATAAAGTTCTTACAGTACTACACTTCCACATACATTTCCACGTACACTTCCACCTTCTCACATTTCCACGGTCTTACACTTCCACTTTCATACACTTCCACGACATCCTTTTAATTTGTCATTTTCTTAATTTGTCATTTTCTTTTGTTTTCACTTCTCTCAGTGGGAATTCAAATTTATATTCAAGGTTGCAAATCTAAAATGATATGAATTAGGAAAGGAACTTATGGATTGTTTTCAGCTAACGATGATCCCCGGAAGAAATTTTTCAAATGTGACTTGTGCGATAAGTCTTTCCCACAAAATAGCGATCTGTACCATCACATCAACAAACATATGGGTGAGGCTTTTTTGCTCCCAAGAACGACATTAAAAATAATCCTTTCATCACTGCTTGACTTATTTCTATGCGACTTAATATCTGACTATTCCGCCTTCACCATATCAGGCGAAATTAGTCTTCCGAACGGCCAGACGATTGATTCCTTAACTAGTCACTCAAATACCAGTTATCACAATTGGTGTTTGATCTTCAGAGAAAGAGGAAGATCGACTCCCATTCAAGTGCGACGAGTGTGGTAGAAGATATGGAAAGAAAGGGCATCTCGCAGATCACAAGAATTCGCATTTGGGTAACCGTTCTTTTTACAATCATCCATGTATCGATCACATCGAAACTTATGAAAATAATCTAAGATAAAATCTCGATCCGATACAGGCGTTTATTGATACATCGAGAAAATTAAAATTAAAATCGGTGAAATTCAATTTCCAATGAAAATTAAAAATTTTCACTAATTCAATCAATCATATATTTTATGGATTATCTTCAGCAAACGACGATCCGCGCAAGAAATTATTCAAATGTGAATTGTGCGATAAGTCTTACCCAAATTATAGTTCACTGCAGTATCACCTCAAGACTCATATGGGTGAGTTTTTGTGAATAGCAAGAATGACATTCAAAAATTTGTACTACTCGATTAAACTCAATTTGATCCTTGATTTCAGATAAAGAGGAAGATTGTCTACCATTCAAGTGCAACGACTGTGGTAGAAGATTTGGCCATAAATCGACTCTTGTTGCTCACGAGAATTCGCATTTGGGTAAGCAATGGTTGTCGAAAATAGTTTGCATATCAAAGTAAGCAGAAGTAAAAAGTATAAATTCGAATTCCAATACCTTGCTCTGTCTCGCTTTTTTTCGCTCCTGTCTGTGAATATAATTCAAAAATTCAATTCAATTCAATTCAATTCAATTCAATTTTTAAAAAAGAAAAAAACCAAAAAAAACAGAGAAAAAAATCAAAAAAGAACCTTACATTTCACGAGAACTCTAGGTAAGCATTCGTTTTCGAGAAAAATTCGCTTTGAAAATTGTAAATCGTTTCATGTCGTGAATTGAAAAAAACTCATGGATTGTTTTCAGCTAACAAACGCCCGCGCAAGGAATGCTTCACATGTGAATTGTGCGATAAATCTTTCCCAAATAATAAATCGCTGAACTATCACATGAAGTCGCATATGGGTAAGCTTTTTAAGCACAAAAAACGAAAAAATAGTGATATTCAATTGATCCTATTTTGCATCTATCGTCATTCTATTTTTCAAAACATATTTTGTTATCTCAATAGGCAGCGCTTGCTATAACAGACCACAGACCGTTTGAATTAATTGATCTTCGATCTTCAGAGAAAGAGGAAGATCGACTCCCATTCAAGTGCAATGAATGTGGTAGAAGATTTCGATTGAAGGGGCATCTCGCAGATCACGAGAAATCGCATTTGGGTAAGCAGTCGAGAATATCTAACTTCGAACATAATGAAGAAGGATAAAGTTCAACTTTGAATTCCCACGGTTATCGATGCCATTCTTTCTTATTTGTGTATCGATCGATTCAACAACTCATAGCCAAAAAGACAATTTAAACAATATCACGCGTGCCGCGTAAGAATCGAATAGATTTGTGAACAGCCTGGTACATTTTTTCACCCCTTCATCTGTGAGCGATTTCTGATAGTTCCTATGGTCCCTCAACATAAATCATCAAGTTTTGCTCCATATCTCCATCCTCGACGATGTGAGACGCCGTCAAAGTCGACGGCTTCCGAAATTTGCCATTTTTGGAGGCATGATGCTCTGCCTACAGGGCGTCTAGTTACACGAGAAGAAAGTTTTCCGCACCAAATTTCATGAAGAATACGCCTGGTATATCTGTTCATCGATATGATCACTACTATTTTCATATATCGATTAAAATTATTGATTTTTACCGCAATTTCGTACCGAAGATGTGTTTCAGCTCAATCGATAGAGCTCGAAGAGACGAATCGAATGGTATGCTGAATGCATATGCAACTCGCGCACTAAAGATGTCAAAATCGCGAAATTAGATTTTCATTTATCCCCGTTTGATCCTCTCGCAGTCAGTCTCGCCTGTTCAACCATGTACTCTATGACTAGCGCGAGCCCACAGCAAAGTGCTTCTATAGCTGATAGGTTTTGTTCTGAGTTCGTTGCCCGGTCGCCGCAGGTTCGAAACTGCTCACTTTTTTTATTTTCTTTTGCACTGTTTTTGTGAAGTCCAGAGTACTTCTGGTGATGTATTTCGCAGCTGAATCCCACCAGCGCTTCGCGACGAGTGTTCAACAACCCAAAAAATTAACTCGTAGGCAGGCAAAGTGCTCCGACGCCGTTCATAGGACGCTTTTCGTTAGTATTCTTATCAGTCAAGGTAGTTTAAAAACGAAATATTTGAATACTCCGTATCAATAAAAATGAGGGAATCCACTCCCTCATTTTTATTGATGCGGCGATGATGGGTGCGCGTGGACAGCGCGGAGGGGTGGGAGAATTGCCAGGCGACGGTGCCGGGTCTCACTCGATTCTTAGGCAAACGGGATATTTATGATTCAAAAAATGTTAATTCGATTGAAATTACTTTTAGAAAATGATTCATTTTTTTCTGAAAACGAAAAGCAAATCGATCTCAAGGGCGAGATACGAGGGTAAATCAAAAGGCCAGGCTAAGTGCCAGAGGGTTACAATGTCTGAATGGGGGGTAAGTGAAAATCTAATTTCGCGATTTTGACATCTTTAGTGCGCGAGTTGCATATGCATTCAGCATACCATTCGATTCGTCTTTTCGAGCTCTATCGATTGAGCTGAAAAACAGCTTCGGTACGAAATTGCGGTAAAAATCAATAATTTTAATCGATTTATGAAAAGACTAATGATCATATCGATGAACAGATTGCACAGGCTTATTCTCCATGAAATTTGGTGCGGAAAACTTTCTTCTCGTGTAACTAGACGCCATGTAGGCAGAGCATCATGCCTCCAAAAATGGCAAATTTCGGAAGCCGTCGACTTTGACGGCGTCTCACATCGTCGAGGATGGAGATATGGAACAAAACTTGATGATTTCTGTTGAGGGACCATATGGGCTATTCAAAACTGTTCAGAGCCCAATTTCGACTTTTCGAATGTACCAGGGCTTATTCGAATCTTACGCGACACGCGTGATATAATTGATGCAAATTCAATTTTAGACGCGAAATACAAAGTGAGAAAAACAAATCCTAATTTCAGCTAATGACGATCCGCGCAAGAAATTATTCAAATGTGAATTGTGCGATAAGACCTTCGCGCAAAAAGGTTCACTGAACAGGCATATTCAAACCCATAGAGGTGAGTAATTGTGTACAGCATCATTAAAATTAATGATACTATGTATATAGATCCCCCTCTCATCTATAGTCAGTCGGTTATTTTTTAAAGCTCATTTACTTTTCCGACTTCGTCAAACAGTTCGAAATTAGTCAGTCTATTGACCATTCAATTAAACCCCTCATTCGTCACTGAGTTGCATGCACTCAATTGGTAACTAAATGTATCTTTGATCTTCAGAGAACGGGGAAGATCGTTTCCCATTCAAGTGCAACGACTGTGATCGAAGTTTCAGCCATAAATCGACTCTTGTTGCTCACGAGAATTCGCATTTGGGTAAGCATTCGCTTACTAAGCAATGGTTGTCGAAAATAAATAGCTTTGTTTCAGCAGAAGTGGAAATTCGAATTCCAATAATTTGCTCTATCTCGTTTTTTTGCCTGTGAATCAACTAGGAACTCGAAAACAATCCCTAAAAAATCAGAAAAATAAAATACAATAACATTCAGGGAATTCAAATTTAAAATTTCGAGTAAATTGAAAACAATTTTTTTATGTATTGTTTCAGCTGACGATGATCCGCGTAAGAAATTCTTCAAATGCGAATTGTGCGATAAGTATTTCCCAAATTATAATTCGCTGCAATATCACATCAAGACTCATATGGGCGAGATTTCCTTCATTTGTATTCTTACGTTATGATTTACGTTTTTTTCTAATTGTGTTACCTATCGATCGAGTCAACACTCTTTTCTGTTTTATAGTTATCAGACGAGGACAAAATTGACCCCTATTTTTTGTCCTCCATCGAATAGCCGATGGCTGAATTAGTTGAGAATGAATATAGAAAAATGCTAAAAATCAATAATAGCCACAATGGAAAGCCGGAAATGATCACCGCTCTCTCACTTTTGCACTCTCTCGTACACGAGACGGGTCAGATCAGGGTTTCGTCCTCGTCCGGTAACTTTAATCGACTAATCGATCGATTGGCAAATCTTTTGATTCCTTCATTTGTCACTCAATTAACAGGACTTGACTGACCTTTGATCTTCAGAGAAAGAGGAAGATCGTCTCCCATTCAAGTGCAACGACTGTGGTAGAAGGTTCAGCCAGAAAGGGAATCTCGAAAGACACGGAAATTCGCATTTAGGTTAGAATTAATTTGAAAATATTTGGAATAAATGACAAGTAATTATCATTTCCAGTCGATGGCGATCCCCGCAAGAAGATTTACCAGTGCGATGTCTGTGATAAGTCGTTTGCTTGGAAATCAACGCTGCAGCAGCACATTCTCTCACACATAGGTACTTAGTTAATTTAGTAATCAATTAAATTGAATTACTATATGTTATGCATTTGCGTACACATGGGAAGCAGAGAGAAAGAATTAGAGTTTGTCGTAGATTAAGAGAAGAAGAATTAGCCGCTGCACGCGGGAGAGAAGTAAACAAGACTAAATGGCGGAGGGAATATAGGGATGCAAAAGAAGTAGTATCTGCATAGGCACGCATCATGGCGGATAAAATATTTAAATGGGGTGTATGACGGTGCAGACTAATAACTTAGGGCCATACACAGTACTAATTATGAAACGAGAGCCTGTCTGCCACTACACACATCTCTCATATGGCTAAATTACAATTCAATTTAGGAAATTCAATAATTATTTGTACACTATTATAAAAACAACTCTCATTAAATATTGTGTTTTGCAAATTGCGAGGAGGAGGAGGAGGAGGAATCTCCGGAAACGAAGGAAGACTAGGTCGTCGATAGCAGATGTAGTGAAGAAATACTATGCATATTTGGATGGATAAAGAAAACAATCATTCACTAAAATAGTTTTAGTTAAATAATTATTTTAAATGTCCACCTAAAATTCGTCCGATTCTCAGCCCATCACGCACCATAGTCTTCTATGCAACACATTTGATGAAATTAGCACGCACATTAAAATGGGCACAACGTCGGATGAGAACTATGGCGTCATGCCACCTTTGATATGTAAACGGCGGCACGACGTCATAGCTTGAAAGCTTACAAATTATGTTTGATGCAATCGCTCAAACGCTTCATATTAGGTTGATTCATAAGTTTCGCTCCATTTTCACGCATGAAGTTTTTGCTTCGAACTTTATCAAATCTCTCATTCCTTTTTGCGTGATATTAGTACACGTGCGCTCTCCATAGCGCACATATGCTCATACGTGATCAATCGATTCTACTGGAATGTCAAGGATCGAAATGCCACAAACTTGAAATTTGGCACAGCCAATTTGATGTAATGGTACTCATTGCGTAATCATGATAGCGCCACAACAACGCTATTTTCGAAAAGTATTTTGCATGGGAATTCTTATAGTAGACGCGCATCGGATCAGCCTTGAAACTGCCTGACCAGATAGGCAGGAATATCATAGTTTTGAGTTCTTGAATATTGCGGAATTTGTTTCTTGGAGCTGCGCATTTCTGATGAACGAGCTAATGGTCTTAAATTTATCAGAAGTGAAAGAGCATAGCATGTGGATGCTACCATAAAATAATTGTGGAGATTCAACATTCCATTCAAAAGCAACATCTGGAAAAATCGCAAAATCGAAATTTGAAGTCCAGTATCGCTGGCCAGTATCTACTTTATTTTATATTGTTATTTGTCAAGCAAACTGTCGCTCACTGAATCGTATTCGAATGAACATATCAATTCATGACTAGGTGACGAAGCGAGGAATCACCATGCAAATAACGTTCTCATTTCCGAAGCAAGCAATTCTTTCCACTCTCCTCCCTCCCTGTTGCTGAACAAGTATTTTAGAGTAGCTTCTGCTGCTGCATCCAATAGGACGGCTAGAATTAAGAAATTGAGTTTAGTTAGGGTTTTGGTTGTATTTTTTTAATTGAGTTTAGTTTTATTAGCGTTCCGCGCAGAATTGCATTCTCGTGCCCATATGAATTTATGGGTAGGCGGGAGCACACCCGCAACATGCAAAACGACCAGGCAGTGCGTCCGTTACGGGGTTGTGCAAAAATTTTACGGTCTCTTCATTCCGCATACTCTCTCGCACTGTCTACCCGGCGAGAGAGTATGCGGAATGAAGAGACCGTAAAATTTTTGCACAACCCAGGTCCGTTACGCAGGTGACCTGCTCTCCTCAGACTGCACATTATCTCGCAGGTTTGAGAAAACGAGAGGTAATGTAAGGAAGACTTGCAGAGGCGACGCAGGTACTCGCTCATTTGGCTTTTCCTTATTATTAGGGTGTTCTGAAAGTTCGTTCACTATTTTTCATTATTTTTTCTCTTTCGAACTATACAGGGTGCGAGAAAAGTATGGTGACAAGTCTTTTATGTAATATCTCGCGAAGTAATGATAGCATAGATTTCTGCTTTCGCCATTGTATGCCTGCGAACAGTACCTCCAACAATTTTATTACAGTTCCCCATCTATCGATTTTGTCTTTCAGAGCTTTTCGATTTTCAAGTTCGAAAAAATGGGCCCTTGGCCCGCAGCTCATTTTTCTCTTTAATTAATAATAAAAAATCTTCGGATAATAATTCCCTCACTTTCTCAACTTGAGTATGGAGAGCAACCATTCATCTTTAAAGTATACTTGTTTAGGCGGAAATACGATGTCAGGAAACGGAGAAATATGAAAATAACTGCATCACACTTTGATACGGAATTATCTTTTTGAAAAATCACATTTTCGAATTTCTTTCTCAGCATCCATATATTGAGATATAAACTTGTATGTTATATGCGAGGACCGAATTATGAATTTTAATAGCGTCAAACTGAATGAAAACATGGTTTAAATTACTGAACCATACGCGTGAAAATATGGCTGAAAAAAAAGAGCGAAAAATCCATAAAGTTGTTCCCTTTGAGGGGTTACTGCAACATGCGCGGCTACTACAATGATGAGGAGCGTACGAGGAAGGAGATCGATGGTACCACACAGGGTGAGTGAGCCCGATCGATGGTACCACACAGGGTGAGTGAGAGGGGGCAATTCTTTCTAAAGCTGTAACTATGCATAGATTAGTTTATCGTGAATCACCACTCTTGACATACGAGGAGCGATTGGTTGATTTGTGTTTCGGAAAAGACTCATTGCCGCGACTTGTTGGTTCTGAATTGGTGTACCACGTACACATTGTCAAGCAATGCATCTGGGCAATGCGAAAATTACGATCACATTTGTTCCAGTTCAAAAATTTTTTATCAAAGATCAACTTTTACTCATTTCAGAGACACCGCCTACATCTCGAATTAGTGTTGTCGATTTGATTCTTTGGCGATTCCCAGAACCTTTTGATTCCTTTCATTCCGAGTCATTTGATTCTGGTCATCGGTGGTTCTGGGAATAATTGATTCCCAAGATCACCAATCGAGGGGCGGACATTTCCGCAACGGAGTACCATTCGCTTGACAGAAGGAGTAGCACATAGGAGTTGTTGCATTGTTACCAGTATGTGCTCCCCCACTTTAGCATATATAAATTTTGTTACCAGACGATATTGAGTTTTACCTCAAATCAACGACCCGGGGTTCATGGTTTGTGGATTTTCATGAACCTATACGTTGAAACTCATGGTCGCCTGGTAAAAAATATATATATGCTAAAGTGGGGGAGCACATACTGGTAACAATGCAACAACTCCCATATTGCTACTCCTTCTGTCAAGCGAATGGCACTCCGTTGCGGAAATGTCCGCCCCCCCCCCCCCCCCCCATCAATCGACTCAATGAAATCAAATGTGTTTCAAAATTGTATTATATACGTTTTGGTATTAATTGGTTTCGAATTACGCAAACTCTCAAGAGAAATTAGAAGGAATCATTTGATTCTATGCAAAATTGAGAGAGTCGAATTTCGAGAACCATTCCGCTCTTTCATTTTCGAGTGCTGTCGCAAAGATTTAAAGAGTGCTGTCGCAAAAATTCAAACCGCCAACACTACAACGAATGCTTATTTCAGAGACACCGCCTACATCTCGGACGACGGCGCTGTCAACATCGTTGGCCGCACCAAGGACATGGTACTAATATCCGGCCCTGGTTCCACTAAAGTTCTACCTATCTAATATCCGGTTCTGGTTCCGTTTTCGATTCTGGCCCTTATCTTACTATATGTTATGTTAACATGAGAAATGCGGTGCAGATCATCCGCGGCGGCGAGAACATCTACCCCACCGAGATCGAGCAGTTCCTCTTCAAGCTCAGAGGCGTCGCCGATGCTCAGGTATACGATAGGGAGAGTACGGTAGCTCGATGGGTCAGATTCCTTGTCAACTTCAAATGTAATGCCCTCTTTGTTCTAGTCAAAAATGCATTAGTCAACGAATTTTCTGACTTCTCTGACTACTATAATCTTGGATCATTGATGTCACACTGCTGACTACCGTACCCATTATGTCACGCAGGTGATCGGTGTGCCGGACGAGCGCGTGGGCGAGGCAGTGTGCGCGTGGGTCAGACTGCCGAGGGCGTCACCAACGTCACTCCCGAGACGATCAAGGAGGCCTACAAGGGCAAGGTATACGGTATATGGGGTTCGGTAGTTATCGATCGTCCCTTGTAGGTTTAGTATACTGTATTCGGGGTTACGGTAGCTAGTTTGATTTAGCTATACTGTTGGAGAGAACTGGATTTTGTCTGTCAGATTGGCTTGTACCCATGTTGATCGAATAGTAGAAGGAGTTTGGGCACTTCTGCAGTATGTCGTACCAGAGGGGTGGAAATGCGGCGGAGGTATGGCAAGATAGGGTATGACGGTATAGCTGATTAGTACCATTCGTTAGGTTACTTAGCAATTTTTGTAAATAATTTTCGCCCATACTACCCTATCCTATCATACCTCCGCCGCATTCCCACCCCTCTCATTTTGGTACGACATACTGCAGAAGTTGCCGGAGTTTGTTCTCCTCATCCGACTTAGAGCCAAATTATCGATCGCTTAAACTGGGTACGGTATTTGCTTCAATCGATCGTTCCTTGCAGATCGCCCACTACAAGATTCCCCAGTACGTGCTGATCAAGAGGGTTGGTTGACCTACCGTAGTCCTGCTACCGTAATCCATGTCTATCGTAGGCTGACTTCCCGTTGACTGCCACGGGGAAGGTGAAGAAGTACGAGCTGCGGCTGATGAGCAAGAAGGAACTCGGACTGGAGCAGGTGGGATAGCACCGGGGACACTCGCACATTTCTTATTTTGAGTACTCCCTCTCTCGGTCTGACCGACGTTTGAGCGTGTGAAACGTAGAGAGTGCCTTACTGTTAAAACTAACTATCATTGGACATTCTGGGAAATATACATTTGCGGAAATTATGTGCAGTTTTGGTACTCTCTGTAGTACATACTCTAAACTGCATCTGTTCTACGTACGGTCGCTTTCTGCTTAGTCAACCCTACTTTGTAGTAACGGGGACGAGTTGACGAGATTTCTTAAGCTCACACTTCCAGGTCCGCACACATTTCAACGAGGACGATGCGTGAACGAGGAAAAGCACGCACCCCTGCCCATCCCTCATCTTATAAAGTCATCGGGTTCACAGACCAGACTGAAATGATATCATAATTTCATACAACAAACACCATAATGGCTCCTCCTTTCTCCCTATTAATGTAGAATTGAACTGAATGGGAGAAAAATGCTTAAATATGGAAGAGAAGGAATATCAGGAGGCGTGATAAATTTATAGGGTTCAAATTCTGCAATCATTTCATAATTTCTGCGAAACTTCCAATACTATTCTTCCAATACTTGCACCAAGAGAATAGCTCCTCTCTTATGCCCCGCACGTGTAGTGGAGAGTTGGCGAAGGGGCACTTTGCTTCACGGGACCGGCCCAATAGAAAATTTGGAATGGGATGGTGATGATTGATTTGGGAAGTAGGCGGCACACAGTAATTAGATCCAAATAAATAGACTAAATTTATAGTATTTATCAACACAATGCCTTAAGGTCATTACGGCTGGTCCCGCGAAGTTAAGAAGTGCCGGCGAAGGCGGCGTGTTACTGCGCCTCCTAATGTGCGTGACTTTTCAATGTGCGTGGTTTTTCTTGACGTTGTCTACCTTTTTTTATTTGCAGGACAGATAAAATGTTCATAAATCCAGTTTTCGATTGTTTATAATAGGTTACGAAAACCTTTAATGCATTTTATTTAAACCATTTCAAAGTTTTCTCGAAAGCCAATCCAATTTATTCCAGGATGCCCAGAGGCATTCGAAGCGGGCTCATCTTTCAGGTATTGTTGTATTCATTCCGAAAAATTTTCGGAAGGAATTCTTCGTGTTACCGTTATGATTCCTTTTGTCTAGTCTGTTTTCTGATTTACATTCCTTTCTCCTGCATTACCTTCTCTTAAACTTCTCTAGGTACAAATACTGCGATCTTTTTTTTTGTTTTGTTATGACACTAAGTACAACTCAGTTCACCGTCTTTTCCATTCAACCACAATGAGATAATTGCAGATAGCGATGAACTTCCCATATGTGGTGTCCTCTCTAATCTTCGCCGTCTCTCTCCTTCTCTACATCCTAGCACCCGATTCTGCTCATCGAGTGGTAAGTTTACGACCTCACTTAATATTTACTTATTATTTTCGAAATTGACAATGTTAGTTATTGTTTATTATTGCATGATTTTCCGATGCAACTGACAATATTAAGCGTGTATGTTTATTTACAAATATCAAGCGTGTATGTTTATTTTTAACTGTTTCCAAAAACGGTTCATTTCAGACGATGTGCATTATTCTATCGGTTTCTCTTGTGTGTTCAGTGATTTCTCCCATTGGACTGTATCGTGGACCCACGCTCCTCATCATTCCTTTCATCTTTCTGGCCGTTAGTTTAAAGATAATTACTTAAGAGAGACTATCTGAGTAAATGAACATATTTGTGAAGAGGCTTGGCAAAGTTGGAAAAATGAAATTCGCCCTAAATGGGTATATGTGTAGTACTCAGTGAGCATAGCTCGTGCATGGCATATTTAGTGCTCTAGGTGCCTTACTGAGAAGTACGCGGCATGTTAGTCGAAAAACGTGAATTTTCGAAATTTGACATTTCGAAATCGATCGGAACGAGTCATACCTCAAAAAATTCGGAATATTCATATGATTATATTTGAAAAGTTTCATCCTTATCGAGTCAGTTTGTAATAAGGACCTGCCTACCGTAACCCAAAACAGAACTGGAGGGTAGGTGTTCTAGAGTTATCCTACATGCAGTACTCGATGAGAGAACTCCATCAGAATCAATAAAATTTCGACGCGCATCCTCGCGCGAGAGAGCGCTGACGTTAAATAATTACCGTAATTATTCGATTTTTTAAAATCACCGCTCTCGCGCGCGCGGATGCGCATCGAAATATTATTGAGTATGGTGGAGTTCTCTCATCGAGTACTGCATGCAAGATAACTCTAGAACACCTACCCTCCAATTTTGTTTTGGGTTACGGTAGGCAGGTCCTTATTACAAACTGACTTTATTCGACTTTTCAGTGCTTCACCACGAATTTTGCGAAAACTGTATTTTTAATTTCCCTTTGTTTCTCCCAGTAAATAGTGGGCAATTACTACTACAAGAATCAAAAATATAAACGCTCCCAAACCACCCCGGTGATAGAGTAATAATAAAAAAAATTACAAAAAAAATCGATTTTTCGAATTTTCTGAAAGAATTGAGAGCCGAGAAGGATGATACTAGATAAATATAATCATATGAATATTCCGAATTTTTTGAAGTATGACGCTCAGATCGATTGCGAAATGAGAAATTTCGAAAATTGATGTTTTTCGACTAACATGCCGCGTACTTCTCAGTAAGGCACCTAGAGCACTAAATATACCATGCACGATCTATGCTCACTGAGTACTACTCATATGAAGCCGTATGCGTAAGAGTCGAACAATTTTTGGCACAGGCCAAAACTATCGATTTTTCGAAACTCTGGTTACTGGGGGGGGGTTTTCGAGGGTGCTGAAGACGATGGCCATATTCATTTTGCACATGGAGCCTTCGTTGATGCCAGACGGCGTCACGTCGAAATCGCATTATCGCATGTATCTCTGCATCTGGTAATCCCAAAATTAAGTGAACATGTTTTTAGGAGTAAAATTCAACGGTGATCACGACTGTGTAGTCTAAATTTTAAAATTTACGAAAATAAATTTTAAAACTTTTCTAAAAATTCGGAGAGTCAAAAGCATAAAATGAATTTACCACCGATTTGACCGGATTGATGTGACGATTCCTAATATATTTTTCATTTTCATGTTGGACATGCTCAATTTTTGCAGTTTAATTAAATGTATCTGAAAATTGAGAGATGAACTGCCTCCTCCCTTTGATCTACCTCGTGTGTCTCGGCCCGTATCGACTGACCTCTGCCCTCCTCTGCCTCTCGCTCCTCTGACTGTCTACACTCTCTCCTCTTCCCATTGTCTCTCGTCCTGCCCACTGGCACTCATTCTGATAATCTCTCCATTTTCAGATACATTTAATTACACTGCAAAAATTGAGCATGTCTAACACGAAAATGAAAAATATATTAGGAATCGTCACATCAATCCGGTCAAATCGGTGGTAAATTCATTTTATGCTTTTGACTCTCCGAATTTTTAGAAAAGTTTTAAAATTTATTTTCGTACATTTTAAAATTTAGACTACATAGTCGTGATCGCCGTTGAATTTTACTCCTAAAAACATGCTCACTTAATTTTGGGATTACCAGATGCAGAGATACATGCGATAATGCGATTTCGACGTGACGCCGTCTGGCATCAACGAAGGCTCCATGTGCAAAATGAATATGGCCATCGTCTTCAGCACCCTCGAAAACCCCAGTAACCAGAGTTTCGAAAAATCGATAGTTTTGGTCTGTGCCAAACCTGCTCCGATTTGTTCGATTCTTACGCGAACAGCTTCATATACAAATTTAGGGTGAATTCCATTTTTCCAACTTTGCCAAGCATATGTTCACTCACTCAGATAGTCTCTCTTAAATCTCTTTAATTTGGTAAATTCTTGTCTGAGTTTAGTTTTAAAAATTTTAAAATCAAACTTCAATCACTTTAGAGCATCCTTTTGACTTCGGGCATAGCTCTATTCATTCTCACTGCAATCTTCTCGATTATTCAGAAAAAATCGATGTTCAGGTGAATATTTTATGGCTATTGTTTGGAAAGCAGTACAATTTCGTATCTACTTTGAAAAATTGATTCAGAATGAGAATAAACATATCTCAATCTTTCCAGATTTTTTGTGGACACTGCACTCGACTTACATATTTTCGATTCTATCGTGCTCTTGTTCTCCGAGCCTCAAGGTCATAAATCATGTTTTCTGAAAAAAATTCTAAATCATTTTGATGAGAACAAAGTGTAAACTCGCTTGTGGCGACCAAGTTTGGTCACTACGTAATACAGGGTGTCCAAAAAGTATTGTTACACTTTTGAAACGCGAATTTTTTTAACATGTAGGTCGAGTTGTCAAAACCTGTAATAACACGTTTGAGCCCACCCTTCGGTGCGTTGAGAGAACCTACTAATTAGTTTCCCATAGTCATGGTTCGTCCAAATCGCTATCGTCAAACTATTATCAACCTTTGGACCCTCGGCGACCCCCCAGATTCCATCAGGAGGAAGCTTCGTATTTCCCGAATGACAGTCTATCGCACCATCTCCCGTTTCAAGCAGTTGGGCACTGCGAAGGACCGTCCAAGATCAGGAAGACCCAAGACCGCTCTCACTCAGAAGAACAGGAGAATCGTGGAGAAGAGAGTGAATCGCAATGCCAAACGATCCATCAGGAAGATGGCTAAGGATCTCAAGATCTCCAAAGGATCCGTGTGTGCCATCGTTCATTCTCTTCTCAAGTCCTACCCCTACAAGATGAGAAAGGGCCATGGCCTCACTGATGTCCACAAGCAGAAGCGCCTGGAGAGATGCAAGCTGCTCCTTCAGCGGGCCGATCGTGGGGAGCACTTGACTACCGTTTACTCTGACGAGAAGCTGTTCTCAGTCGAGGAGGTCTACAACAGTCAGAACACCAGGATCATCGCCAAGTCTCTTCAGCAAGCTGACGCCAGAGGTAGAACCATCTCTCGCATTGCCCACCCCCAGGCACTGATGGTTTGGGCTGGTGTGTGCTCGACGGGCAAGACTCCTCTCGTGTTCGTGGATCCCGGGGTCAAGATCAACAAGGAGTACTACACCAGGGCAATTCTCCAGAAGGCCCTTCTCCCCTGGTCCCGCTCCCACTTCAAAGGGGCTCGCTGGACCTTTCAACAGGATTCAGCGCCTGCTCACTCGGCAAAAGTGACGCAGGCATGGTGTCGCGCCCATCTGCCCGACTTCATCTCGAGTGAGGAATGGCCCTCGAACTCCCCCGATCTCAACCCTCTGGACTTCAGCATTTAGTCAGTGTTGGAGAAGGAGGCCTGCTCTACTCGCCACAAGAACCGCGATTCCCTCAAGGCAGCCCTTCTCAAGGCATGGGAGAAGATCGACGTCCCTTACCTGCGGGCCGTCATCGACTCGGTCCCTCGTCGTCTCAGAGAGGTCATCGCGGCCAATGGAGGCCAGATCGAGTGATCGTGCATTGTTATGTTCATATGGTCACTGATAAATACTGTGCCCCGTTTGAGTTGTCTATGTTGCTTTTAAAGAAAGATACATGGTTATATCCGTGTAACAATACTTTTTGGACACCCTGTACACTTCAAGAGGATGGATGCACTGTTGCGTTCGAAGGTACTAATGGAAAGAAAATGGATGATTACATAGATATGGATCCAATTACACAATCTGGATCCAATAATGTGATCTTTTCCATTACGCACATTGTAAGCTATATATTATGTACAAACACAAAAACGCGAAATATTGCAGTCAATAACTGATCCACTCGAACGAATGCACAATCAGAAATACGTTCTGAAAACGGAATTCGAATTCAATTTCTTGACGAAGGATGGAGGACAATTTTCAGCAAAATCAGTGGGCAATAAATATTTTAAATACATTTGATATTCACATTTTAAACATAACTCTTTTCGAAGCGATTTCGGGTTAAACAAACAGGAATTGCTATATTAACAATTTATTTAGGACGACTATCCATCAAATCAAATCAAATTTATTCAAGCATCAGGTCACGGGCCTGTTGAATCATGCAATCGTTCCACTTATCGGGGTATCTTCTGCTTTTGTCGGCCCAGTTAACTCCCAAGTGGCGCACAAGTTCGTCTCGCCACCTCATTTTGGGCCTTCCGATCAGTCTTTCTCTGTCCCAAGGTGTCCATTGAGCTAATCGCTGCGTCCATCTTTCATCATTAAACAAAGCTATCCTTCTCGCCCATTTCCATTTCCTCTGCATTGCTCTTACTCGAACATCTTGAAGGGGCACTTTGTTTGAGAGCCAGTCATTGGTTTTTCTGTCCATCCTCGTTACGTTTGCCATTTTTCTCATCATCGAGCGTTGAGCTACTATCAACCTTGATCTTATTTTCTTCGTAGTGCTCCATACTTCACAGCCGTACAAGAGCGCAGGTTCAATACACATTCGATAGACTCTTGCTTTTAGTCCCATTGCAACGCATTTGTTTGTAAGAAAATCGTGAAAACGGTTAAACGCTTTCCAACCGCTTCCGATCCTCCTGTTTATTTCTAGCAGAAGAATATTGTCGAATGATAAGCGGAAGCCAAGGTAAATGAAACTGTTCACGGAAATCAATTGATCTTGATCTATGAACAATGGCGTTTGATTTCTATTTGACATGGCGACAGTTTTCTTCTTATTGATCGTTAATCCGACTTTTGCACTTTCCTTCACTAGTTCATCCATCATTCGCGATATTTCTTTTGGGTTGTGGGAAATTAAAACAATATCGTATGCATACCGTAAGTGGTTTATTTTCTTTCCATCTATGCTGATTCCATAATTCGACCAGTCCAGTTCACGGAAGACACTCTCCAATACACAATTGAATAAGTGTGCGGATAGGGGGTCTCCTTGACGGACACCTCTGCCCACTTCGATTGGAACTTTGCTTCTTCCTACTTTCACGAAAACTTCAGCACGATCATATACATCTCTCACTGTATTGACTATTTTTGAATGAACACCTTGTTGACAAAGGGCACTCCACACGCCACTAAACTCCACAGAATCGAACGCTTTTGCGAAGTCTATAAAGACGAGATAGAGCGGGAAGTCGTATTCAGTGGAGCGACAGATCAATTCGTTGAGTGTGAATATGTGATCTGTAGTGGTATAGTTCTTGCGAAAGCCTGCTTGTTCTGGTGGCTGATTTTGTGACAGTGTACGTTCGATCCGGCTATCGATTGTTGATGTAAACACTCGGCAAAAGTGACGCAGGCATGGTGTCGCGCCCATCTGCCCGACTTCATCTCGAGTGAGGAATGGCCCTCGAACTCCCCCGATCTCAACCCTCTGGACTTCAGCATTTAGTCAGTGTTGGAGAAGGAGGCCTGCTCTACTCGCCACAAGAACCGCGATTCCCTCAAGGCAGCCCTTCTCAAGGCATGGGAGAAGATCGACGTCCCTTACCTGCGGGCCGTCATCGACTCGGTCCCTCGTCGTCTCAGAGAGGTCATCGCGGCCAATGGAGGCCAGATCGAGTGATCGTGCATTGTTATGTTCATATGGTCACTGATAAATACTGTGCCCCGTTTGAGTTGTCTATGTTGCTTTTAAAGAAAGATACATGGTTATATCCGTGTAACAATACTTTTTGGACACCCTGTAGGTCACTACTTTCTCTTCTATCTCTGACCGACTTCAAGTTCAGTCATTGAATTTTCCTGGGAGTTGGTTGGTCAGCGATACGAGGGAGCATGTAATAAGGAGAGAGAGAGAGAGAGTTCTCCCAAGTGGTTATCAAACTTGCCCGCCACTTGGAGACGCATACCAGAAAAGTTTCTCATAACGGTTATCTATAAGTGTATATTCAGAATTATTTCATTTCAGCCCTCTCTGATCGATCATCAAGTGCAGTCAATGATATATTCCCCCTCATCCTGTGCGCCTACGCTAGCCTTATCATCTTGTCCGCCGCCTCCGTCATGACGATTTTGAGCACTGTATGCTGATGGAATTGCTCGATATTTATTATGGCTTTGTTGTTGTAATTTATTTGCAGATATTTTAAAAACTAACAAGTAAGTGCACATATTAAAAAAGTGATAAGTCGTGCTGAACTTCATTGGCCATTTTTGACAGCAGTTTCTATGGATTATTGCAGTCTATCGAGCGGCTCAAGGCACTACATCAATCGAGGGCGGCAGAGAGGAATCGAGGGAAATTGACGCACTTCCGCGTTGTGCACCTCTACACAAAAGAACCACCCTCGAAATCTGAGCTGGTTAGAACTATATTTTCCCAAACGCACGCAAGCAAGTAGAAGCTATAATTTAATATTGGCAACGTAGTTTAATTGCAGTTATAATTTTTTGATAAAACTATCATCAGGATATGAGCCTCGGCCGTTTCTCGGGTTCTCGGAAGGACTTCAATTGCAGTTGCACGGTACTCTTTGTTCAATAATTAGCAAATTATTATTTGAGAGAGAAATATTTTTTTAATCGGCTACTCCGAGAATTGTCCTACTTGGTGGCTAAAATATCTAATTTTGATACAATTATTTCTAGTTGTATAAATTTTTTTTTACAGTTCTTGACCTCTACACGGAGTGAGATTTTGCCCTACCCTTCAATTCAGCATTTGGTCTTCCTTAACGCCCATGCTCGAATGAGTACCGAGGGACGCGTATGGATGGGGATTAAGGCCGAACAACCAATATGCCCGGTACGATTTCTTATTAAAGTTACCAGACAAGTACAAAATTGGCCCCCTATTTTTTGTCCTCCATCGAATAGCCGATGGCTGAATTAGTTGAGAATGAATATACAAAAATGCTAAAAATCAATAGTAGCCTCAAGGGAAAGCCAGATATGATCAGCGCTCTCTCACTTTTGCATACTCTCTCGTACACGCGACGAGATCAGGGTCAGATCAGGGTTTCGTCTTCGTCCGGTAACTTTAAATGGTTCATAACCCTACTAATTCTGTAGTACTAAGTGCAATACTATCGTTTAAGTTGACTAAGCTAAGATGAAGCTCATGTAGCCTAATTGAAGACCTAACATTTGACCTAAAACCAACTCTGCACATTTTTGCTCGATCACAAAACAGCTTAGTACTTTAGCGAGCTCGTTATATCGATGGGACAAATATTTGGGTTGGATATTTCAAATTACTATTTTTAACATAAGCAGAAATGCAAAGAGGTGTACATGAATCTGGATGAACTGGTGAAGATGCTGCACAACCTCGACACTCCCATCCTGCTCGTTGTCATTGGATGTAGAAAAGGTTAAAATAGCTTATAAAAAATTTAAAATTTATTATTACATACCTTCTAATATTTCCGAATTGCGAGTTGTGAAAGTAATTGATTTTTTTAATTGTAAATTTTTATTCTAAGGCACGGCATGATTTTTTACTGACGACAGGAACAAAGTGACTCCAGGAAAACGAAAAAATCGTGATTTGCTCTGGACGGATCACGTCCTTGAATTACTGTACAAATTTTAAAAGAGTACATTTTACTACGGTACAGTCCCTGCATTTTATAAAAATTTAAAATAGGGCCTGAAATTTCAGTAAGAATGGATAAATCTCCTTTGCATTACGGTAGCTTCCAGACAGCCGGAGCCGGGATTTTCGTGGCTGCGACATTTCACACTTTCTATTTTTATATTGATTTCGAAGGGACCATCGCTCTGAAGCAGTGGCGGGAAAAAAATCATGTCATGCTAAGGTAATGGCTTCTCGTCGCCTCGCTCCACCCAACGCGTCTCCGTTCTTTTCGCGGTTGAGGCAGGTTTCGTGTGCACGATTTATCGTGAAGCTTGCCCCATCGTCCAGCGCGTGCTGAGGGTATTTTCATTCAATTGTGCAACATTCGCTACCTCATATTTGTTGCCATGTTAGCAATTACCCCTGACATATTCCCCTGATTCTTGGTAAAATATAGCTTTACAAGTTAGATTATTGCTCGAAACTTATAAATATGATTGTGAACAATTTTTTAAAAAAACTATCAGACGCTTTCAGAAGTGCGAGGAGCTGCCCACCATCGAGAAAGTCGTCCAGGAGCTCGACGGAACGCATAGCAACCCGGAGCAGCCTGGTCACTTCTTCTGCCAGCTGTAATGGAGTGACAACGACCACATCCCGTAGTCTTTCCATTTCATATATCTGACTCTTCACCATTCCATTTCATAATGCCCATTTCTTACCATGTGGTTGATAGAGGGTGTAGTATGACAGGCCGAGGAAGAGGACCATAGTTTTCCCCGTATTTTCAGAGTAAATTTTAGATATGTAGATCAGTGATTGTTCCGTCAATATATTTCATTTGTTAGGAAATGCAGTACAATTGTATCGTAGATTTGTTTTTACTCATAGGTATTCAATGTTTTTCTCAAATAAGCGATTCATAATACACCATGTAGAGCATTATTTCTTGCTTTCAAATTAGAGTTGGAAAAATGAATAAATTACTTATTCAAATGTATGTTCGTAAAACGTGCTTCAACAGTCGCTGAAGTCTGTTAAAATACTTTTATTCTCAAGCATTAATTTGTGGGGCCTCCATAGCTCCTATGATCAACTGTAGAGAAACGGTCGGTTTATTTTTTATAATGCTTTTTAATAAAATAGAGTATTTTCATAATGCAAAGTATTGTTTGTTCGGAGTAATGTTGTATGAGAACTATATGAGATGTTTTTATAGTGAAAGACGCGTTAAAGTTACCCAACAATGACAAAATTGACCCCCTATTTTTGTCCTCCATTGAATAGCCGATGGCTGAATTATTAGGTTGGTCGATAATGAATACAAGATTTTTTAAAAAATTTAATTTTCCCGCTTTTTTGCAGGTTGGCAATTTCCCAACTCTAGAATGTTCTAGAGTGTTCTCGGAGGTACTCCCCTAAAGATATATAAAAGCGGCCGCTTCAAGGTAGAATAAACTATGACCGACATTACCGAAGACCAACTTCACGTCTTGCACTATTACGAATGGCTGCGCGGAGCCAACGCGAGCAAGACCACTGCTAACATCAACGGAGCATTCAAGAAGGATGTGACTACCTACAGCACAGTACACCGATGGTTCAATCGCTTTGAGGAAGGAGAGACGAATCTCGAAAGCGGACACTCCACTGGTCCCCCAATCACCACCGATGATTCTGAATTACTCCGTGCCATAAGGGAGAAGCCGGAATCAAGCACCCGTGAACTGGCGACCACACTTGGGTGCGTCCATAGTACTGTTGTCAACCACCTCAAAACGCTTGGCTACCACAAAGTTCTATCCAGATGGGTGCCCCACCAACTCACCGATGGCCAGAGGATGACCCGTACAAGCATCTGCCAATCTCTCCTCCTTCGCCCCCACAGGAAGGAGCTTCTAGAAGACCTCGTGACTGGAGATGAAAGTTGGATCCTCTACGATAACAGTACCCGTCACGCTGTCTGGATCCCCCGAGGAGAAGAGCCGCCAACGCAACCCAAAGCCGACCCCCATCCAAAGAAGATTCTTCTGTGCTGCTTCTGGGATGCGCAAGGGATGCTGTACTATGACCTGCTCACTCAAGGGAAAACAGTCAGTTCTATCCTCTACAGTACTCAACTGGACAATCTGGCCGCTGCGATGAAACAGAAGCGTCGGAGACGAACTACAGTATACCTGCTTCATGACAACGCTCGACCTCATACAGCAAAGTTAACTCAGTCCAAGCTTGCCGAACTGAACTGGGAAACCGTACCCCACCCGCCATATTCTCCTGACTTGGCACCCTCTGACTACCACTTGTTCCGGGCCCTCAAGTTGTTCCTACGCAACAAAACCTTCGCGGACTTTGACCACCTGAAAACCGATGTCGCCAACTTCTTCGAGTCCCAGCCATCGTTCTTCTGGGAGAACGGCATCAATGACCTGCCCAATAGGTGGACCAATGTTGTGCAGTACAATGGTGATTATATTGTTGATTGATTGTTGTGTGTTGTTGAATTATAAATAAAAATGTTATGAACAAAAAAATCTTGCATTCATTATCGACCAACCTAATAGTTGAGAAAGAATATACAAAAATGCTAAAAATCAATAATAGCCTCAAGGGAAAGCCGGAAATGATCAGCGTAATCCCGCGCTCTCTCACTTTTGCATACTCCCTCGTACCATGTGGGCTCAGCCTAGTACAAAAAGTCTGGACAGCTTGGACCGTTCAAAAGTTTTTGCGGGAAAAAACGTATAATTTCTGCAAAGTTACTAGCACACCATTTACTAGAATAGTTCGCGATAAGTGGTGTGACTGCGTAGGTGGTTATATAGGCGATACTCAGGCAAGAGATTTATCACAATGTGATTTATAACTTTATGCATGACTAACTCTCGCAACGATTTTCATAACTATCAATTGCTGAAACGGTGGCCAATTTTCCCGCCCGAGGCCCGCTCTAATTATACTTTTCTTGTTCAGGGGATTTATTCTGAGCCCACGTGCGCACACGCGACGGGATCAGGGTGAGATCAGGGTTTCGACCTTGTTGGGTACTGTACCACTGTTACAGTACTCTGGGTAATTCAATTCCATCGTATCCGTGGGCCTTTCATTTGTGCAGATCTCATACTTGCAGTCGAAGTATTTCGTTCTTCGATGGACGACTCTCTACACTCTTATCGCGTGCGGAAGATGTGAAGTAATCGGAAAAGTATTGCAGAACGTGCGCAAGTCATACGCGGAGGCGTACGGTGACGCGCGCCGCCTCGCGTGCGCCCTGCTCGAGCGATGGAAGGGAGATTACGTTACATCACACTATCTCCGAAGTTCACTTATTGCTGGCCCTTGGAAGAAACAACTGAAAAAAGGGTACTATGAGAAACCACAATGCGACGAGTTAAACAGAGCATTGAGCTACAAACTATAACGTTCACAGAGATCAAAGATCATTCTACAGGAGACCGCGTGGGCATCTGGGGCCCAAACCACTACGAGTGGGTGACGTGCCAGATGGCGACGGCCATTGGAGGATTCGTCCAGGTGAGATTCCAGATCTTGGAGTGAGTACAGTATGCTACCGTAACCCGTGGGTCTCGCCACATGTTACGATAGGGGACGGTTCCTGTTCTACAGCATTCGTTAGCGATGTAACCTCCTCCATCGCAGGTCAACATCAATCCCTCGTACCAGTCGGAGGAACTTCGTTTCGCCCTTGAGAAGGTGCTTGTTTATTTTTTAAATTTAAAAAAATTATGTAACAATTTTAGGTGTCCGTTCGTTGTCTGATCACGCCGCGCTCCCACAAGAAGAGCAACTACTACCGTACGCTCAAGGATGTAAGGCCACAGATCGGAAATCAAACAACAAGTACATTCCAGATCATTCCCAATCTCTCCTCGGCCAAGCCGGGCAGTGGCCACGTCAAGTGCAGGTCGGCGCGGCTAGAGATCAAACTTCAAACTACAAAGTTCAAAAATTAACTTTTAAAAGTGCAGGAACCTTCCCGATCTCGAGCACATCGTGATGTTCGGCGAGCACGACAACGTAAAGGGAGCTTGGAAGTGAGGAGATTAGAGATCAGAGATCAAACTACAAACAACAAACCACTTTCTAGATGCGAGGATTTGATGATGGGCGTTGGCTCGACGTCGGAGAATTGACTGAAGTCGATCGAGGAGAGGATTCACGTCGACGACCCCGTCAACATACAGTACACGAGTGTGAGTGGAGTTATATTTGATCTCTATTAACTATAATATGAATTTATATATCTTGAGCTTTATCCTGGTTTACTATACGCTGTAATATGTGAAGTCACCGATACTACTTCTGTGTGCAAAGCACATCTGTGTGCAAATTTATTCTCATCGCGAAATTATTATTTCTTTTAATGCAGGGCACGACAGGCTACCCGAAGGGGGCGACGCTCACCCATCACAATCTGCTGAACAACTCGCACTTCCAGGGCCTCCGCTCCATGTACGACCACGGGGTGAGCAATTTTAATGATATTTTACCCTAATATATCAGGTTGGTCATAAAGTTTTGCGCGATTTCGACTAAAGTGCATTCTGGCATCTACAATCGTTCGTTGTTGTCCAATCAACGTAGATCTTTTAGTGGTAGATAGGGGCTTTTATACTCTCTTTAGAGTACACTATCATAGATCTGTCCGATCAAGGGAAAGAATAAGGCGATGCACCAAACTTCATGTGGTTGATCAACGACCTGACTTTTCAAAGGATTTGCTTTTCATTTAGAACGGAGATAGGACCCAATCTAAACCACAGTAGTAAAGTATGATGAGAATATATCGTACTGGTGATGTTGAGACTGACCAGCCACAAAGGGCATATTAGAAATATACGCGTAATCCGAATTGGGGTTTTAATGGCACTTTGTCAAGATAAGTTTTGGAGTACTATATCTATACCGACAGTTCTTGAGATTTCAATTATTCATGATTGTAAACTACCTTTCCAGTACAAGTCACAATTCCCTTGGGGGACAAAGGAGGCTCTCCGTTCACGAACGTGGTTCTTCGGATTTTAGGTGCCCAACTTGGAACATCGAAATACACACTTTAGGATTTTTTGTGCTTGCCATGTGGTTTGAAGGACGGTACTTTCCTGTTAAAATTAACGAACAACCCTTGCCCTATCACTCACTTTTTAGGATTATTGTGGAGGTCGCTACTTTTTCTAGGGTTAGCAGTGATTGACGACCCTCCATGTCAGGTTTTTCGACGTTTAAATAGTAAAATAATTGAGATACAAATTTCACTTTTTTAGATGAGAAAGTAAAGTCAATATCTTAAATATTGATATAATAGAGAACCATGTAAGTAGTGATTACAGCGCCCATAGGTAGAGGTCACCCGCGTCAATCCTCTAAACCGGTGATTTGCTTGATAAAAATCTTATTTTTCTAAGTGCCCGTGTTTCATTGACCTCTACGAAGCCCATTTCGAATTCGACAGGTCTCTCTTTTTGAAACTAGATAGTGCACGCCTAGTGCTTTTTAATAAACTTTGTGAGTCTCCATCTAAAAATTTATCTGCGAAGTACATCAACTTTATATAAAATCTTTTTTTCTCTGAAAAATTCAAAGTTACGCAGATCTTGATTTCTCGCATAGTAGAGATACTTGGAATAGTTCAACAATATTATTCTAAATGTCGAACATGTACCTATATATCATCGTCAGGACAACAAGTGGCGATTTGAGCAAAAGAAAATATACGAACTCAAACTTGGGGTCCGAAATCGCGCAAAACTTTATGACCAACCTAATAACAGCGTTTCATCGAAAAAATATTGAATTCTTTTGAATTCTTCCAAAATTAAAAAAGGCGTTCGAAATCCAATGTTCCATTGTGTCCATTGTGTCGTAATTAGCTCTCATGTTTTCCCACCATGATACTAGAAAGCGCAGTCTAGAAACGCTAAAAGTGCTACTGTGAGAATAGAAAGCGTAGTCCGCGGTGTGGTGGGCGAAATTTAGTATATTTGTTTCTGAGTATACGCGGAACATTTTTCCTCCGCGTTCCGCGTATATTTAGAAACAAATGTACTAAATCTCGCACACCACGCCACGGACAACGCTTTCTATTCTCACAGTACTAATGTATTACTAATATTAATGTTATTTTCCCTTTTTAATATTATTTTATTTGGTCAACGAACCCGCGCACCATCATTCCATAACATTTTCTCCAAATTTCATGAAGCAGACGAAGCGCTAAAACGTCATGGTTGATAAAAAAAATTCATGTTCGTATTTGCTCTGTCTAGCCTATGGGAACACGTTTGGAATGGGGAAAACAATAGCGAATTCTTTTGTAAACTTATCGTTGGAATTATCAAGTTTTTGTTTTTGAAAATATAATTATTAATATTTTCATGTTTAAATCTTATTCCTTCAGGATCACATCATCTGCATCCCTAATCCACTCTATCATTGCTTCGGCAGCACGATGGGCGTGCTCAACGCCCTTTCCCACAAGCAGACTACCATATTCCCCGACGCCGGCTTCAATCCGCTCAAGACCCTCGAGGTATACTACTGTAGTTACTGTAGCTTTCTATGCCTCATTGTTATTACGAATATCATTTAGCGATTGGTAACCAAGCCTGTGGTTGGCTTCCATATCTTTCTTACCGTACTTCATCTATTGTACGTCTCCTACCGTACCTCCTCTTCAGGTGGTGGCGAAGGAGCATTGCACGTCGCTCTACGGCACTCCCACGATGTTCATCGGCATTCTGCAGCATCTGGAGGAGATCAAGAAGAGGGGACTCAATATCAACTCGCTTAATGCCGGTGAGGACTAATTCTTAATACTTTGAGGACAGAACGCGTAGTCCGAGGTGTGGTACCGAGATTTAGTATATTTGATTCTAAATATACGCGGAACACGTTGTCCTCCACGTTCCGCGCATATTTTGATTCAAATGTACTATCTCGTCACCACACCACGGACTACGCTTTCTGTTCTCACAGTAATCATAATTGATTTATTACAATCCGGGTACTGGTCTCTCACTCTCTTTTTTCCCCTCTCACCACTTCACCGTTCTACCGAATTTGTGAAGTAAAATGGCGATTGACCGAATGAAAATATACATGATATTTTCGAATATTTAGCGATATTCTTCTTTTTTTGCGTCAGTAACTTTGCGCTATATGTTTGCTTTATGTTGGCAAAGATATTCCAAACACGATTTGGATAGGCCTTTGCGCAGTATAACTACTTCATAATTCTGTGCACGCTACATTATGCTTTCTCATGCTTTCTAAACCTGATCGATGTATAGAACTGCTGTGTAGTGTGTCTAACGTTTCATTCCCACATATTTACCGTATCACCTCCTTCAGGCTACATCGCTGGTGCTCCGTGCCCTTTCGCCCTCTGCGATCGACTAGTCAACGAACTCGGCATGCGCAATCTCTCCGTGCTCTATGGTGAGATTTTGATCCGTTGGCCTTTTCTTCCTCATTATTAGGGAAATCTCTTTTGCGGCGCTTCGTCGGTTTCTGGCTACCCCCCCCCCCCTCACTTCTCATCCCCGCCCATCATTGAGGGATTGAGCGGCCGCGAGTCAGGGAGGAATACCTAGAAATTAGTGGGCTTGATGAGCGATGGGGGAACGGGTGGCCAGAAACCGCAGAAGTGCCTCTTTTTCATATCATTAGTTTCCATTAGAAATCGTGATCTCGATCGATTTAGATGCGCGAGTGTATCGAATGAAGTTACCGTAATCTCATGTTTGTTTTTAAATACATCTTGCCCGATTTATCTCTGATCTTTATAGGCAGTACTGAGATGTCGCCGGTGGTGACGATGTCCCGACTCGATCACCCGCCCGCCGAACGCATCAAGAACGTCGGATACGTGATGGATCACGTGGAGGTACTGTAAGAGCTCTGGTTGGGGGATAAATAGTAATGATTGTAAGAAGGGAAGGGGAAAATATTATTTTTATATAACTATCACTTGAATGACGCGTTTATCGGCTCTGGTCATTTCAATATCACCAAATGTAATATTTTCAACTTGAAATGAGCAAGGGCGTAATGAAAATTGCGGAGCTGTTAAGATAGGAAAAGGGTGGCAACGATCAATGATCATCCTATGTAATAGATGGTGTAATCCATTCCAGTTGCTGGTCGTTGATGACGAGGGTCAAGTAGTGCCCCGAGGCACCAAAGGAGAGCTGCTAGCGAGGTAAAGTTAGATCAAATTGGATGAATGACGAGGAAATCTTAAAGTTGCAGAATAGAACACATAATTTGTTTCCTATAAAAAGTGATGCTTTTTATAGGAAACACATTACCTGTCGACAAAGCGTTATATTTTACAACCTTAAGATTTCTTTGGCATATCTGCAATGTTTTCACTGCACAACTCCCAATACCATCCTTCTATTTACCAAAATTAACGGGGTTTTGTCTAGAGATCAAATATAAAAAATATTTCTAGAAATATAGTATCATGGCTACATTGATCAACGTCCCATTGAAAGAAATCGAATTCCGGCTAGAGATCAATGGCTAATCCATAACGTTGTTTCCTTTTGAGGGGCTACTCCTTTTGAGGGGCTACTACTCCTTTTGAGCAGATAACACCCGATCGATGGTACCACACAGGGTGAGTGAGAGGGGGCAATTCTTTCTAAAGCTGTAACTATGCATAGATTAGTTTATCGTGAATCGTCACTCTTGACATACGAGGAGGGATTGGTTGATTTGTGCTTCGGAAAAGACTCATTGCCGCGACTTGTTGGTTCTGAATTGGTGTACCACGTACACATTGTCAAGGAATGCATCTGGGCAATGAGAAAATTACGATCACACTTGTTCCAGTTCAAAAATTGATTATCAAAGTCACCTTCTTTCAGAGACACCGCCTACATATCGGACGACGGCGCCGTCAACATCGTTGGCCGCACCAAGGACATGGTACTAATATCCGGTCCTGCTTCCACTAAAATTCGGCCTTTCTAATATCCGGTTCTGGTTCCGTTTTCGATTCTGGCCCTTATCTTACTATATCTTCTGTGAACGTGAGAAATGCTCTGTAGATCATCCGCGGCGGCGAGAACATCTACCCCACCGAGATCGAGCAGTCCTCTTCAAGCTCAGAGGCGTCGCGGATGCTCAGGTACACGATAGTGAGAGTACGGTAGTTCGATGGGTCAGATTCCTTGTCAACTTCAAATGTAATTCCCTCTTTGTTCTAGTCAAAAATGTATTAGTCAACGAATCTGACTTCTCTGACTACTGTAATCTTGGATCATTGATGTCACACTGCTGACTACCGCACCCATTATGCCACACAGGTGATCGGTGTGCCGGATGAGCGCATGGGCGAGGCAGTGTGCGCGTGGATCAGACTGCGCGAGGGCGTCACCAACGTCACTCCCAAGACGATCAGGGAGGCCTGCAAGGGCAAGGTATGCGATAGCCGGGGTTACGATAGTTATCGATCTTCACCTGTAGATCTGGTATACTGTATCCGTGGTTACGCTTCCTACTTTGATTTAGCTATGCTATTCGGATGATAACTGGAGTTTGTCGGTCAGATTCACTTGTATCCATGTTGAGCGAATAGTAGAAGGAGTGTGTTCTTCTCATCCGATTTAGGACAAAATTATCGATCGCTTAAACAGGATACGGCAGTTCCTTCAATCGATCTCCCCTTGCAGATCGCCCACTACAAGATTCCCAGTACGTGCTGATCAAGAAGGAGGTTGGTTGGGTCAGATTGCGCGAGGGCGTCACCAACATCACTCCCGAGACGATCAAGGAGGCCTGCAAGGGCAAGGTATACGGTAAATGGGGTTCGGTAGTTATCGATCTTCCCTTGTAGGTTTAGTATACTGTATCCGGGTTTACGGTAGCTAGTTTGATTTAGCTATACTGTTGGAGAGAACTGGATTTTGTCTGACAGATTGGCTTGTACCAATGTTGATCGAATAGTAGAAGGAGTTTGGGCACTTATGCAGTATGTCGTACCAGAGGGGTGGAAATGCGGCGGAGGTATGGCAGGATAGGGTATGACGGTATGACTGATTAGTACCATTCGTTAGGCTACTTAGCAATTTTTGTAAATAATTTTCGCCCATCACTTACCCTATCCTATCATACCTCCGCCGCATTCCCACCCCTCTCATTTTGGTACGACATACTGCAGAAGTGCCGGAGTTTGTTCTCCTCATCCGACTTAGAGCCAAATTATCGATCGCTTAAACTGGGTGCGGTATTTGCTTCAATCGATCATTCCTTGCAGATCGCCCACTACAAGATTCCCCAGTACGTGCTGATCAAGAAGGAGGTTGGTTGACCTACCGTAGTCCTGCCACCGTAATCCTTACCTATCGTAGGCTGACTTCCCGTTGACTGCCACGGGGAAGGTGAAGAAGTACGAGCTGCGGCTGATGAGCAAGAAGGAACTCGGACTGGAGCAGGTGGGATAGCACCGGGGACACTCGCACATTTCTTATTTTGAGTACTCCCTCTCTCGGTCTGACCGACGTTTGAGCGTGTGAAACGTAGAGAGTGCCTTACTGTTAAAACTAACTATCATTGGACATTCTGGGAAATATACATTTGCGGAAATTATGTGCAGTTTTGGTACTCTCTGTAGTACATACTCTAAACTGCATCTGTTCTACGTACGGTCGCTTTCTGCTTAGTCAACCCTACTTTGTAGTAACGGGGACGAGTTGACGAGATTTCTTAAGCTCACACTTCCAGGTCCGCACACATTTCAACGAGGACGATGCGTGAACGAGGAAAAGCACGCACCCCTGCCCATCCCTCATCTTATAAAGTCATCGGGTTCACAGACCAGACTGAAATGATATCATAATTTCATACAACAAACACCATAATGGCTCCTCCTTTCTCCCTATTAATGTAGAATTGAACTGAATGGGAGAAAAAAGTGGCATTTGTAAAGGAATGCTTAAATATGGAAGGGAATGGGCATATCAGGAGGCGTGGTAAATTTATAAGGTTCAAATTCTGCAATCATTTCATAAAATATGGAAGGGAATGGGCATATCAGGAGGCGTGGTAAATTTATAAGGTTCAAATTCTGCAATCATTTCATAATTTCTGCGAAACTTACAATACTATTCAACCAATACTTGGACAAAGAGAGTAGCTCCTCTCTTTTGCCCCGCACGTGTAGTTGGAAGTTGGCGAAGGCGGCGTGTTAGTGCGCCTCCTAATGTGCGTGCCTTTGTTTTCCTTGTCTCTCACTTTGTTTTGGGGGTCTTTCGAGATTCATTTTTCATCGCGTGGTTTAGACTGTTACTAGAACTCGAAAGTTCCACTTTGATGCGACTGGCTTACCTTGCTCCATTGATGCCTCATTCTGATTTTCTTAAGTAATTTCTAAAATTTGAAAACGCAACGTGCTTAGAAATTACAATTCTTCGACTGGCTCGTCATGACTCAACAGATTCTAACTTGCTCATCACGTGTTTCGTGCAGTCACTTGAGTGCATGTAATAGAGACAGGGTGGCACCATTAGTCATCTGCCAGATCTATCCAGAGAGTGTGTGAAATGAAGGGAGGATTAATACCGAGGCAATCACAAGGTTACAGAATAGAACGCTTTTTTTCGGAAGGTAATATGTTTCCTATAAAAAGTGATGCTTTTTTTATAGGAAGCACATTACCTGTCGAAAAAAAACTTTCTATTCTGCAACCTTGAAATTTCCTCCTCGGCATATTACCTGAATTATTACTAGAGTTCCAAAATCAGGTGTTCTCTTCATTTCCCACACTATCTCGCCGCTCGACCGGTCGAGAGGGTGTGCGAAATTAAGAGACGATTACCTGAATTCCGCACAAATTATTAGCCGCGGCAGAATGAAAGGTCAACATGAATTTGACTCTGACCTCGGCTGATTATAATTGGCAAAATCCAATCCTATTAGCCTCATTCCCCTTGTCTCTCTATTAATTTCACTCTCTCATTCCTCCCACTCTCATTACCATCGATCGGCCTCCGCCTATAAAAACCCCTTCCTCAGCCCCCTCTCCTCACTATTCACATCCAGGCTCGACCGCTGTCAGCAGGTACCATACCCCAACCAGCACCCCCCCCCACCCTCATCCCTCTTCTGACCTGAACCCAGTTCTCGGACGGATATCGTATACCTTCCCAGATACCGTAACCCAATTGTTTCAGGATGCGTTTGTTCATCGTCGTGGGCGTCCTTCTGGGCGTCGTCTGCGCCCGTGCCGTAGAGGATCCCAGCCTCGACCTCGGAAGACCCGTCTTCAGGTTGGTACCAGAGTCATAGTTCGGGACCGGGATACTGTATCTTTGGTAACCTGACTAACGTTTTATCTTCAGACCTGGACCCGGCAAGCGAGAGGCTGATTATTATCCCAGCTCAACCGACACGTACTATGACACGTACCCTTACCCTACTACCGCTTACCCTCATCATTACAAGCGCGAAGTTGAAGAGAACCCCAGCCTCGCCCTCGGAAGACCCAACTTCAAGTTGGTACCAGGGGTTATTGTTTGGGACCGGGATACTGTATCGTTGATTACCCGACTAACGTTTTCTCTTCAGACCCGGACCCGGCAAGCGCGAGGTTGAAGACAACCCCAGCCTCGCCCTGGGAAGACCCAACTTCAGGTTGGTACCAGGGGTTATTGTTTGGGACCGGGATACTGTATCGTTGATTACCCGACTAACGTTTTCTCTTCAGACCCGGACCCGGCAAACGCGGGGTTGAAGAGGACCCCAGCCTCGCCCTCGGCAGACCCAACTTCAGGTGTGTACAAGGGCCATAGTTCGGGATCGGGATACTGTTGCGTTGATTACCAGACTAACGTTTCCTCTTCAGACCCGGACCCGGCAAGCGAGAGGTTGAAGAGGACCCCAGCCTCGCCCTCGGCAGACCCAACTTCAGGTTGGTACCATAGTCGTAGTTCGGGACAGGGATGCTGTTGCTTTTGATTTTTGAATAATATTTTACCTTCAGACCCGGACCCGGCAAGCGCGAGGTTGAAGAGAACCCCAGCCTCGCCCTCGGCAGACCCAACTTCAGGTTGGTACCAGGGCCATAGTTCGGGATCGGGATACTGTAGCGTTGATTACCAGACTAACCTTTTCTCTTCAGACCCGGATCCGGCAAGCGTGAGGCTGACTATTATCACACTTCCACCTACAGACCCTACGCGTACGAAACCGCCGAAACGTACCCTGCTCGTCCCGCCCCTACCCGAGGTTACGATTATCCCGAGTCCACCGGCAGACAATTCTCCATTCTCCATTCTCCATTCTCCATTCTCCATTCTCCATTCTCGATTCTCCATTCTCCATTCTCCATTCTCCATTCGTGCGCTCGCGAGGGGTGGTCGTACTCTGATCGCCTCCTCTCTGGTGCGCGTTTGGGAGTCCCCAGTCGTCAGCTTGGACAACCGCACTGGGTCTCGCCTGTCCATCGGATGCAATCTTCGACCTTACGCATCGGATCTCTAAACGCACGAACTCTCAAGTCGGATGCTCGAGTGGCAGAACTGGAACATTGCGTGAGTGGAGTCTCTTTCGACGTAATTGCGCTCCAGGAAGTCCGTAGGCCAGGTCGAACCTCCATCACACTAGCCAATTCTGGTCACCTGCTAGTTGCATATGGAGTCCGATCCCACAATGGCACCGGCTTCCTGGTTGCCAGCCATCTCGCTCCTCAAGTCACCTTCCACTCCGTCAACGATCTGTCGTTTATCGATGTTCCTTCTTTCGGCCTACGTGTCATATCTGTATACGCCCCAACAACAAGCCACTCTGACGATGAATACAATTGCCTTCTGAATGAGTTAGGTGCTCTCGTGGACTCTTCCTCCCGTAGTGTTCGACTACCTGGGGGAGGCAGGGGACATGTAGTAGTCACCGGCGACTTCAACGCCAAGATTGGGAAACGACTATCGGACGATGAAAGATTTGTAGGAAGACATGGTTCAGGAGATCGCAATGAAAGAGGCCAGATCTTATTCGACTTCTGCACAGAATCCAAACTATTCGTGCACAACACCCAATTCGACAAGCGAGAATCAAGAAAATGGACATGGTTGTCTCCGAATATGCAAACGAGAAACCAAATAGACTATATTCTATCTCGTGATAAGCCAATAATTCAAGACGTCAGTGTTGTTGGCCGATTCAATTTTGCCACAGACCATCGATTAATTATGGCTCGAATGAAAATTGAAGTCAAGTCGAGAAGATATTACAAACAGCCTCGTCCTCCAATGCAATTTGACCGTCTATTGTTTCAAAGCAAAATTCATTTGAAATCAAAAGCTGAGTTTTCCTCTTATAAGAAACTATCAATCGCGATGGGGGAATTGGCTAACGAATCAATGATGCCGAGACAAAGAGACCCGAGGTTCTCTAAGAATACTGAGGAATTATTTGAAAGAAGGCGACGTTTGCGAGATAGCGGAGCCAACGTACTGAATCGAATCCAATATTGCCAAACAAGTAAATTATTGCGATTCTCAATAGCAGAAGATCTGCGAAAGCGACACTTGGAGGTAGTGCGCGAAGCAGTCCGATACGGGCATAGTACACGAAGAGCTCTACGATCATCGCAGATAGGAAACACTCAAGTGAATCAATTGGAAAAGCCCGATGGAAGCATTGCCTACTCCAAGAATGATATGAAATGTGTCGTGAAAGGCTTTTACGATGGATTATTTGTGAGCAATCAAAGGCCGCCGAGAGTTAAATCTTGTTCAACTGATTCTTTTCTCCCGATATTGAAAAGTGAAGTTAAAAATGCAGTGAAGAAACTGAAAAACGGAAAATCACCGGGACCTGATCGAATTAATGCGGAGATGCTAAAGAGTGGCTTAAATGTGCTCTTGGAACCTTTAGCCGAATTGTTCAACCAGTGGATAGCCCAAGAAGAGATTCCGGACAGTCTCTCGAATTCTTTCATTTCACTCATATTCAAGAAGGGAAACATGCTGGACATAACAAACTACCGGCCAATCGCCTTACTCAATCTCATCTACAAAGTGTTTACGTCCACGATCGACACAAGGATAGAACGAACTCTCAACGCCCACCAACCAAGCGAGCAAGCTGGATTCAGGAGAAACTTTTCTACACTAGACCACTCGTTTGCAATCAGTGAACTCATAAGCCGCTCAGTGGAGTATGATTTTCCATGCATTCTGGTCTTCATAGATTACGCAAAAGCCTTTGATAGCATAGAATTTGGAGCAGTGTGGCAAGCGTTAACGAATCAAGGAGTGCATTCTAAAATTGTGAATGTTATAAGGAACGCATACGATAAAGGCCAAGTATTCGTACGTTTGGGACAAGACAAAGTCCCTATCAACGTAGCCAGAGGTGTCCGACAAGGCGACCCGCTCTCTCCTCACCTGTTTAACGCGGTAATCGAGGATTGTCTGAGTGCGATGAATTGGGAGGAGTATGGAATCAATATCGATGGGAGAAGACTAAGTCACCTTCGTTATGCAGATGATGTAGTATTAATCTCACATTCCCCAAAAGAAGTACAAACGATGATTGACGATCTTTGTTCCGCAAGCAAGAAGGTGGGACTGATTTTAAACAAAAAGAAGACTGTCGTTATGTGCAATCGAAAACAAACCAAATTATTTGCTGACCGACAACCTTTGACTTACGTCGATTCCTTTGTATATCTTGGAACAAGGGTATCATTCGATCAAAATCTCATGCTTGAAATAAATCGCCGGATCGGAAGTGCTTGGAGAGGATTTAATCGATTTCATGAATTCTTAATCAACAGAAAGATAGAAATGGGCCTCAAGGCCAGAGTCTACAGAATGTGTGTTATGCCAGCACTTTTATACGGAAGTGAAATATGGAGTCCGACCAAAAAGATTACCAACCGTCTCATAGTAGTACAACGAAGTATGATGAGGAAAATGTGCGGAGTTACGAGGCTGGATCGTCGAACCAATGAATGGCTGTCGCAGAAAGTGCCAATCCCGGATATTAGAGTGCAAGCGATGCAGAGAAAGTGGAACTGGGCAGCACGAATAGCATTGCTCGATGACGACAGATGGACTAAACGAGTGATGGAATGGACTCCCTATGATCGAGTCCGTCCAATTGGAAGACCACGGACGAGATGGAGGGACGAATTCGTGCAACAACTGGGACCGAACTGGGATAGCGTGTGTAGAAGAGATCCCGTTGCTTGGAAGAATAGCATTTTCCACCAGGCCCAGACCTTGATCTTGGATAAATAATGAAATAATGAACCGGCAGACACTACGCGTACGAAACCACCCACGCTGTTCCCACCCACACGTACCCTCCTCCCACCCCTACCGGGAGTTACCCGTACAGGCATTGAATAAAGCCTAATAAAGTATTCTGATGTCCGTTTGCAAATTACAATGGGAAATGTAGTAACACATTGTAGTAATATTTTGCGATCAATTAGTTATTCACACTGGGATCAAAGATATGTGTCATCTTGTTCCGATATTTTCCTGGTCTGATATGTATGTGAAATGCTGTTGGAAGACTACGCTTTCGATACGAAGAGATGTTTTTATCGTTCTTGTACCCCAACTGCGCTTCCGGAAGTGCAGAATGTGAATAAGGTTATATTATAAAAGGGATAAGAGGGAGTGGATCATCCCATTCGTTGAGTAACAAGCTAGGAAGACTACTTTAAGAGAGGTGGAAATAGGTTATTCACACTGGAATCAACACGGCAGAATCGCTGCTGTGGTCCGTATCGTTGCACTGTGGTCATGGTCCTATCGTGTTTACCAATCTGCACGTTTCCCTATGAATCTCTGTGCATGGAGAGAGCGTTCTAGGCCACGGCTGTCGCGTTGACTTTGTCAGTCTTAGTCTCTCATCTCTAGGGAGGAGATGGTCGTGCAAAGAGAGGCATCCGAAGATAAGGTATGGGTTCTTTCATTCCCCTAGTGTACTGATGAGATGGAAAAATTTTATTGGAGAAGGACACTTTGTCAAAATTTGAACAAAGGAATTTCCAGAAATACCTTTGTACGCTCCAGAAATACGCTACTATCAGGGTTAATGCATCCATGGTCAAGGACTTTCTAATGCGAGTTACAAAGCCGTCAAATTGAAAATACCTAAAATACGGCTCTCGAAATTTTGAAAATTCAAAAATTGATAAGATCGTTCGAAATTGAGTAATCAAGTCGATCAAAAAAAGAAAAATGACCGACATGACGAGGCGAACAACTTTGATGTTGAGCATGAAACGGTACATCAATTGATAAATTTAGGAAATTTGGAAACGTGATTTGTTGATCATTTTTTGACCCGAAAATTGGCTCGCTTGAAAAATATTATTGCAATGTTCCCTGAGTTCTCTTCAGATTCAGAATCTACGCACTTCTCTACCCCAGGTACATTCTTTTCAAAGAGATTATCGCCAAATAAAATTTTTCCGAACGGTTCAAATAACCGAATTTTTGTAAAACTGGACCTATTTATCAGATATTTATGATTGTAGATACCGTTTACTACCAATTGCGTTCAAATTTTGTACAGGAGTCGCACTGGAGCTTATAAACGTATTCATGTGCAAAAATCACCAAAATGGAAAAATTTTGAAATTTCGATTTTTTGGGCCAAAATGGTCGAAAAATCGAAATTTCAATTTTTTTTTCCATTTTGGTGATTATCCCATCATAGTATGAAGTAAACAAGGTAAACTTTTTGCAAATTGTTCCCGAGGAGGTCAGTTGTTCTCCACTGACTCGTGATACACGTGATATAACCTAAGAGGTTTATGGAGCAATATTTCAAAGAGTTTCAATTCAGCGCTCATTCTGGCTATGTAATGGAGTTTCGAATATATTATGTCATTACCGACACAAGGTCGCATGAAAACTATTCAGTAATGCCGCCTTTGATATATCAAATGCGACATGGCAAAATACTTCTCATCCGACCTAGTGCCATTACTACCTGCATCAAGTGCACATTGTGGATGTGATTCTTCCGAGAAGCTAAACCACGGAAGGACTTCTCACAGTAAGAACACTTGAATACAAGCTTCGAACCTGTAAAAAATCAAGAAAAAATAACGATAGAACATCCTTTGGGATGAAAGTTTATTTTGAAAAATAAAAACATACGCGCATGAGTTCTCATGTCGCTGCCGATGCCGAGCATCATTTTCGGTAATTCTTGGGTTTCTTCCGATCCACTACCATCTTCAACTAACCCATTTGAAAGATGGAAAGGGATAATTGAAGTTGAACAGGAGCGCACCCAAAAATTAAATGTGTGCTCTATTTTCACACATTTTTTAAAGAAAATTATCCGATAAAGTTATAGAAATTAGAGACAACCCACGGTCCTGTCCAATGTCCTTCGGCAATTGTTTGGTTTCTTCCTACCCATAGCATCTTCATTCACCCCATTTAAAAGATGGAAACGGATTGTTGAAATTGAAAAGGAGTGTTGCCAGAAATCAAAAGTGTGCTCTATTTTCACCCTCAAAATCAAGATAACATTATCCGAGAAAGTAACAGAAATGCGAGGCAACCCACAGTCCTATCCAATGCTTGACGACCCTTATTCTTGAGCAGATGCCCTCTCAATCCTCCTGTCGTAGGGAACTTTGCCTCACATGTGCGACACGCATAGGGCTGCAAAAGAAATTGAACATCGGGCTACGATTGGCATTCGCACATTATATAATTAAATATTTACATTTATTTGAATAGCAAATAGTGAGATCACTTAAAATGTAGAAATCAGATCTGAGTGAACGGTGCTAGGTCGGAAGATAACAATGAACTAAGACGTCATACCGCCTGTGATATATGAAATGCGGCATGACGGCCTAGTGCCGAGACCTAGTGCCGAGAAAATGATACCTGAATGTTATGGATATGGCGAATGTGGCTCGCCCGCTTCCCATTAGTGCGAAAGCTGACATTGCAGTAATGGCACGTGAATGGCCTGTCACCTGAGGAAAACATTCAAATCACAAAAAAATTTAAAGGGAAATTATATTCTGATGTATGGAAAACATAACCTTAACAATCTCAAAATTTCATCATTAAAAATAGCAATGTTAGACTTTTAAACAGAGGAGAAACTTAAATTCAAAAAAAGAGCGAGAACGAAAATTTTAACAAAGTAACCAGTAGCATACCGGAAACATCACTGGAAGTAACTCCCATTAGAGTGGACATAAATAGGTCAGAAATCCCCCACCACGTGCACACAACACGGGCGGTAGCCTCACGCATAGGTCGCTGATAACCTCAGGACAGACTGAACGCAGAATTGGCGCGGGGGTGGCAAACCAGCCTTGCTTGGATGCCTCAACTTACGTATATCTGGAGGACGAGTCTTGCCAGTAGATGGACAGAATATCTGGAATATTCAACGATAATCTGAAAATAAACAAAAGATAAACTCACATCGGCAATTGGCTGTTCGATTTCATCCAACTCATCGATAGGTTCATCCTTTATTTCCATCGGTTCCTCTTTCATATCTTTCGACATGTCAAGTGTAGATTGGAAAAGTTCAACCATGCCAGGTGAGTTGAGTTCAGAGTCCTTGAAATTTAAAAAAAATAGATTTTAGAATTAAGGCGGGGAAAAATGTGTCACTCACATCGAAGAAGAGAACAGCGTCCGCCTTGATGCAGGTATGCTTTGCAACGTTTTTAAATTCGTAGGGAGAGAAATGGTTTGAACGGATGAAAGAATGCTTGTTTTTGTTGGTCTTGCTAGTATTTCGAATAAGCAGTTTCATGAGTATTTTCCGGCCTTCGGAAGTTGAGCGAACAGCGTTCACCCATGTTTTGCGTTTCTCCTGAATCCTTGTGAATACGCGCATCTCAGTGTGGGTCCCGATTCGATTACAGACGATACACTGACGAAGGGAGTCCCTCATTCCACCCTACGAAAAGGTCGGAGAGATGATGAACTGGAAATTTGCTTCATTATAGTAGTAAGTGCTTATTAAGAAGAATAAGTACCAGTCGAGCATTCAACGATTCACTCAGAAGAATACAATTATAACGGTTGAACAATTTATCATAATATTAAAAAGGAAAACAGGAGAAAACGATAACAACATGTCTTCGGAGATCACTAGAACCACAACAAAGGCGAGTAAAACAGAGGAAACGGAATAGAATAATTATCGTAGGAATCAATTGAATCGGGGGTTCTAATGATAATCAATTTACTCCAGATAACAGCGAGGAAAGTAGAGAAGAAAATCAGGAGAAACTATCCAGACGAAGGGAGATTAATGAAGTTCCCAAGAGGGGCCTGAAATTATCAGCATTTATTTACTTGAAAGAAGCAAACCTGGTTCTTCATCATCAGTCTCTTCCTTCTTCACTGCTTCTTCAAAAAATGGAAAAAATTTCTGCTCAGGAACCTTAAAATGACCTTTTTTTAAATAAGTGTCACAAAATTATGCTAGAATGTAATGTAACATTTCCTTGTCTTCCTCTTCCATCTGTTCTTCCTTCACTGGATCTTCGAAGAGTGGATAGGATTGCTGTTCAGGGACCTCAATATGGCGTATGTATTTAAATGTTTAAAATTACTTCACGTTGATTGTAAAAGTGTTACTCATGAATATCGGATGTAGAAACGAGCGACCAGGCACAAACGTTTTTAAACAGATGAAAAAAATACTCGAACCTTGTGTTTTGCCTCTGTTCCATCTCTCATCTTGCTCAATCCGCTGGAATTAGTAAAGACTACAACATTTTTGCTTTTGGGCAGACCATTGACTTTCGATCTCTGCAAACGCATTTCATACATTACATAAAGCATACTCTAAGTATTTACCGGCTCTTTTCCTCTCACAGCACGATGTTCTATTTGGGTGCAACCTGAATATAACAAATTTTCAACCGACAATAGATAGAAAAAAGAATAACGCTTTGCAGGCATTATTTCACTATTAATGGTCCATAACTGACCCGCATGTCTGTTCATGTGATACTCGAATCCGCCTTTGCTGATGAATTTTTTGCCGCACTTCGAGCACGAAAACTTCTTTGCCTTAGCTCTTTTAGCTTTCTTCTTTGCTTTCGGCACTGAAGCAGCAGCTTTCTTGAACTTTTCTTTGTCCATCACATTATCCTGAATGATCAATCGCAGATAACGAAGCATCGGAGTAATTGTGTATTATTTTCCTCTTTCACTATCCCTTACTTTATCAGACATGAGAAAGAGTGGGGAATATGAGGAGAATGACACCATTGCTCAAACAACCGCGATACAGCCTAAACGTACAACAAAAACATAGAAATCGAAACGTACGAGGTCGAATGCTCGAAGTCCAGCATGAGTTGTGCTCATGTGCCTTCTGAGATTCTCCTGAGAGACGAGTTTTAAGTCGCACTTTGAGCAGGCAAACAATTTCTCTGCGGGTGCCGATGTTCTCTTCGGCACAAACTGGAACGGGAGCACAATTTTTGGGGTGATAAATGATAGAGGAGGAAGAGTGGGACGGGGCCAGAAATTCAATAAGTGCCATGTACACATCAAATACGAGTACGTACGGTTTCGTCCAACGCCTGATGTCCCTCATTCTTGAGTAGATGGTCCTTCAGCCCAGCTTTCTTAAGGAAACCCAATCCACAGGTGAGACACGAGTGGGGCTGCAAGGAACCATTCGAAATACGTGCCATAAAATATCCAAAAATATGCAATTTTTCAATGAATGAAAAGAAGAGAAATTATACCTCCATCTTATGAAACACGCGGATATGATTGTGCCGCTTCCCATTTGAACGAAAGGAGCTATCACAGTAATCACAACGGAAGGGCCTTTCACCTAGTCGAGGAAAGTATTATTGTTTTCTGAGGAATGTGTGTTAATTGAAGAAAAGTTATGAATTAATGTTCAACTCTTTCGGGCTCAGATTTTTTTTAACATTTTGACCATAAATACTGTAAGTTCACTGGATTAATGCAATACTACCTTTTCGAGTGATTGTTTTTCATTACTGAAAAAACGAACCTGTATGAGCGAGCAAGTGGTAGTCGAGACCAGCAGTAGTTTTGCATTTCTTGCCACACTCCGAGCACAAAAACTTTCCGCCACTCTTCGGATATTTAATGGAAGTCGACTGATCGACCGGACGAGACAATCCAGTCGATGGACAGAACAACTGAAAGATGGTTAAATTTTTTTGGGTTTTATAAAATAAAGAATCAAAAGAAAAAGCATCTAACAAAACATCTAAAAACAATTTTAGAAATTCAATAATAAAAAATAAATAAATACAACTCACATCGGCAATTGGCTGTCCGATCTGATCAATTTCATCGAAAGGTTCATCCTTGATTTCCAACGGTTTCTTTTCCATCTCATTCATCACATCAAGTGTAGAGTCCTTGAAATTCCAAATGCTTAATGATCAAATCGTGAGCGCAAAAGGAGAAAATGCGTGATCACCACTTACATCGAAGTAGGGAACAGCGTCTGGCATGAGCACTGTATGCTTAGTGATGTAGTTAAAGTCGGAAGGAGAGAAGTGGCTTGAACACAGAAACGAAGGCTTGTTCTTGAGGTTTCTATTTCGAATCTTTTGAGCGAGAACTTTTCGTCCCTCGGGAGTGGAACGAACTCCATTCACCCATGATTGGCGCTTATTCGGTTTCCTCGCGAATACATTCATCTCGCGGCTTATCCCGGTTCGATGACACACGACGCACTGATGGCGTTGCATCTAAGCGAATACGCATGATAAAAGATATGGTCAAAGGAAATGTAGACGGGTAACTCGATTAACTTCCGGAGAGATCTGAGCATGTGAAGTAGAATAGTCGACCAAACAACGACTTTAAGTTTTGAAATAAAAAATAATAGAAGATCAGAAGTTTATCATAACAGTTTGGAAAAGCAATTCAAGTGAAATACTGGAGATATAATATTTAATATTTTTCATAAACAGATCACAGAAGACACAACAACAAGAACGACATTTAGCAAGAAAGGATAAAAAAGCGAAAACGTCGAACGAATCGATCTACATTATTTTTGCGCCTTATTTCGAACGAAATAGCATAAATATAAATCACAAGTTACAATATCCCTTCTACTTCAGTTGAGAATGGGCAGAATCCCAAATTCGAGAGGGAGAGGCGGAAAGAGCAGTGAGAAGTGCAGATGAGGGGCCTTAAAAGGTAAAAGGTAAAGGTGCAGAAACGTCAAGCGATTTTACAGTCGTAAACGACTACGCTAGGTGGTGTAGCGCGGTGAGACTACTGACGACTACTGCTAGGACTACGTACCCCTGCTGCCGAAAGTGCTTCTAGGGAACGTTACCTTTCGCGACCGAGGTCACTACCAATTTACCGACCCCGGAGGGATAGAGGGCTTGGTCTGCCCAGGCGGGGGCCTTAATGGGGCCTTAATCAAAACAAATTATTAAAAAAACAAAGGCAAAGAACCTGGTTCATCCTCTTCCATTTCTTCTTCCTTCACTATAGTCTCGAAGAGAGGAAACGATTGATGTTCATATTTTTTATGTTAAAAACTAACTGGGATATTTTCTCATGTGCTTATTGAGATCTTCCTGTGAGATGAATTTTTTGGCGCACTTCGAGCATGAAACTGCAAATACAAACTCGTTTTATGTTGCCATACGACACATCACCGAGCAAAGCAAAAGTTGACAGTATTGGTTTTTAGAAGGGTTTGATGCTTAACAAACTAACTGGGATGATTTCTCAAGTGTTTATTAAGATATTTCTGGGAGATTAATTTTTTGGTGTACTTTGAGCATGAAACTGCAAATTGAAACTCGTTTTACGTTGCCATCCGGCACCTCACTGGGCATATCAAAAATTGAAAGTATTGGCTTTTAGAAGGGTATGATGCTTAACAAACTAACCTGAATGTTTTTTCATGTGCTTATTGAGATATTCCTGAGATACGAATTTTTTGGTGCACTTTGAGCATGGGACAAATTTCGGTAAGGCTGCAAATTGAAACTCGTTTTATGTTACCATCCGGCACATCATTGAGCAGAGCAAAGCTTGACGAACATGAAAAATCGATACAAAAATAATATTTTTATACAAACATGTAGGTTTTTAGAAGGGTTTGATGCTTAACAAACTAACCGGAATGCTTTATCATGTGCTTATTGAGATATGCCTGTGAGATGAACTTTTTGGTGCACTGCGAGCATGCAAATTTAGCAGACATGCCACTCGATGGACAGAATATCTGTCACACTCAACGATAGCACGAAAATAAACACAAGCTAAACTCACATCATCAATTGGCTGTTCAATTTCATCCAACTCATCGATAGGATCATCCATCATTTCCATTGGTTCCTCTTTGATCTCATTAGATATGTCATCTGTAGATTGAAAACGATCCCCAGTGCCAGTTGAATTGAGTTCAGCGTCCTTGAAATTACAGTTAATTCAGGAGAAAAAATGGTGAAAAATATGAGAAAATGAATCACTTACATCGAAGAAGGGAATAGCGTTCGCCTTGATGCAGGTGCGATTGGACAGTTTAAAGTCGGAGGGAGAGAAATGGCTTGAACAGATGAAAGAATGCTTGTTTTTGTTGGTCTTGTTAGTATTTCGAATAATCCCTTTCATGAGTATTTTCCGGCCTTCGGAAGTTGAGCGAACAGCGTTCACCCATGCTTTGCGTTTCTCCCGAATCCTTGTGTATACTCACATCTCAATGTGGGTCCCGAATCGATTACAGACGATACACTGACGAAGAGAGTCCCGCATTATACCTGATGAAAATGTCGGAGTGGAGGTGGACTGCAAAATTCGCTTCATAACCGTAGCGAAGTGTTTATTGATAAGGATAAGTACCAGTCGAGCATTCAACGATTCACTCAGAAGAATACAATTTTAACGGTTGAACAATTTATCATGATATTATATAAAAGGGGAACACGTAAACGAGAATAACATTTCTTCGGAGAATATTTGAATCACAACAAAGGTGAGTAAAAGAGTCAACGGAACATACTAATTATAGTAGGAATTAATTGAATCGGGGGTTCAAATGATAATCAATCTACTCCAGATAACATCGAGGATAGTAGGGAAGAAAATCAGAAGAAACTCTCCAGATGGAGGGAGATTAATGAAGTGCCCAAGAGGGTCCTGAAAATATTAGTATTTATTTACTGTAAAGAAGCAAACCTGGTTCTTCATCATCAATCTGTTCTTTCTTCACTGCAGCCTCGACAAGTTGATAGGATTTCTGTTCACAAACCTTCAACAATTTCAATTTCAATTTCAATTAATTTATCCACCACAAAATAAGACCGGGTAGCAGAAAAGACCGGGTAGAGGTTAGGTAGATATCCGACGTACTGTGGAGTCGGTTTGAGGATTGGGGAATTAGGGGGGGCAGCAGGTTGGTGGAAAAATGAAAGAAATAGTGAAATATATCCCATTAAACGTACGAACGAGAGTGCTAACATACAACAAAATCTAACCTTGGCTTCCTCTTCCATATCTTCTTCCTCCACTGCATCTTCCAAAAGTGCACATGATTGATGTTCAGGGACCTCAAATTGGCTTAATTATTGTAAATAAGTTCATAATTTCAGGAATATCGAAAATTGTATTAATATGAAGTGTAAATTCATGAAAATCTAACATTGGCATCCATCTCTGCTTCATATCTCATGTTACTCAGTCCGCTCGAATTAGAAAACACCTCAACCTCATTCGCTAGAGGTAGTTCGATGGCTTTCAAAATCTGTCAGCACATTTTTATACATTATTAAATATACTTTAAACCTTTACAGTCCCATCTACAGGCCGATGCTTGAAGGGGATGCCACCTGATTCTAAAATATTGATGTGAAAAAATAGTTTATTCCGAACAATCCGAGAAAGTAGAGGAAACATGACTAACACGGGAATGGGAGCCCGTAAAATTATTCGATGTCTCTTATTGAGGATTCATCTTGACCCTAGGAACATCCGAAATTGTCTTTCAAAAAGTGCTCAAAAAATTTGGTTAGCTTGAAAGAATATAGAAGCAATCCGGCGTTCCCTGTGATAAACTTTTATTTATTTTTCGAACTAACTAAATTTTTAGAGCACTTTCTAAATAACAATTTTAGTGTAGTCTTTTAAGAGTAGACCCTATTTTAGTCTTCATTCGCCCCCTTTCTCCCCTTCCCATTCCCCCCCTATCTACACCTCGGACGTCGGTGTCGCTCGTCCCGACAGGTTAAGATATACAACCTGTCACCGGGGCTGGCAACCCCGGGAACGCCATGGGCCCGCTCACCCCATGGCGTTCGACGAGTGCCCGACGGATCCGTTGCCCATTCCATGCCTGTGTTCCCAGTATCCCCTTCCCCCCTTCTAGATCATTATCCGAGAGCCCATCGCTCTTTTCTCTTTTCACTTCGACTCTCGCTCTTCTTTTTCATCCACACCGTTCGCTCGTGTTTTCTGTTGTCTCGTTGTATAAGTAAACTTCTTGTATTCCGAGCCCTTGTTACTTGCAATTTGCACTGGGGAAAGGAACAGTTGGGGAATCGGGGTCACTCGTCTTTCCCTCTCTTTCCTACCGCCTTGTGTCAATTTGTATATTTAGATGTATTCGGGGTCCGGATGAAGCCACACTAGGTCTCATCGAATAGTTTTACGGGCTCCAGTTACCATTCCCTTGTAAAATATGCTGAATATTTATGAATAATGCATATATTATTCATGATAAAAGACAAAAAAAAACTGACCCGCATGTCTGTACATGTGATACTCGAATCCGCCCTTGCTAATGAATTTTTTACCGCACTGCGTGCACAACAACTTCTTCGCCTTATCCTTTTTTCGCTTCCTCTTTGGCAATTTTGCAGGAACTCCTGAATATAGAATGTAAATAGCATCAAAACCACAAGATTCGAAACAATTTAGCACCTATATAGCATTAATTTTGGTTCTATTGGTTAATTCAATACTGCGAAGTCAAGTGGCGTGGACGACATTGGCCAATCTAATCTTAATATGATGAACGATTTCAAATAGGAACAAATGCAAATCAAGGAAGAATCTATTGGATCTAAGTACCCGACTATGAGAATTTTTTTACGAAGATCGCGTACTTCCAGCGCTGAGATCAAATGCACTGAACCCTTGCATAAGCGTTCAAAGCCTTCGTTTTCTCAAAAATACGCAACAGCCTCCCCTTATATCTCACCCGAATGCCTGTTGATATGATAGATGAGACCGGTCTTGGTGACGTATCCTTGTCCGCATTCCGAGCACCAAAAATTATCCTCCATAGCACGTTCAGCATATGACCAAAATTTATTCTCCTTAGCTATTTCAGCACCATCCGTCTTTGGACGGGACGTTCCAGTAGATGGGCAGAACACCTATCAAGTTTAATAATACATTTAAAAATATGAATAAAAACAACTAACATCGACCATTGGCTGTCTGATTTCATTCAAATCATCAATAGGTTCATCCTTGATTTCCATCGGCTCCTCTTTGATCTCATTTGCCTCATCAAGTGTAGACTGGAGGAGATTTTCCTCGCCACTCGACTGCATCGTAGTGTCCTTGAAATTCCAATAATAATATAAGTATAAGTAAGTACACCAGGATTTAATAATTAAGTAATGATTAAATAATGAGGTATAGGGAGAAGGAAAGAAGGGACTTACATCAAAGAAGGGAACAGCATCAGGTTTGAGGAGAGTACCCATGGCGTAGTGTGTGAAAGCATCAGCAGAGAAGTGGCTCGAACACAGGAACGAAACCTTCTTGATCTTCTTCTTCGCCTTAGGGTTGGAAATCTTCTTCATCAGGGCTATCCTTCCTTCGGGAGTAGAGCGAACAGCGTTCACCCATGCCTTCTTTTGCCAATGATTCTTGGGGAAGATACGCATTCTGCTCTGGATCCCGATTCGTTGGCAAACGACGCACTTACGTTTCATATGTTTCATCTAAGATATGGTAAGTAAAAATTACATATTGGTGCATAGACCTGTTCTTCAAGTAGAAAAGTCGAGCATTTTACGACTATGACATTTCAAGGAAAACAAAACTCGATGCACAAAAGTTTATCATAACTGTTTAGGAAAGAAAGGCATATTATAGAACACGTTTAGAGTGCACTAGAATGATAAGAAAAAGAACACACGGACTGCTAAAGGATAAAAGCCATCGGTATAATCGATATGTATCGCATATTCTAATATGATCCGTCTACTACTAATAATGAGAAAAGGTAGAAAATACTAGAGGAAACTTTGGAAGTAGATCAAAGAAGAGCCGATGAGGAGCCTGAATTTTTCTAAATTTCAGAGGAAAATATTCAACAACAACGTGCCTGGTTCTTCCTCTTCCACTTCTTCTTCCTTGACAGCATTCTCGAATAGTGGAAACGATTGCTGATCAGGGACCTCAAATTACCTCATTAATCACGGAAAAAATAAAGACTAGGCACAGAATATAGCTGCAAGTAACTTGAGCAGTAACTTACGCTAGTCGTAGGACCACAATATTGTGAAAAATCCCAATTCTGTGGACGACATATGGTATGAAATCTCATCGAACCTTGATCTCTCGTACCGCTCTAAATCCAATTCCGGCAGTACTACTCATCAGATTAACTCGCTTCACTCTTGACTGATCCTTGACTTCCAATCTCTGAAATCGAACAATAGAATGTTCTCTCTCACGACGTTAGGAGAGCGAAGCGAGTTACTATCATTTTGGTTGACTTAGCACATATAGAGATCTACAGCTCACTGAATCTCAAAGGAATGGAATCAACCGCTGAGCTCATTGACTTACTATTAGATCACTCCTGATAAATTATTATTGCAAACTAAGTAAACGATAAGCGACATAAAGTAAATCGAATTACCCTGAGATGGGAAAATGTGGCCACGTGCCGCATGCATGTTGTCATCCGACCACCACTCTGTCGATATCCCGCAACGATTTCGGCCTGTTTTGCATTCAGCTGGAACAGATCGATTGCTCCCTAGAATTCGCATCAGCACTAGGTTGGATGAGATACCTCTAGATTAGAATCAAAAAAGTTCCCTTCTACACTATCTTCACATTTGGTTCCCACACTGTCAAAGCCTCTTTTTTGGAGTCGATATGCAGAAAATTGAGTGAATTCAAATATTCTTTGATTTTTTCCAGGCAATCACATGATACGATTTAAATGTACAATTGAATTTTGAATACCCCATGAAGATTGGCGTAGAATCTTTCAGCGAGCATCGGATCTTTGGGTGTGAACGAGAACGGAGGTGTGGTAGCCTCACACAAATCACACTTGTATTTGCAAACTGATGGTCGGGCCTGAAATGATAAGGTGATACGGTATACAATTTAGTGGGCACGAAGTAGAATGAGAACTATGACGCCTTTCCCTCTTTGATATATTGAATGCGGCATGACGTCATATTTCAATATGGTATAAAGTTTAATGTATAAGGTTGGACCTGAAATGGTTAATTTGGAGCAAGCAACAGATCAAATGTTTTCCCTATTTTGTATACGCCCGATACCAATACGAGTCATCTGGACTCCGCTCCTGATCTACTCAACCCGAGTTCACTCTATTCTCTTGATGCTCGGAAAATACTCCTTTGTCTCGTCAAAAACTCCCTTCTCCCGTCCCCTTTGCTATAACGCACCATTTATTTATCATAGACTGGCACAGTATCAGTAAATATGTTAAATTGGAAAAACTAGGCACAAAAGTCTTACTTTCTGAAACAGATGAGAGACGCAGACGAACGGACGATAGTTGTTGCGCCGAAGAGTCTGCAAAATTTTTGACGATTCTCACTGTGCACCCTCTCTGGTAGGGATGGCCGAATGGATATGGATAATCTATTTCGACAGAAACTGGTTTGGATAATCTATATCACTGCTCGTATCCAGAGATATCAAGTAATCGAAATACTTTTCGGTTAGCGGATTATCCATGAACCGAATCGAACTGCCCTCACTACTTGTAGGCTTGAGATAGAGAGAGAAAGAACGAAAAAACGGAGAGAGGAATGCTACATTGATTTTCCAAACAAATGATTTAACCGTCATTATTTTCCTGTTATATTTCAATTTTGTCGAACGTTATTTTGAACGAAATAGCATAAAAACGGGTACACGGACAGGCCATATAACTGGTAAACAAAACATCGAAGATCGATAACTTACATTAAGTCGTGCTTTCACCGTTGCCGTATGGACTATAATATTGGCGAAAAAGGCCGAGCGTTGCTTCACTCCGAATGGAACTTGTCTGTACTTCAGAGTGTACTTGTCACAGAGGAAGCACTCTTTCGAACTCATGTCATGAGCGATACAGAAGTACGCTCGTTCTGTATTTTTCTTCAACTTCTGAAACGAAATATTGTCTGGGTGTGCACTTTAGAGTTTGAAATAGGGGTTGTGGTCATAGCTGTCCAGCAGTGGCGGCGACCTCGCAACCATGAACCCCGGGTCATGGATTTTTTGGCAGGTGGTGGGGAAACCACAGTCGTTGAAGATAGACCTAAGGTACCATAACCGTCGTCATGTACATCGACACGACTGGTATTTGCCGACTACCGTAACCCGCACTACCGTAACCTGAGTGTTGTGGGCACACCACGATGTGGTAAAACATACCTTAGACGGATCAGGAAGGCTTGTCCGACATACCGTAATCTAGTTACAGTAACCCAAGTACAGTACCATAGCTAGCAATCGTGAACTGACTTAATTTTTTTTTGAAATTTCCATGAACCCCTATTCATGGTTGAGCCCCCACCAAAAGTGGGGGCTCACCATCGTATAGTGGGTCATGGTCGAAAATGATGATGTCGGACCAACCTATGATACCATAACCTACACCATCTACAGTGACTCACTTTGTATTTGTCGGCTACCGTAACCCGAAATACCGTAATCTGGGTACTGTAGGCACACCACGAGTTGCGAACTAAGCCCATAATCGCCGGACAAGGGTCGATGATACTTCATTAACTTACCGTATCCCACCTACAGTACCCCTGAGTACGGTACCTCACTGGCTATCGAGAACTAACTTTATTTTTCGACTTACAATTAAAATTTTATATATATATATATATATATATATATATATATATATATACAGGGTGTCCAAAAAGTATTGTTACACGGATAAAACCATGTATCTTTCTTTAAAAGCAACATAGACAACTCAAATGGGGCACAGTATTTATCAGTGACCATATGAACATAACAATGCACGATCACTCGATCTGGCCTCCATTGGCCGCGATGACCTCTCTGAGACGACGAGGGACCGAGTCGATGACGGCCCGCAGGTAAGGGACGTCGATCTTCTCCCATGCCTTGAGAAGGGCTGCCTTGAGGGAATCGCGGTTCTTGTGGCGAGTAGAGCAGGCCTCCTTCTCCAACACTGACCAAATGCTGAAGTCCAGAGGGTTGAGATCGGGGGAGTTCGAGGGCTATTCCTCACTCGAGATGAAGTCGGGCAGATGGGCGCGACACCATGCCTGCGTCACTTTTGCCGAGTGAGCAGGCGCTGAATCCTGTTGGAAGATCCAGCGAGCCCCTTTGAAGTGGGAGCGGGACCAGGGGAGAAGGGCCTTCTGGAGAATTGCCCTGGTGTAGTACTCCTTGTTGATCTTGACCCCGGGATCCACGAACACGAGAGGAGTCTTGCCCGTCGAGCACACACCAGCCCAAACCATCAGTGCCTGGGGGTGGGCAATGCGAGAGATGGTTCTACCTCTGGCGTCAGCTTGCTGAGGAGACTTGGCGATGATCCTGGTGTTCTGACTGTTGTAGACCTCCTCGACTGAGAACAGCTTCTCGTCAGAGTAAACGGTAGTCAAGTGCTCCCAACGATCGGCCCGCTGAAGGAGCAGCTTGCATCTCTCCAGGCGCTTCTGCTTGTGGACATCAGTGAGGCCATGGCCCTTTCTCATCTTGTAGGGGTAGGACTTGAGAAGAGAATGAACGATGGCACACACGGATCCTTTGGAGATCTTGAGATCCTTAGCCATCTTCCTGATGGATCGTTTGGCATTGCGATTCACTCTCTTCTCCACGATTCTCCTGTTCTTCTGAGTGAGAGCGGTCTTGGGTCTTCCTGATCTTGGACGGTCCTTCGCAGTGCCCAACTGCTTGAAACGGGAGATGGTGCGATAGACTGTCATTCGGGAAATACGAAGCTTCCTCCTGATGGAATCTGGGGGGTCGCCGAGGGTCCAAAGGTTGATAATAGTTTGACGATAGCGATTTGGACGAACCATGACTATGGGAAACTAATTAGTAGGTTCCCTCAACGCACCGAAGGGTGGGCTCAAACGTGTTATTACAGGTTTTGACAACTCGACCTACATGTTAAAAAAATTCGCGTTTCAAAAGTGTAACAATACTTTTTGGACACCCTGTATATATATATATATATATATTAGTATGAAAGGTAGGTTGAAGAAAAATTGAGTTAATATATGGTTCATATATGACATATATGACAAAATTTTGAACATCTTAATACAATAAAATCAGTTTACGACAACGCATCTGCATTTTGACAGCTTGAGATACGGTATGTTTCATCACCACGCATATATACCGTACTCAGGATACTGTATGTTGGAATACGGTAGCATTTTTTACACTTCATGCGAAGTAGAAGTTTAAAGACCAAAAAGAAAAATTTTAATTGTAAGTCGAAAAATAAAGTTAGTTCTCGATAGCCAGTGAGGTACCGTACTCAGGGGTACTGTAGGTGGGATACGGTAAGTTAATGAAGTATCATCGACCCTTGTCCGGCGATTATGGGCTTAGTTCGCAACTCGTGGTGTGCCTACAGTACCCAGATTACGGTATTTCGGGTTACGGTAGCCGACAAATACAAAGTGAGTCACTGTAGATGGTGTAGGTTATGGTATCATAGGTTGGTCCGACATCATCATTTTCGACCATGACCCACTATACGATGGTGAGCCCCCACTTTTGGTGGGGGCTCAACCATGAATAGGGGTTCATGGAAATTTCAAAAAAAAATTAAGTCAGTTCACGATTGCTAGCTATGGTACTGTACTTGGGTTACTGTAACTAGATTACGGTATGTCGGACAAGCCTTCCTGATCCGTCTAAGGTATGTTTTACCACATCGTGGTGTGCCCACAACACTCAGGTTACGGTAGTGCGGGTTACGGTAGTCGGCAAATACCAGTCGTGTCGATGTACATGACGACGGTTATGGTACCTTAGGTCTATCTTCAACGACTGTGGTTTCCCCACCACCTGCCAAAAAATCCATGACCCGGGGTTCATGGTTGCGAGGTCGCCGCCACTGCTGGACAGCTATGATGCCCGCTATCAAATTCAAAACAAAATGGTCGTCCTACTACTGTGTAGTCTTCATATTACTGTATATTTACTATCTTTACATCCTCGCTGATGCATCGTATTGCATGTATCTAATCAGTATCGTTTCTTTTCTCCATAATTACCTGTTTCAAACAACGCTTGATAAATGAATTATAATATCGTTAGTGTTTGAGCGCTTTTAGAGGATGTGGTATCATTTTAGAACTAGTACTCTACACGGGAAAAAACGCTTCCGAAAATACTGTGAAAATAGTCCACTTTTTGATTCTCATCTGACCTAGTACCAGTTACTTACTGCTAATCGAGCGATCTCCATGCTTGAATCAGCGATTATGCTTCTGAGATAACTCGATCTATCCAGAGAATCACGAGGAGTGCATGTATACTCGGTAATGGTCTTGTCACAGAGAGAACAATTCACTAACTCCTGAATTGGGATAATGTAGAGGTAAAGGAGCATTTAGATAAGGTAAAAGTAACGGTTGATAAAAAGTTAACGTTTGATACATAATTTCAACATACATCAAGAAATATAGAACAAGTTATGTTAGTCACCTTTTGAGAAGCAGAGGAAACACTCGTCGAATTGTTTGAACGAGAAGTCCCAGTAGATGGACAGAAAACCTAGAATGTTCGAAAATTAGAATAAAGATACATTCCAAGTAAATATAGAATCGTAGGGCATATCAGAATAACTTACATCAGAAATTGGTTCCTCCATCTCCAATGGTTCTCCTTTTATCACAATTGGCGTCTTACGTACGATCAGTGCAACAGCTCCATTCGAATGGGCTACTTGACTGGTTGATGTTTCAAACTGGAATTTAAATAAATTATAAAGCAAATTTGCATATACTCCTACTCAACAGTATGTCCCTTGGAATGGATCAAAATCCATTAGCCTCTAGTCTGAATGTTTCACAGCATTAACTATCTCATTCGATATTTCTATTTTTTCTAATTACAGTCATAAAATAGCAATCATTTCATTATGAAAATGTTCGGAAAAAGTAAATGTAAAAATACGAAATAATAATAAAGCTTACAGTATGATCCTCCTGTTTGCTTTGAGCAAATTCATCCATCGGCTCATTCTTGATCTCAATTGTTTTCTCTCTGGTCAGAATCGGCATCTCAAGGTTGTACGTCTTCTGAGGAACCTACAATGGGCATCATATTAAAATAAACATTTTTTTTTCTCTCAAGACCCTAAACATCTTGTAGTAGTTATCCAAAATCAGCAAATTAACAAGTTCCACTTTAATATGCCTTTAGCTTCTGAATTCCTATGGTAGCAGTTATTGCGTCGTCGTCAAAATTGTAATTTCTTTTCTTCTGCGTCTCACCACGTAAGATGGAACGGCATCCCATCGGAGTACGGTAGAATAGGCGGTGTGCGTGTAGTCTGAGGGCGAGAAATGACTTGCGCACAACATCGGAAGGTTGTGCACTTCCAGTTGCGCCATCAGAGCTCTTCTTTCTGAAAGAGGCAGTTGAGATGTATTTTAGAACATTATTAACTAAATACACTGCACAATCATATTATTATTTCATACGTATCGTCGTGTTTTCAGCCTATATGAAATAAAAATCGACATTTTACGTCGTCTGGCGGTCTTCATTATACATGCTCTCTCGCTTTCTCTACCCAGCAAGAGAGTGCGTCCAATTTTATAATAGGAATATTTGGGATTCGGGGAATCATAAGAAATTCACGTGTTGGCTGTACCTGATTCGGATGTTCGGACGCCGTTCACCCATGCCGTGCGCTTCTCCTGGTCCGAGGTGAATCGATGCATCTCTCGCTGGCTTTCATATCGATAGCAGACGACGCACTTACGCTTTCTATCCATCTAAACTTATATTTACGCTTGGTGGCACTACGATACATGAATAATGAAGAATGCGCTATAATACACAATTATTGCAATCTTTGCTTGAAAGCTGATCAAGGTAGAAAGTGAGAGACTAGACAATTCATAACATCACCTACGCTTTTTATCCATTTTAGCGGATCATAGTTCACATGAAGCTTACATCAGAATCTTACACATTTTTCATCAATACGTCTCACATAAGACAGAATTACAATGCTACACCCTCACAACTGGAGCCAACCGACGTTTTCCCTACTATCAGAAGGAACTGCTAGCAGAAGGAGTAGGAAAAGATTACAGATTGGATTAATGATATGACCAGAGTGACTCAGTTGAGCAACATCCACTAGATACATTTTCCCTGTTCATGTAAGAAAAGTAAATGCCTGCCGAACATTCAACGACATATCAGTAATAACAAAAAAAACTATCATTGCATGATTTATCATGGAACAACATATAATTTAGTGAAAACGTGAAAAGGAAATCACAACAAGTGAAACCCTAGCTTAACTACCACGATCCAATATCGAAAACATTACAATATGAAGTAATAATATCCTGCAATCAAAACTTCTGTCTATGGTTTCCATTGATGAAGAAAATCTGATTGCGCTGGGCATCAGCTTGCGGTCCAACGGCTGGCCCTGAATTACTGATATATTTCTAGAACCAATAACCTGTTTTCACCTGGTTCTTCCTCGTTCTCCTCTCATGTTGGATCTTCGTACATTTCAGGGACCTGAAAGTACTCTCAAGAGATCATAAAACAAAATCAGACTTTGAGAGACACATCTAGAATATACAACTAAAACAACTAAATCACAGTATTAAGCCCCGTGCAAAAGCAAAAGCTCATTTCGCGCTCTTTTTCAAATTCAAAAAGCAGCGAATTTGTTCTTGTGCGGAATTTTAGCTTACTGTATCGAGTTTTAATATTAACCAATTGTGCAACCTATAACAATTGGGTCTCTAAAACCTTTTCCATTTCATAGTGTATTTGAAACACAAATGATCCAAATCTGTTTCCAAGCACTGAAGTGGTACATTCATTTATGCTTCATAGAGAAATAAAGTATTAGGTGCGCTGCTCGGTTTTGACTGTGCACTGCCTGGAGCTTAATACCGTGAAATATGCACAAGCTAAAAAAAGTGTTCAACTAAAATATTCCTCTGAACTAGGAATCCCCACCTTCCACTTTACTGCAGCCTAAATAAATTGTATAAATCATGAAAATAAATTAATTACTTTCATAATACGAGAATGTACAACAAAAAAGAACAAAAAAATTCACAAACTAAAGTAAGAGTACAGCTGAATAATGTAATCTTCCCCACCGACTGTACACTCTCACAATACCAAACCATTATATCAGATTCGTTACGCTCTTATGCTAATTCAGGCGCTGAATAGAACACATTTCATCACCTTCTTCTTTCCTGCAGTCCTTCCCATCAGACCCAATCCACCCGCAGGACTACCGACCGGTTGACTCTGAAATTCAAAAACATAGTTCGCGTTCATTAACCGTTGTATTCATGATTCAATGAAACCTCATTAAACCGAATTTCTAGAAATGGTTCAAATACCCCTGGCGCTCAGTATTCCAATGAACTAATTAGATGTAACACATTATGAAAAAATTAATTAACTAAACATTTTGTGTGCTTGAGTACTTATTCATTTCGATATAATTTCGCTTCATTTTTATCATTTTTAACTCAACATTAATGTGTGTATAATGTATAACCTCATTTAACCTGTATTTTTGTTCAAATACTCGAGGCTCAAAGTAGTAGCCCAATGAACTAATGAGATCAACCTCACTATGAAATATTTCAATTATTTCAGCATTTAGTGTGTACAGTATACTGTATCGTGCACTCACCTCGGCGAATTTTGCAAACGTCGTAATGTGCTTCCTGCACACAGTCATACGCTTATCGTTAACGAGGAACCAGTCGACGATTTCTCGCTGCGTCTCGTCCAACTGGAAAACATTCCAAGCTCCGCCCACTTTAAGGCACCGGTTTTATATTTTGTTTTTAAATTAAAATAAAAGGGGAGTCTATAGGGAACTCGAGCTAAATTCTTACAGTGTAATAATTGGACTTTGTTCAATTCTTACAACACCTCTTTGGAATAATTCGAAATCGCTCACTCCTGTGAGTGCGGCGCAGAACTTGCGGGCGTGCGCCTTGTCCTTGGGCATGAAGCAGAAGGGCGTCGTCTTCGAACCGCACAGACTGCACCTGAGTGTACCGTGCTGCTTCTGAAATGATTTAGAGGCTAAGCTCCGCCCCTTTTCCCCTTTCTCATAGTCTTGTGAGGTCTCTTCATTTCGCATATTTAAATTGTTGACTGATCGATTCTTCAGCAAAAAATATTCCAATAGAGTACTCCAATTTATGCAATATTTCAAATTAAATCATGCGATAAACCCCCTAGAATGGTGTTCTCAGCAAAAGATACTTGCCTTCTGAACATTCGCAACAATCGTCGGCCTCTGCGTTTGAACCACGTGTCTGAGACAGAAGAAAGCCGTTTGCGTACCCATTGCAAGTGCCTGATGTAACAATCAATCAATATTACAATGCATTACTGTGTTCATGGAAAGTGCCTACGAAATGGCTTCTGAATTACGAATTGTAGACTGAGATATTTCTCTTTACATGCTCTGACACTTTCTCTAACCGCGAATGAAGTGTGCTAAATAAGAAGAGTCAGAACAGTGCTTGCATTTACATTATAAATTACAAACCAGATTGGATGAGCCTAGCGAAAAAAAAAGAAAAAAAAGAACTAACACGAACTCGATCCCTGCAAACTGTCGTTTGGGCGATGATTTTGCTCAGAAACTCGGAACGTTGCATCGCATTTTTCGGAGTCATCCTGTAATTAGAAATGTCGAAATTTAAAAACAATGCTTCTTATATTTACATTTATAAAATAATTTAGAGTATTCTCAGACATTGACTGGAAATATACACTCAAAATCGCGCAGATTACTGGCCCAGCTTCTCGATCTAGGCTTACGATTGCCCGGAATGCTAGATCTAGTGAGCTAGAAAACTGGAAAATAACGGTGAAATTGCCCAAAATACCGTATTTGAACTGTTGCACTACAGACCTACAGTACACCTAAACTACCGTACCTGAACTCGCGCGTGTATCGATCGCAGAGGTAGCACTGTCTCGATCTCAGGTCGTGTTCCGCGCAGAGGATGCCCTGCTCCTCGCTCCCCTTCAGGGTCTAAAATAGAAACTGAGAACTATGACGTCTGGTACATCAAAGGCGGCATGACGTCATAGTTCCGACCTAGTGCCCTAAAATAGGATCTCTGGACACTACCGCCTACGACGCCGCAATCAGCAACTTCACAAGAATAAGAAGTAAAAACTATTGAAAAATAACACTATGTATACTAAATTATTCTACAAAAATAGTAAAATATTTTTAAAAAGTTCACCGCCAATCGGTCTCGCTCGAACTTCGATCTGGTGGTTACATTTCTCAGGAAATCCGCTCGCTCCGCCTTTCCAAAAGGCGTCAGGAGGTAATTCTGCGGCACGGGCTCATCGCAGATGTCGCATCTTCTCATTGGATCCACAGCCTGTGAATTTCATTTCACAGTGTAAAATTCGAATTTCGAAATTCGGGTAACTTGACGACATCACATTGAACTTCATCACAGGATGCGATTCTCCGGTGGATGGGCAGAATACCTGAAGTATATAAATTAAGAAACTCCTTTTATTGTGTATTTTTGAACCACGCTTCACTAATTCCACAACAGAACATTTCCAGCCAAAGGTCAAGGCAGAATGTGGGGCACTATGTTTTCAGGTAAATATTTGTATGCAATGACTGCGAGGGCCGATCAAATTTTATCAGCATCCACATATTTATGAATATTTCACGCAACCACAATCGAGCGGGCGAGATTCAATTTCAAATTTTTAAGAATTTCAAAGTTGAAGTTGATAATTTCTATGGAACTCACATCAGTAATAGGTTCTTCCTTGAGCTCTACTTGATTACCGATTACTTCATTATCGATTGGATTATCGATTGGCTCTTGCTTGATCTCCACTGGTTCCTGCTTGATCTCCACTGGTTCCTGCTTGATCTCCTTCGGGGTCTCGAAGAGAACCGGCGAGTCGGCCTCAGGATCAGGCTCACTCGGCCCGATTCCCCCGCTCGTCGAGGCTTCACACTGCAAATAAATGTTACGGAAATGTAGCACGAAAAAAATGAAAAGTGATGTGGTGGGGAATAAACCACGCGATTTCCTTGCTGGTCGGAGCTTTACACTGCAGGTAAGAGACAATAAATATCAATAGTGACAGTGAAATGTAGCGCGTGAGAGGGAATAATAACTAATTGAAACTACATGTCCCCGGGTATGTGACATGCATATTTGACAGTTTTCTTTAACTAGAAAATCACAACGTTGATCGAAAAGCGTTTATAGCTATGAAAAAGTGAGTCGAAAGGGATACAGTGTGTTTTCTCATCGCCACGCGTGCAAATCTGGGACTGTGTCCCTTCCTATAATTGACACTCCCTGGATAATCGTCTGTCAGTCTCTCTCATGCATGCATGCTCTCTCGCTCTCCCTGACAAGGAAAGGACGCGAGTATATGGTGTATTTTTTGGATGAGGCATAGCGGGATAGAAAGAGGATCAACTTCTTAGAACTTCTACGTTTTCCATATCTGCTGAGGGCCTCTGTGAATGGCTGGGTGGTAGCGGAATTTAGGGCCTGAGAAATTATCGATTTTACACCTCTCCCCACTATGAGACCAGACATCCGCAGAGGTCCTCAGCAGATATGCCTGTGGAGGGTCAGTCGTTCGATCGAGCGTCAGTCGTTCGGCCGAGAGAGAGAGAGAGAGAGAGAGAGAGAGAGAGAGAGAGAGAGAGAGAGAGAGAGAGAGAGAGAGAGAGAGAGAGAGAGAGAGAGAGAGAGAGAGTGTGCAAAACGAGGAGAATCCACTCACAGTTATCTGTGCTCCCACCACGTGAGTTTAAAAAAAAAATTTTTTTTAAATAACAATCGTATCATCCGGTAGTGCGTCGGATGGGAACTATGATATATAAAAGGTGTTATAGTTCTCATCAGACCTAGTGCCATCATTTCCTAACATGTGACATAGTCATAGTGAGACGATTGCTGCACTCACAGTTATATGCGTTCCCATCAGCTGCCCTTGCGATTGCATTTTCTTGAACTGCACTATATCGACGAGGTTCTTGATCGCCTTCTGCAGCTTGTCACAGGCTAACTCAAAAAAACATTAATTTTTTTCTATTTTTACTATTTCCTATGATCAGGCCCAGCTGATTATTGATGACGTCATATTTCTCTTCCGACCAAGTGCCGTTTTCAGGCGTAATAAATTATAAAATAGACTCACAATGACGTCAACTTGTTGCTGATTGAGTGTCTTTGCTCCCGTGTTTTCCTCCCAGCAATTCACCCAGTTCATATGGACGCCCACTCCGAGATCGAATAGGAGAGTACTGATTCTACAAGGAATTCAATGTTTTTTACAACTATTTTTTCGTTTTGCATAAAAGTTTTGTACACCCTTGAAATTATTGATATTGGCCCACGATCCCATATCACGACACAAAGTGTGACGAGTATGCAAACGGGAGAAAACCGGCGCGATCAGGACAGCGCGTATAACACCTAGCCTTAAGCAACCGGAATCCGAGCCTAAGCAGTCTCAGCACAACTTTAAGTAGCATTATTCCAAGCCTAAGAAGTCTAAGACATGCTTTAAGCAATTTTATAATGCGAAGGGGGCAGAGGGGGCTGGGATTGGTAGTAGGGATGACAAAACGGAACGGAAGTCGGCGAGTTGCCGGCGAGACACGCCATTTCTGGCTCTTGCCGTCTTGTGGAGGGGGGGGGGGGGGAAGCGCCCTTGCCAGCAAGGATGACCTTTCAACGGGAGAGTTGTCGGCGAGCCGATAAGAGACGGCCGGCCGGTAGATCAAGGCCGCCAGGAAGGGAACACCGAACCATTTCGAGCATAGCATTCAACGTAGGGTGGCTGTTTGGTGTGAACTAATTGGATCAATGTTAAATCAACCTATTACATCTTATGTAATATGACGTTTTTAGCCAACAAAACTCGTCAAACTTGAATAACATTATGGGTTAAGAAGTCATTTGATGCGGGGCGATCTCACCATCATTCGCATTTCTCGATTTCATCATCGAAATACAATATGACGTCATACTTATGCAATTTCGCCCATTTTACTCATAATCCACCATAAGCTCAACGAAAATTATCGGTAAAGGAGTCATTCGATATGGGAAGTTTTCGAATTCAATCGTATTTAACGATTTAGTCATCAATTCCTAATATTACAGCATTCTAATGAAATTTCGTCTTCACAGAATTGTCATTACATCCGGGGCACTCTCACCTTCAATCGTATTTAAGTATTTCTTAATATTAGGTTGATTCAAAAGTTTCTCTCTTTTTTCACAATTTTACATTTTTGATTCCCCTGACCTGCAAAGTTGACCAATTCTCATAAGTTCCTTTGCAATAAATAAGTACTTGAATGCGCTTTATAAAAAGCCGTATCACATTGCTCCCCATTTAGCTACGCCGATACAGCAGTCCGACAAATTTCGCAAAATTGATTATCAAACATAATTTTTATGCATACATAGTTATGTGGAGTAACGAGATAGAGATTAAGCAAACATACTAGTGTAAAGCGTGATTACTGGGCATGCTCGTGAATGCAATTCAGTATTTGCACACCGTCACGCCAAGTTCAGATGAGCGCCTGATTAGATATTAGCTCGAGATGCATTTCTGCAGAAATACTCATGTCCCCGAATGGTCAGTTATTGACTCTGTAAGCCATAGTGTTGTGCACAATGAAGTACACGCCAGTCTTAGTATTACCGTTAAACTTGAGATGAATACATCTACCTATTCGGGAACAGCACCATATTACAACAAAATTACGAAATTTGAGCAACGAAATCAGCACTTTTTCTAATTCTCATCTTCCAAAGTCTCTTGAAGGTCGGATATTCTGTAATATTCTGGAAAAGCAACTCGAGTGGTATCACTCCTCAAATGGGCAGAATCGATCGTTAGCGCGTATTCAAATGGTAGGGCCCAGCAAAGTACACCTAAAAATCATAATATTTTGAGATTTTGACGTTTTCTTTATTTATTGCCGCAATACGCGTCCCAGAATCGAATCGGTCCGACGAGTGTAATCTATCTATATGTCCAATACTTGTGTTAAATGGAAATTCCAGTCAGGCAACTATGGCTCGAGATAATTTTAAAAATAAAATAGGGAGAAACTTTTGAATCAACCTAATAACTACGCAATATTTCGTTATTCTTATGATATTTTCTCGTATTTTACTAATATTTCAGCTCAACCACAACGGAGAAGGTGGGCAGAGGAGTCGGTGCTACCTGAATTGAAATTCAAAATTACCCCTCTAAGTTTACATTTCATCGATAGCTCTCGTCGAGCTGATCACATAGATATTGATTGCTCTGTTATTCTGTCCACGGTTCGAGTCTCTCTCCCCTTCCCTCCCCTCATTTCCCTTCATTTCCTCATCCCAAATCTCCACCTTTAGAAGGAGCGGTGTCGTAGGGAAATGAGGGGAGGGGAGGGGAGAAAGACTCGAATGATGACCTCAAAGGACATAGCTCAAAATCAATATTTTCGAAAGCAGATTTCAGAGATTGATTCGCATTACTGAAAGAATCCCACAGCCAAAATTGCCCCAAAAATATTCACTTTGAAGGTGGCTTAGGCCGCATCAGAGTTGAGGCGGCGTGATGCGACTCGCCGCGACTCGCCACGCGTCGCCCGTTAGGGAGGCGATTGAGCGGTGCTGTATCTCGAATTGTCTCGTCTTGATTCCAAGTTTGAAATTAGGGTTGGCAAAATGATTCAAATGGCGAGTCTGTCTCAGATCATTTGAGTTTCACTTTTGCCGAATCACCGGTGTCTCAGACTCGCGCGAATCCGAATGATTGGGACTCAGCGAGGCTCAGAGTCTGACTCACTGCCTCAAACTCACTGAGTCTGAACTTTTCAATTACGTTTGCGTTTCTGGAGAATTTCGGTTGAGTTTCGAGATCAACTAAAATGATTTTGGCTTGAGACTCACTGAGTCCGAGCAAGTTTGCTCTGAGACTCACTGAGCCTCTAAGGTGTGATATATTTTCTCATTCCGACTCATTCCGGACTCACTGCTCGCGATGATCCGGTCGGTTCAGACAATTTTTGCCAACCCTATTTGAAAACTGCTTGATTTCAACTGGGAGCGAGAGAGCGAGAGAAAAAAAATGGGAGTATGAGAAATGGAGAGATCAGAGCGATTTCCAAGTGGCGACCAAGCTTGGTCGCCTCTTGGAGCTTGATTTTAGCACTTGATTCCAACTTGGGTGCGCACACCAGAGTCCTTGGGCAGAATAACTGAGCAATCAATATATATATATGTGATCAGCTCGACGAGAGCTATCGATGAAATGTAAACTTAGATGGGTAATTTTGAACTTCAATTCAGGTAGCACCGACTCCTCTACCCACCTTCTCCGTTGTGGTTGCGCTGAAATATGAGTAAAATACGAGAAAATATCATAAAAATAATGAAATATTGCGTTGTTGAAGAGTCGAAGTGGTGTAGTGGTCTATGGCGCGCCCAACCATCCCATTCCTCCCGGGTTCGATTCCCGGCCGTGACATCGACTCCGCCCAACCAAGGCGCCTACCCATTGGGGACGGGGAATTCGAAGTCGTAACAAGATCACGCCGGTACATTGGTCCGAAGAATAGGTTGCGCTACGGACTGAATCGCCTAGAACATAGTTGCTGGCCTAGCACCGGCTCACCGCAGGATGAAAATTCCTAGATATACGGTGCGACTTTACCTTTACCTTTTATTACGAAATAGTTGTAACTAGAAATTTAAATAGAAATTTAAAAATACGATTGAAGGCGAGAATTCCCCTTGATGTAATGACAATTCTGTGAATACGAAATTTCATTATAATACTGTAATAGTAGGCAGTGATGACTAAATCGTTAAATACGATTGAATTCGAAAACTTCCCATATCGAATGACTCCTTTACCGATAATTTTCGTTGAGCTTATGGTGAATTATGAGTAAAATGGGCGAAATTGCGTAAGTATGACGTCATATTGTATTGCGATGATGAAATCGATAAATGCGAATGATGGTGAGATCGCCCCGCATCAAATGACTTCTTAACCCATAATGTTCATCAAGTTTGACGAGTTTTGTTGGCTAAAAAAGTCATATTACATAAGATGTAATAGGTTGATTTAACATTGATCCAATTAGTTCACACCAAACAGCCACCTTACGTTGAATACTATGCTCGAAATGGTTCGGTGTTCCCTTCCTGGCGGCCTTGATCTACCGGCCGGCTTGAAAGGGCCGCCTTGCCGGCAAGGCGTGGAAATCGAGTCTTTTCCGACAAGATGCCGACTTCCGTTTTGTCATCACTAATTGGTAGGCTTTTAGGAAAGTGCCAAACAAACAAGGATTAAGCTGACCGATTCACGTGATCTCCGGCGAATCCCTCAACATTTCGATTGAGATATCTCGCCGAGCCTATGCACGCATCGAATCGCCGCCGGGCCTGGTTACACGGACCCCTTTCCATATGCCTGAAACAAGAACTAGGATGTCATGTTGAATAAACCATTCTGCAGGTTCGTTTGGGATTCCGACGATGTAGAATTAGTGTAAAAATAGAATGTAAAATAATCCCGACTAACAATTACTGTGGCATTACGGAAATATTGTGTCGAATAGTGGGCTCTTATGCTCGAGATGTCAGTATAAGAGCAGAATAATTACACTGCTTTCATGAGATTCCTATTGTGTAAGCTCTTGCATGTTATCCTCATCGCCTCCAGCAACAACCTTTGGCAATTGAAAATTCCGAGGTCCGATGGCTAATGTATTCATGTCCCGTTCCAAGTAATCGTGGATCCGTAGAACCACCACTGTGATTTCCCTACTTTACTTGGAGAATAAAACCATTTATCAAACATTTCCAGATATTACGAACAAGCTAAGAAGCTCATCGCATAAGAAACAGTTTCAATAAGTTATCAGCATTAGGAAGAGGAAGTTTAAACAAATAATCGTTCCGTTGTGCGAAATTGCAAAACAACATCCGATAGTCACATTGTTTTGAGGGGAGATTATTGAAATGAGTGAAAACATTCAGTGGATTCATTATGAACATCATAAATAATTAAACACAATACGAAATGGAATAGGGGATGGGGAAGGAATTCTGAGATCCTTTCTGTTACGATTACTTATGATACACCGATGCGGGGATTTGGAGTGGGGAAAGGGAGAGAAGGGTAGGGGGATGATGGATGAGATTGGGGAGAGGATCGTAGCTCAGCCTCCTTAGTTGCCCTCGGGCTTCCCATCTCCGGGCGCTCCTGGAAAAAAACAATCCTTTACAATGAACCATGTGTAACAGCAAACTCCAGGGTGACAACTCTAAAACGCCACGCGCACCTCATCAACTACATATGTTCTAACACTCCAACGTCAGTATTTAAACCAATCAGTACGGCACCAGCTCAGATGATTACCGTTTAATGATAACCTATGGCAAGAAGTATATTCTGCGAAAATACTGCACAAAGGGTATATTTTTGGTTTTCATCCGACGTCAATCATCAGACCTGGATCCATAAGTACCATCACTGAAACCGCGACTCACCCTGGTGCATGGGCGGCGTGGCCGCGTCTGCGCCCTCTGCTCCAGGGGGCGGAACGCCTCCTGCGGCAGCTGCAGCCGGATGCTGCTGCGGCGGCACGCCGTATCCTCCGTAGCCGGGCGGGTACGCGCCCGCTTGGGGAGGGTAGCCCTGAGATTGGATCGTAGAAACCTCAGAAGTCTAAGGCGATTTAAGGCAAAACAATCTAATGAGACGTACCTGAGGCGGGTAGCCGGGATGGCGCTGCTGGGGCGGATAGGCTCCGCCAGGTGGCGCACCAGCGTAGGGCGGACGCGCGCCAGGCGGCGCACCGCCCTGCTGAGGTGGGAAGCCGGAAGGAGGTGCGCCCGGCTGTCCGGGGTAGGGTCCCGGTCGACCCGGGTACTGGCCAGGGTAGCCCTGAGGGGGCGGCGCTCCTCCCGGGTAGCCACCGTCTGCAATGCGCGGACTTTATTATCATTTGATAAGCAACTAGTGCGTATGTGATATTGAAAATAGCAGACGCTATCACCTATGTGCATGTTGTGAAACACACATAAATTAATTTCTATTAGGGTGTCCCATAAGTTTCCGGACATTATAAACATTTTGCTTTCTAAGTTAGATATATAATCTAACAACATTCTACCATAGACTATTTGAAAGCGTGTGATACTACTTTCAATATAAATCATTAGACCAACATAGCTGGTTCTTTTGGAGAGTGCTACATATTTTTGAACAAAATATAGCAAAATGCAAAAAATGATTTTTTTGAATTATTTTGCTAATGGATGTGAGTTGAAATGCAATTACAGTCTTTAATTAACACACACAGGTATTAAATAATTTCAGGCGCATTCCTGATATCTGGATTTGCTTTGCTTCAGCGATACGAAATTTGTTTTTTTGCAAAGTGTCTTCAAAGGCATTGCCTGGTTACGTTCTAAAAACAACCTCAAGAGGTTGAGAAAATTATCATCACTTTTAAAGTTGTTTTTGATATAAAAGGTTAGCGAAGGTCTAAAATATGCTCGAAAATATTCAACTAACCCTAAAAGTGTAAACTTGATTCTCGATTTTTCCATTTTCCTACTACTGGAATGGCAGTACAACCAATGTTAATATATTAGTATATACACAGTAAGATATTGATTACGCCACACACATCTGGCTCTCCTAGAATCTCGCGGACAGGTAGCAGAAAAGCAAAACGAAGTGCTCAAAAAATGAGCATTTTCAAAGATTGCATCATCACTATGCTATGGATACATCGGATAATGGCGTTTTGTAACAATACACCCTCTGCCACTAACTATACGCAAGTATTTCAAGTCCTAACTCCAATGGCTAATGTAGTAGATGGATTGAAAAAAAAGTCCGAGAACTTATGGGACACCCTAATACTTTCTGAGAAAAATCACTTTCGTAAAGTATTCTCTCTTCAGAAATCTCCCCCTAGCAGAGCCGACATGATTCTTACCCACTTCGTGAAACACCAACCATATTGCTTCCAAATCACAACAATCCACTCACGCTGTGGCGGGTACTGTCCGTAGCCCTGCGGAGGGTAGCCTCCGTAGGGCGGCTGGCCGCCGGGCGGAGGCGCGCCGTAGCCGTAGGCGCCGGGAGGCGGCGCGCCAGCCGCGTGCGCTGGCGGAGCGCCAGGCGCAGCCGAAGTGGCGGCCGCGGCCGCAGGCGGCTGCTGAGGAACCGCGGCAGGCGCGGCAGGCGCATCCGCTCCGGACGCGGTCTCCTTCTCCTCGGCGGGCGGCGCGACGGCGATGGTGGGCGTCGGCTGGGGAGGACCGGAGATCTCAAAACCGAGAGGAAGAGCGGCAGGCAACTGTCCGGCGTCCACCATCTGGAAATATAACAATAAAATTGTTAAAAAATTGTAATTTTGATTCAACTCATCACGACACCTTTATGTTTCATCTCGTACTTATCTTCCCAAGAATGCGAATTGAATTCAATTATAGCGTAAACGATGTGTAAATAAGATGTGATTCGATGCACAATTCGAATGTAAACAATGTGTAATTCGAATGTAAACAATGTGTAATTCGAATGACACCAGGAACCCCTGTGCTTCAGCCTCCCTCTATCTCCGTATCGGTGGTTTTACTTCAATTGTCGTTCGATTTCGAAGAGCAAAAACTCGATCCAAACCATGCTATTCATGATCACCATGATTACACATCTCTCGAGTCTACCAACCTAAAATTAGACAGGAATCCCAATAGATGCTAATTTTCGGGCGCCAAATTCAAATTCAAATATTCCCTCCCTCTCTCTCTCTCTCCCCTCACCTTGTAGTGGGCGTCCTGCTTCGTGCGCGTCTCCAGGTAGCGCAGCTGGTCGAGGTGGAACTGCTGTCGCTCGAGGATCAGCTGCTGACGCTGGTACTCCAGCTGCAAGGAAGTGATTATTGAAATATTCTTAAAACGTAAATATTGCGGGTTTTTGGGAAAACTGGATAAATTATCAAGTTCTATTATTTTATAATACAACAGTATTCTTTGCCATGGCTCTCACAGTTTCAGAACGAAATGGTAGATCATAATGTTTTATAAAAATTTTATGGCATCCTAATCCGCTGCAATCAATGGTCATCGAAGAAAGATCACGAAGAGAGCGCGCGGGGTAAAAGTAGAATGGGCTCTCAATTGAATTGGTATTTTTTTCAACTTTTGTCCGACACCTATTGCCCATCATGATTGCTAATCAATCTCAAGCAATTGTGGAGCATCGATGCACATGGTGGCGGCTAGAGATAATATCTATGAGAGACTTTTTCAGTCACTGAACATATGCTTGGCAAAGTGCGAAAAATCGAAATCGCCCTAAATGTGCACACAAGTAGTACTCGACGAACATAGCTCGGGTGCCACATCCGGAGTGTTCTAGATCGCTCTCTGCGAAATGGGACACACTTGTGCCAGAAAAATGAAATTTCGAATTTTGCCATTTCAAAACCGATTTGAATCACTGATGTCTCAAACAATCACTAATATTCCATAGATTATGTGTGACAAATTCTAGAGTGATTGGGCATCAACTCGTGAAGAAACAGCGAAAATATTTTTTTGAAAAGTTATATTTAATTCAGATGGGTGGGTGGATACCTTTTTTATTTCGCTATTATCTAGAGCGGCATGCATGCTATTCACATACAAAAATAAAAAGAAATTAAAAATAGAGTTTGTGAGAAATCGTCTAAAATGATTAAAAAGTTAGTTCTCGATCATACCGAAACTACCGTACTCGAGTGATGAGAGAGTGTGCAGAATGAAGATGCGATTACACGCATAGCAGGATTACTGTATTTCTACGGTATCAGGATTACGGTATGTCTGTCTAAATTCATTCCAGCCTGTCCGCCCTCTATTGCGCCACTACGGCTTGATTGGCACCATTGGGTGTATCTACAATATCAGTTACATTAGTTCAGACTACGGAAGCCGAGGAATGATAGCTGACACAATCTGGATGGTGTGACTCATAACCTTATTAAGACCCTTATTAAGAACCAACATCATCCTCCACCTCAACATAATTCGTGTACTCGCCTCTTCATTCTGCACTCTCTCATCACTCGAGTACGGTAGTTTCGGGATGATCGAGAACTGACTTTTTAAACATTTTAGACGATTTCTCACAAACTCTATTTTTAAATTCTTTTCATTTTTGTATGTGAATAGCATGCATATCGCTCTAGATAATAGTGAAATAAAAAAGGTATCTACCCACCCATCTGAATTAATTAAAAATTTTCAGAAAAATATTTTCGCTGTTTCTTCACGAGTTGATGCCCAATCATTCTAGAATTTGTCACACATAATCTATGGAATATTAGTGATTGTTTGAGACATCAGTGATTCAAATCGGTTTTGAAATGGCAAAATTCGAAATTTCATTTTTCTGGCACAAGTGCGTCCCATTTCGCAGAGAGCGATCTAGAACACTCCGGATGTGGCACCCGAGCTATGTTCGTCGAGTACTACTTGTGTGCACATTTAGGGCGATTTCGATTTTTCGCACTTTGCCAAGTTATGTACACTGACTCAAAAAGTCTCTCCTATATATTTTAGTCCAATAGCCAACCATAACTAATATTCTGCGATCGCAAGCGGCAAATCATCAGGAGTGCCGGCATATTTTTGAGCTGCGCTATTTCGCCCCCCTCACTCACCGACTCCTTCTCCTTGTAAATGATCTGTTCTCACCACCCTTCGCTACTTCTTAGCATACCCTAACGGTTACAAATGTATCGAATAACTGCAATTCACCAGGCACATTTCGACCTGTCCCCCACTCCACCCACCGACTCCTTCTCCTTGTCCATGATCTGCTCCAGCTCGTCGAAGTGCTTCAGCTTCATCTCCAGCTTCTTCATCTGCGAGATATTTAAATTAATATTTTATAATTAATTACAAACAGAAAATTGTAGCGCAATGTCAGTAATGTGTTCCCCCAACTACTGACACATCAGTCAAATAGGTGCATTGGTGTTTCATATAAATAACAATGAGCTGACGATCAAAGATTAGGTCGAACCTGCGTCTCGACAAGCTGCGCGACAAGCGACTTGATGCGACGCTCCTCGATTGTCGCCAGGTGCTAAAATAGTTTGGATTTCAAGTCTATTTGTCAATTTATAATTTTTTTTCATTTGGAGATACACTATCGCCAACCGTCGCATTTAATCTCCGCTGCCTATGAATCACTCATGAAACACAACTCTCGTTGAATCAAATTTCGAAATAATACTAATTTAAAATGTTCTGAAACGTACCTTGGCCTTCACGGCCGCAGCTCCGAGTGCTGCCGACGCGGCAGCCTGCACCGCCTCGCTGCATGCGATCTTTGCCTGCAATCGATCGAATATTAGGTTACGGTACGGTAATTACCGTCTATTGAATGTAAGAAAATATGAATATTTATTTTCATTGGTGAACCAATTGCGATCAGTAAGAATCGGAAAACAAGAACCTATGAAGGAGGGGTGAAACGCACATCTCACAGGATGACAAATTACTTAAAATACAAACTGATCGCGACCACGGATAACTTAGCTACCGTATCATCAATTGAATTCAATAAATTATTAATATTTGTATCACCCTTATAAATCTCCAGACCATAAATTTTGACATCAACCTAGAACGTAAGAACAGCGATAGAAGCGCACATCTCACGGGGGGTCTAATAGCGTAAAACAAAAATCGCGCGCCACCTCGTCTAACATAAGATTGCGATCGGCTATGATCGATTACGAATCCTACCGTACTCCCTATCCCCAGCCGATCTATCGTACCTGTTTCTCGATTCCCTCGCCCTCCTTCTCCTCATCCTCGCCCGTCTTCGCCTTCTTTTCCTGGAAAAGGAAGATCGTCACCTACAGTAATCCACAGTGGCGCATTTCGGAGGTTCGCTAGGCCAGATTCGATACTTAGCTCGCTGGAGCGCAGCTAATGAACGAGGTGATCGGTGGGTCAGATTTGGGTTCGATGGGTCATTCTCATGACTCGTACCTTCTCGAGTGCCTTCTTCCTCTCCTCCTCCAGCTTGTCGCACTCGTCCGTCTCCATCTTCTCCTCCTTCGAGGGCTCGGCTGCAAGCAAAGCAATCATAATATTTTTGTACTGCAAGGTTCGTCGGTGTGATTGCTTACGCGAATGCGAGAACACTCACGAGGAGTTGGTGAAACACGAATGGACCGAGTTACGCTAGGCTCATTTTATTTTCGTAATGATATGCTGAACTTTATTACAAATGAAGTCCCACAACTCTCACAAGCAATTTTTTGTGAAACATAGACCAATTGAGATTTAACAACAACAAAATCCTCTACTACTACCACCCTTATTGACAAATTAGAAAATTGAAATATTTGTTTGTTCAAACCAATGCGCACAACTCAGCACACGCCAGGCTCTTTCCCAGTTTAAAGAACCCTGTGAAACACCAACAAATCTAGTCATTGCTAGAATTATCGGGTATCACATTCTTGCGAAATTTCCTCATTATGGGACTGTTTTGCACCATGATAACTCATTAAATCAATACCCGCTACCGTACCATCGGTGGCGATGCCGCTCTTCTCGAGACCGTAGTTGCCGTCGACGATGCCCGTCTTGTCGAAGTGCGCCTGCAAAATATGATATTAGTGGAATATCGGAGACGCTTTGCGGTCGCGTCGCGTCCGCCAGACTCTCTTCAACTAGCACACTCTCTCTCGTTCGCTCTAACCGAGGAGAGAGCGCGCGAACTGGAGAGAGTCAGAGATAAACTACCGTACTCACCTGCACGTTCTTGGCGTGCGCCTCAACCAGGAGGGGCGGGACCTGAACAAAGACGAGATTACGGTAGTATTGATTGAATCATAATTATTTTTTTAAATTACAATATGTTAGATGAATTACTCCTGCAAATTCCTCGCTTCACCAATACTTCTTCAATTTCAACTAAGTGATTTTCCAATCGAGTTCAGACTGTTTCTCAAACCCAAACTCACTAACTCCTACTCCTTCATTATATCACCCGCTGCAACTTGGCCCAATCCTACCGTAATTCTACCGTTATACAGCAATCCTACCGTACCTCATCCTTCACTTTGGCGAACTGCTCGAGTGCAGCCTTGGTCGCTGCTGCAGCCACGCGCGGGTCCACCACCGAGGCGAGGAAGGCAACCTTTAAGGAGAAAATGATTCCCTGAATCAGGGACCCTGATCACTAATCGTCGCTAAACACAGTATCGACACCTCCAAATACCCTATCCGCCCTCTCATTTTCACATGCTCTCTCGCGTCAGCCCGACGGACGAGAGACCATCGATTTCAGAGGCAACCGCGCGCGCAACGCGTCTCCGATAGGTCACTAACTATGCACTCACCGTGGACATGACGGGGTTGCCCGTCTGCGAGAAGGGCACAGGCTGGTAGGCGAGCGGGCCTGCAAAGAAGATTATTGATTTATTAATTAGCTATACTTTTTTTAAAAATATTTTTGCAACCCAAAAGGGCATGAACTATGCACATGCAAGAGGCTAGAAGAAGGGCAATGAAAAAATACAAGTTTTAAGCACGATTTGACATATCGAACGAAGCGCGTGAGATCGTGTTTCAGGTTAATTATGAAATTGTGAACCAGCGGGAACAAGCGATGTTATTAGATTTCCTCACTCAAAATAAAATAACACTATCTAAACATTTGGAATTCATATTCATATTAACGTATCACATTTACGCATCAGATAGCGAGCAAAGGAATTTGAAGCATTGGTACATTAATACCTCAAGCAAACATACCCACACTGTTTCCAAATATATACAACCTAGTCAGCAAGCCGGCTCATACCCAATATATCCGTAGAGTCTACAGCGAAGATCCTACCCCGAATTCATAGTGCCCCGAACACAATAAAGTACCCAGGACGTCGGCGCCGCTCACATAAGGGAAATAACAATTTCCCGAAGCATACCCATACTTTACCCAAGAACCTCAGTACTGTAACCCGACCCCAATTACCGTACCCAGGACGTCGGATCCACCCTCCTCCAGGTAGGGGTCCATCGTGGGCAGCTGAAGGAAGCGCATGATGCACTCGTCCTGCGTGCGCGTACCGACGTGGTCAGACACCTGAGAAGTATTATTGTTATTATTAACTTTCTTATTATTCTTATTATTATTATTGTAAGCCCATCGGTAAGCACGTTAAAGATCCGTAAGCACTACCAAATAGTTTTTCTTGACGGACAACATTGTTAAAATTGTTTAGAAAGCCTAGAATAATCGCCCATTGGCCAAATCCAGGACTTGTCAAAGGAATGCGAAACAGCGATTATCCTGGCTCGAAACAAATCGCCGCCAGGATGCATTGATGTTATTTTTCTAAATATTATTTGGGTGTATATGAAAAAAAATTCATGCATCGTGGAATCAAGGGTATGGGTCGATTCAATCATAATTTAGAAAATATTTTATACTGACCAATCCTTCAATTCATTATCAACAAGAGCGTTGTACTCAAATATAAGATAACCTGATGAGGCACCCATCCCCCAAGTCGCAAAGTCAATTCAAAATACGTTGCTCAGGCACACACACCACACTCCCTTGCCCTTTACCTGGCGAGATCGTGTTATCTCCAAATCTCACACTCTCTCGCTTTCTCTCTGTCCGGCTAGAGATAGTGTAGTGCTCTCTCCATATCCCACACTTTCGCCTTCTCTAACCAGCTAGAGATCGTACTCTCTCCAAATCCCACACTCTCTCGCCTGCTCTCTATCAGGCGAGATAGTATGCAAAAAATACGACCTCACCTTGTTCCAGTCGTCTCTGAACATCTCAATGCCCTCCAGCAGCAGCACCGTCTCTTGGTCGGTCCAGTCGCGGCCCGGCGCCGCACCCTTCGACTGCAATCAATCAATAAATATTGATCTAGTACCGTAATCACTCGATCAACTGCTACAGTACTCCGTCATTCAATAACTACAGTATCTCATCTACCGTACCTTCATCGCAGCAAGCTGCTTGGCGTATTGGTCCGTCTTGAGGCCGACTGCGCCCAGCTGCTCCTTCTTGACGCCCTCCTTGCTGTCCTGTAACAATGCCAATGTTATCATTATTATCAAAACAACAACAACAAACAATAATGAATGCCAAAATTACCTCAGACGACTCTCCCTCTCCGGCCTTGCCTCCCTCAGTCTTCTTTGAGGTCTGAAGCGAATATTAAAATATTAGTTTAAATACAAATAACTATAGGCAAAATGTTCTCGGTGGTTCAGTACTATATCGTTTTTGTCTTTCAGGTGTTTTCAGAACAGACCGCGAGTTTGTCGTCATCGAACGGGCGATTTTTTGCCAGGTTACCGTGGCGGGGAGTCGAACCAGCGGGTTGCTGGCGCCAGCCTCCGCCGCCTCACCCGTCTGCGCCACAAGTGTCAAGGGCGGGAGGAGCGATGGGTGCACTATGATCTCGTCACGCGCCTTTGTCGCTTACTACCTCACTATTCAGAACCTAGTAAAGAGCGCGGGAAAAGAGCAGAGCCCGTGTTCAAGCCCAAATCCACTTGCAATATCGAGGTCTGTTAAAAAGTGGAGAGCCAGTGCTAAAGCCCAATTCCACTGACAACGTCGCTACCTGTTCTGATAAATGACAGAAACGCAAAAACACCGGGAAAGCATTTCTCCAGCATTATGACTAAAAGATGAAACTCAAAAGTACCTGGAAGCTGCTGGGCAGCGGGGCGATTGGCTGCACTCCCATGGGCGTATCCGCCAGCACCATGAAGTGCGAGGTGGGCGGGGGCGCGATGGGGGCAGGGCGGCACTCAGCGTCCACCTGCAGGGGAGAATCGTCATAGCTAATTATCGTTTCTAGCTGTGCTTATCACACAATAGCTACCCTAAAGCGTGAGATTAGGCTACTGCCTCTACAATTAATGAGTACAATAATCGCCATAGACAGGGTTGGAAATGCATGACAAGGTAGCGAGAACGCCACGCCTCCCCGTAACCTTTTTTCGTCAATCCAAGGAAGAGGGCTAGCGGATTCGTTATCTTGCCTCGAATTACCAACCCCAAGGCAAAAACAAGAACAAGTACCGCTCGTTTCCTCACCTGATAGTTGATGAGTCCCCACTGCTCGAGGAAGGCGTGCACTCTGCAATGTTTTCATGATCCCTGATCACACATCTGACCCGACGAACTACCGTACCTCAGAATGGAGCAGACATCTCCGGCCAGGTTCCTTCTGCAGGCGGTCGCCGAGAGATACTCGTACGGATTCAGACGGTAGGTGTCGAGCATGAAGTTACGGTAGGCGAGATATCTGAAAGGGTGAATTTGATTATTTGAGGCATACGGAACAAAAAAGATTGAACTACTGAAACGCCGATGTATACATAGCTAATGTGAAACAACGGAGCACCAAGTTTCGAACATATTTTAACGTTCGATTTTTTTCTTTCAAACTGCATCAGCAATGGGAAACTGACTTTTTTTGTTTAAACACACCATTTCATTGTACTTCGCGAACGTTAGATCATAAAAACAAAATGTTTAAGCCTGATTGGGTTTTTTATTTGCGCCTAGCATCGGATTGACCAGTTCGAATTCCGCGCGCGTATATCAAAGAAGTGAAACATTGAAGCGCCGGGATTGAACGCAAAACAACGAGATTCCACTCACACTTCCGCCGTCTTGCTCTTGTTCTTGCCGTTGAAGAACTCGGGCACCGCGCGCTTCTCGATCGAGTGCACCCTGCCAATCAAGAAGATTAATTAACATTCTTTAAAATTAAAATGAACATACTGTAAGAGTAGAATGCGAATTCTCGCGGTACGGGGAAATTTTTTACTGTGAATATTTTCCCGTTCAGCCAGTATTGTTGTGCTCCGCATTATATTCTTACAGTAACCATTTATATTCAAAAACCTACTTATTGTAGTCGAACCACGCAGAGTACGACGGGACAATCACGTAGTGCGATTGCTCGATCGCCACCGGTTGATCGGACGAGTCCTGAATGTATCGATTTAAATTATTTTTTTTAAATAATAAAGTCAAATAGAGTCCGATTAATGGTACGCGCGTCCTACAGTGCTAGAACATCATCACATTATTTGTAGACTAGAAAAGCAGTTCATATTGAAGATCTCAGAAGACAAACGCCCATATCACTACAGTGAAACCGCAAAGTCACTGCTCATGCTCACCACAACAAAATGCCTCTCTACGCCACATTAGCTTGATCCTAAGCAATCCTTTGATTGTAGGGGCACAGACGGGGCATTTTACAACTGATTTTAAAATCAGTTATCGATTTGCGACTACCGTACGTCGCCGGTGGTGACAAGGTACGATAGTAGATTCTGGTCGTTCCCCTCACCTTCTCCTTGATGCCCTCCTCGTCGAGGTCGGCCAGCTTGCCGCCCTTGGGTGCAGCGAACTCCGCGTCCTTCTCCTTGCCTGAATTAATACAATATTTACATTAAAAATTGAATATAATCCGAGGATCATTAATTATCCCCATCCACTGTCCACTCGCGCTCATCAGTCAAAAGAGACGCGTTGCTGTGGTTACAGCCAGAACAGTCAGCGCCTCTCATTCATACCATGGGCAAAGTCGTAGCGGACTTGAGGTAGGCATAAAAAGTGATTCTAAAGCGGTTACATGCATATGGAGGGAAGGGTTGGACTCCTTTCCACAGCATGTGCTCTTCCCATTAAGGCTAGGTAATAGCGAAAGAATGATACCACATTTGCCCTGGAATTAAGAAAATGATCAGACTATAATTAGGAGCAAAGTACTGGCTATATGAGTGAGATAGGCAAAAGTGGCCAGAATTGCATACGAGATTCAGGTTTCAGCAGGGCGACTTCCAGAACAGCACCGAATTCAGCAGGATATAAGTAAAAATGTAACGTAAAAGCAGTCGAAACAGGTAAGCAGAACATAAGGGTCGGGAGCTTCTTGGGAGTGGCAATCATGCCAACGTTTTGAAACAACACTGGCCCGTGAGCAGCGCTTAAGAAAGGAGGCAAGGAAGCTGCCCAGAAGGGAGTTTAGAACATGGGAAGTTAGCGAACCTTTGGGCACAGCTACTGCGCTGACGCCGCTGTTGCTGCGCGAGTCGCCGTCCTCCTCCACCTCCATCGTCGTGTCGGCGGCCTCGTCGTCGTCGCGCTTACGCTTAGCTCCTCTTAATTAGTTAATTAATTAAATAATTAAGTAAATATTTAAGTAAATTACTCTACTGTTTGGGTGGTAGCCCCCACGCATTTATGTCCGCTGTTACTTTACCACTGATCTTCTAAGTCAGCTTGAGGAGGGTAGCGCGTGTCCATTTAAACCACCTTCCCAACTCAAATAATATGTTTCCATTTAGGGAGAAGTAGGGGAATGGTTGCCGAAATACACAGTCCAAAAGTAGCCGACCGATCAGGAAAGTAAATCGGTAAAAATAGTCGAAAATCGCACCCCTTTCTCATTGCTGGCGCCACGGTGGATTAGCTGTTAGGGTGCCGAGACGGAAACTGCACCTGCAAATTGATAAATTAAGTACAAATATTGAAAGAAAGCAGTAGAAAACGAGCGGAAACGAGCAGCGATGCATGAGCAAGATAAGGAGAGCAAATTCAAGCCACAGAGCGCTAACTAACGAGCTAAATTGGCGACTAGGGCGGGCAAAACCGAGAAGGAGTAATTATCGATCAAGTAGAACGCAAAAACATGCAAGAAAATCGATCAAATACCGCGAAAATAGGTTGAATAGCAGGCCAAATTTGAACGCGGAGTCGAGTAGAGAACGGACAGGGTTGTCAAGGTGGTTAGAGAGCTAGAGAGAACGGCCAGAGACCAAGCTAAAGTAGGAGAGTGCGACCAAGAGACCACGCCGAGGCAAGAGCGACAGACGATAGAGCACGCGCCAGAGACTGCGGGAGCACGAGAGAGTCGGCAGACGGACAGCCGGAACGCAAAATGGACATGAGCGCGGGATTCAAATCGCATTTTTATCGAGCACTGACTTTTTAAATTTATTTTTTTTACAATTTAATTTTGTTGTTTTGAAGTGACTTATTAATTCGATTATCATGTAAATTGACTTGGGAACAAGGTGAGAGACGAACTCGTCCCCTCATTCTCTCCCTTTTCCTCGCTCAAGAATGGTTGCCACGGTCTCGAATCGCTCGACCTCCACCAACCGTATTGCTGGATCTGTGATTACTGCCGAGGAGGTACGGTAGGGTTACGGTAGCTGAGGGGAACGGTAGGACGTGGAAGCTCGTAGGTAGTGAAGTGAGGTACTGTATCTACAAGAACTGTGGGGGGATGACCTGGCACCTGTTCTTGAGAAGTTAATTAGCATGTGCTCTACGAGTGGGTCACTGCTGTCGAGAACTGACTGCCGTATCTGCAAACCATAGGACTACAGTATCCCTGATTCAATTGATTGCAGGAGTCTCGCTTCCGGATGATGACCAAGAACCAGAAAAACCTACTCGAAGTGCAGGTATGACGCAATCATCGAGGATTACTGTAACCAGATAACGTCATTCCAACCGTAACCCTGAGCTGATCACGGCATTGCAGAATCCGTTCAAGCGCGAGATCAACAACTCGGTGTCGGATGAGGACAATCACACTGTAAGTTTCGCAATTGGTTCCATACAGTAACCCTCAGATACCGTAACCCAATTCAGGATGATAAGTTCATCGTGCACCAGCACGCGGCCGACCTGCTGACTTGCGTAAGTTTCAGAATATTAAATAATGACGTCATCTTATTTTCGAAATGATGACGTCACTTGCAGACCAACGGCCGCGTGAGCTTCAACAGCGAGCTCATCGGCAAGGCCGTCGTCAAGTGAGATTCTACTGTACTCTCGGAGCTACCGTAAACCTGATAATGTCACTCATATTCTCGCTACCGCCGCTGTTATGCTGGCATTACCGTGGTCTCGCTACCATACCCTGGGCTGTCACTACGATAATCTCGTTACTGTAACATGTCCTCGTCACTACCGTAGTCCGGCTACTGTTACCTGACGGCTCCGCTACTGGACTCTCGCTGCCGTAACTTGGCGAGGCCGCCACCGTAGTCTCGGAACTACAGTACAATAGTCGTGGCGTGACCAATTGTTTCGAAACTACCGTAACCCCTCACTTCATCTTCCTGATCGTCGTGGGACCAGAGATCATTTCAGGTGCAATCTGAAGATCAGCAACCTACTCGAGCGTCCCATCGCCTTCAAGGTTTCCAAAACGTCTCAAACTGTAGATCAAGTCGACTTGCTCCAAGCTCTTCCACATCAAGACGCCGCGCGGCATCCTGGCGCCCTTCGGCAACATCACCGTCACGGTGCGGTGGCCACCTTATTGAAAACTGATTTTAAAGTCAGTTGTCGATGGTCAACCGTAATCTTCTAATTTGCAGATCTCCTTCCGCGGTTCGTTCATGCCTGCCGATCTCGCGCACTACATTGGCGTCTGAATGTAGATCGAATGATAGAATGAGTTCGAGAGTGACGTCAGAGAAGCGTAGATAAAAGATCACGCAATGTCATGCTAGGTAGATCAAATATCACTCTGCAGATCTTCGAAGACAAGCGTGACAAGGAGGACTTCATGCGTCGCATGTTCATCTCGTACTCCAAGGTAGGTCACCGATCCACTACCGAGACCTACCGTACTCCCACTTAACACAGCTAAAATACACCTCTGTGCCAATTGATATCGAAGTTCGATGTGTTATATCACTACTGCTACCGTAGTCTCTAAAGTACCCGGCTACAGTAACCTACCGTATTCCGTTTCTACGGTACCCGGCTACAGTAACCTACCGTATTCCGTTTCTACGGTACCCGGCTACAGTAACCTACCGTATTCCGTTTCTACGGTACCCGTCTACAGTAACCTACCGTATTCCGTTTCTATGGTACCCGGCTACAGTAACCTACCGTATTGCAGACAGTCAAGCAGAGCGACACTTATCTCACCGTGCTGCGCAAAATGAAGCCGGATGAGGCCATGTCCGGATCGAAAGAATAGAAGAGGGAGACAGAGGGATGGTAATGAACAACACTGGGCGATAAATGATACTCTATCGAGCTTGGGGCAACATGTGATCGAAATAACTGGGAAACAGTGGTCAAGAGCTGCGAACACTAGCAAATGCTTCACTATTTCCTGTGTAGCTCTCAGACTTTTGTGATTATAATGGAAAACATGGGACGGACATGGCCAAGAGAAGGAAAGTAAAATAACTCTCTTCAGTCTGCGTACTATCTAGCCGATATGTGTAGCGAGGGAAAATGCTTTATGAAGAGCGAGGGAAAATGTTGCATGGAGAGACCATTTCTCGAGAAGCCGTAATCCAGAGAATTCTTGCATAAATACTTTAAGTAAATAAGTTAAGTTTATAAGTTAAGTTAAATAAGTTTGCATAAATAAGTTCTTGCATAAATACTTTTTTGATTTTCATTATAGATCTGCTCCCACAACATGAATGGGATGTTCTGATATGCAACCACGTGCGAATTTGCACGTTCTAAACTACGAAATATTCCCATATTAGCAACGAAGGAACATAAAATTAGCTTTGCAAATCAAAGAAGGAAATCGAAGCTTCTTCGTAGAGATGTTGTTTCTCCTCCTGCTGTTCCTTCTACCTACTGCCGCTAATTCCAAGGTAACTGATTGGCATTAGAGTTAGTATTTAGGATCACCGTTTTTTCATGGTTCTGATTCACTCAACCGGTCAAGCTGCGAGAGAGTGTGTAGACTGGAGAGACCGGGATATCATGCTCGAACTCTAGTTGTCATACTCCACTTGTCTTCTAGAGATGACATTATCCGATCATTTCGATTGATAAAAAAATATCAATATTAAGCACCACCACCACGGTTCGCACGAATCCCATCACCATCACCACCACCCTGACCATCATCATCATCATCATCATCATCATAAGCATAATTCTACAACTGACGTGCAAATGACTAACCCAGAAACTCCCGAACCACTGACTATCTTTGCATCAGAACTAACAACCACCACTGGTACAACTTCCCCTCAATCAACGAGTAGAGCATCTACGACCATTTCTACTCCCGTCGAAACAACAACGATAAGATCTACTTCGGAATCAACGATCAGCCCAACTACGACAGTACCATCGACTTCCACAGCTCCAACCACCTCCGAACCAACCACATCCGAATCAACTACTATCCCAACAACCCCCGAACCACCGTCCAGCCCCACCACTCCCGAATCCACAACATGCCCAACTACACCCGAACCAATGACCACCACTAGAACGACGACAGCCGAACGATCGACAACCCCGACCACTACTGAATCAACCACCACCACTAAAACATCTAGAAAATGTTCTCTCGCATCTCACACGATCGAGAGAGCGTGGGAATATGCGAGATAATATGATCAATTTTGTAATGAATCGAAAGTGTGATACACCTTCTCTCAGTGTGTCCGCTACCTAAGTATGTACCGGCCTCTCAATTCCCTGCGCCCTGGATCAGCATCGGAAGCGTCACGTACTACAGAGAAAATGGTGAGAAAGAACAGAGGCCGGGAATACGAGGCCTCGAAACAGCTCCCCGAAATTTATAATACGAGGCTTAGTTTTGGATACTACATTTTTTGAGATATTGTGAAAGCCAAATGAGATATTGTAAATGAAAGAGAGCTATCTCCATTTCTCTGTGACCTTCTTTCTTCCCCGCAGAAAGCCATGAGTTATAAAAACCTTATTTCCAGGTATCGACTACATCAGCTGCCCCGACTTGTCTATTGGCGTAGGTTTTTCTAATGTTAAAAAATTGTCACTTGAATTTCACACCTATGGGGAGCATTACAGATGTGCTGCAGCAACAAAGAAGTAAGATCTCAAGGAGCTAGCACAGTGCAAGCGATAATCTAATATCATTAGTGAGAGAGCCTTTTTTTCTCCCTTTCTGCACTCTCGCATCTCTAGACTTGGGAATGACGTGAGAACAGAAATTCTCAAATGGCTTCATCACTCTTCCAATTTCGAAGCACCGCCCTTCGTGAGCTGCGGTAAACTCGCTAAGCAGAGATCAAAGACCAGTGAGAACTTAACACGCATAATAAAGAGTATTTTCTTTCGAAGCCATCCCTTCTTCAAAATTCTACAAATTCTGAATATTTTTAAATTTCTGAATTCAAAGTATCTGTCAAATTCAAAACTAAAAAAATTGCCCAAATGAGTAAGAAAAGCCATGTTGCAGCCACGTGCACTATCGTGCATCACCAAGCGAGCGGTGCCAGGGGGCTGATTAACATCTACCCTGGCGGCGAGCAGTATTGTCCCGGAGGACAAGTGGTGCAGTGGGCGAACGGAACGCCCATCAAGAGCCTCGCTTGCAATGCAGGTGGGATATTGTGGGAATATTTTGAAAAAAATTGCCCGAGAGGGAAATGAGTTAGATGTAAAGAAACATAAATCGCATGTATTAGTGGAAAATTGATCAAATTGGCACATGGCGTTACCGAGATGAAAAAAGGATGCATTTTTTAAAACTAAATATATTTCCAGAGAGGTTCACGATCGTCGATCAGGATGGTGCAGTTTCGCATCCGTACACTCATCCGAACCTCAGACGCGTTTCCGACCCATACGCACTCAACCTAAAATGCGCTCCACAATTGACAAAATGGAAACCCTTGCCAATCGAAGTGTCGTAAATATTAAGAACAGAATAAAAATTATTCCTTGATTCTTGAAATAATTATGATCAGTATGCAAGAATGGAAAAGAGATGCTGGAACAGGAACAAAACGAAAAAAATACTAATAAACTTTCATTGCACACTGTGATTGGCAAATAGTGCATCATCGCAATACTGTATTAGATGATATTCAATTCCAAGTTCTATTATCGTATGGGGCTAGTATAGTATTCACGATATTCTATCATACACCACTGTCATTATTTCCATATTGTGCAGTCATCCTTTCGCTACTTTAATTTTTTCATTTCAATTCCGAAAAAAAGACGCTAAATCTCGAAACCGTAGTCTTTCAATAGCATTTCGCAGATATTCTAAGGCCAAGAAAAATCACAGCAACGTGAGGTCACACATATTATTGATCCCAGTGTGAATATCGTCAATTCACTGTTTCTCTAATGTTACTACATTCCACACTGTAATTAGCAAATATGAATCATCGAAATAATTTATGAGGGATAGTAAAGACATCTTTTACATCGACGAGGATCGCACTCCATCCCCCTGCACGAAAATAAGTCGCGCTTGCCGGATCCGGGTCTGAAGGGAAAACATTAATAAAAATCCAAAGCGACAGTATCCCGGTACCCTACGTTGGCCCTGGTACCAACCTGAAGTTGGGACTTCCCAGGGCGAGGCTGGGGTTCTCTTCAATCTCGCGCTTGCCGGGTCCGGGTCTGAAGATAAAATATTATTCAAAAATTAAAAGCGACAGTATCCCTGTCCCGAACTGCGACTCTGGTGCCAACCTAAAGTTGGGTCTTCCCAGCGCGAGGCTGGGGTTCTCTTCAACCTTGCGCTTGCCGGGTCCGGGTCTGAAGATAAAATATTATTCAAAAATCAAAAGCGACAGTATCCCTGTCCCGAACTGCGACTCTGGTGCCAACCTGAAGTTGGGTCTTCCCAGGGCGAGGCTGGGGTTCTCTTCAACCTCGCGCTTGCCGGGTCCGGGTCTGAAGATAAAATATTATTCAAAAATTAAAAGCGACAGTATCCCTGTCCCGAACTGCGACTCTGGTGCCAACCTAAAGTTGGGTCTTCCCAGCGCGAGGCTGGGGTTCTCTTCAACCTCGCGCTTGCCGGGTCCGGGTCTGAAGATAAAATATTATTCAAAAATCAAAAGCGACAGTATCCCTGTCCCGAACTGCGACTCTGGTACCAACCTGAAGTTGGGCCTGCCGAGGGCGAGGCTGGGGTTCTCTTCAACCTCGCGCTTGCCGGGTCTGAATACAAAACATTTGTTGATAAATTTCAGTATTCCATATCTACAGTAAGCTGTAATTTCAGTATAGCCGCCAGTTATGGCTACGGGTAGCTGATTCTTGACCAAACCTTCTAGTGGTGGTTGTTGAGCTGTCGCCGTAACGATAAGTGTAACGCTTAGTAGGGGTGGCAGGAGGGTACGTGGCAAATCGGGTGACGGGTCTGAAAAATATCATTAAGAGTGATATCTGAAACATGCTTCTCCTGATATCTGGATCTTGTACCAACCTCTTAGTGGTAGTTGTTGAGCTGTCGCGGTAATGACCAGGGTAACGCGGGGCTGGAGGGTACGTGGCAACGCGCGTGACGGGTCTGAAAAGTTTCAGTGAGAGAGTGATATCTGCAGTATATTCGCCGGTGCTGGCCCCGGTCATTTCGATCTGGTCCCAACTACCGGTTCTGGTTCCGGGAATGTGGAACTGGCACCAACCTGATGGTGGTGGTTGTTGTTCCGAGGGTATCGCAGATTGGACACGGAGGGTACTCGCGCTTGCCCGGTCTGCAAAACTCATTCTCATTTCATTTATGCCAAACTACAGTATCCGCGCCTGATCTGCAGTATCCAGTGGGCACCCACCTGAAGCCTGGTCTGCCGTGGGCGAGGCTGGGATCCTCTTCAGTTTCTCGCTTGCCGGGTCCGGGTCTGAAGAGAGAACATTATTCATCTAACCAACTCTACATTATCCCATTCTCGCACTACGTTCCTGGTAGCAACCTGAAGTTGGTTCTGCCTATGGCGAAGTTGGGATCCTCTACAGCACGGGCGCAGATAGCCTTTTTTTACAGCCTTTTTTAAAAACGATGGCCAAATCGAGAGAAGCAAATAACGAAATTCGAAGTTAAAATTAAATTTTTCGAATAGCGGAGGAGAGGTTGTATGTCAGTAGTAGCTAGTAGATCGAAAAATTGAAAATTAATAAGTAACAAGAAGAAACAACGAGAAGCAAATTTAATTTAGAATGAATAGCGCCAGACAAATTTCGATTCCTGAGCAATATTCACTGCTTTAATCCGAGAATCTACTGAATAGTATTATATACAAACAATAATTGCGCCGAACAATAATTGGTATTACACTCTATTTTATTGAAAAAGCATTGTGAAAACATAGACCGACCGTTTCCCTACAGTTATTGTTCCCCACAGGAAAATTGTTGAGAATACAAGTATTTTACTGTGAGAATTGAAACCCAAGCAATGGTGTTAGTGCGAGTGCAGCGAGTGCGTTTGGGAGAATGAAAAAAAAGTGGCCGCTGGATGTTACGCGCGGAATATTTTAAACCCAGTTTGCGGTTCATACTCGGCCTCTCAATTTTCGCTCCAGTTCTACGCTGTTTTGGAGCTTTCCACTAAATTTTACTTTAATTTATAGTTAAAATTTCATTCTCGCCTGCTTGTGAATACCGCTTAGCCATTATGCGTCATAATTGTAACATTTTATTTCCATTTCACGTCAAAACAATTGAAAATTCGATTTCTATTGTGTTCACCTATCTTCGTCAATTTCACTAAAGTCAATATTATCTAGGTCGACGACCTCTTCTTCGTCATTGTCGTCGATGATGGCTTCGGCGGCATCGACGACCTCTTCCACGGTCAGTTCCTTCGGGTCGAAAGTCAATGCACCTTCAGAGATACGAGACTAAACATAAGGGGTAGTTGTCATTCAAGTAGTTGTAACTGAAATTAGCGGCTTTATCGGCGGGGAACTGCTCCATCCATTCAATTAACTTGGCCCGAATGATCGAACCATCATCATTGTGTTCAATGACATCCGCCATCGCTTTCTTCATTGAACCCCAGCCGAATTCTATGGGCGCGTACTCGGCCATGTAGGGCGGAGTTCGAACCAACGTCACCCCATATTTCCTTAGAGAGTTTATTTTTATTTTTTACGGTGCTTTTTTTACTTGGCCATCTCATCGACAACATAGACGTTGTACTCTCGTCTGTCTAGTTGCCTGAGTGCTGCCGCCATATCTCTCTGAAGAAAGTAATATGACACCCTCATTTCCTTCGATATAGACCTTCTTCTATGAGTCGGGGCAAGGCATTCCGTGTCTTATCAACCACTCAGACATTACAGCCTTCTTGTCATTCTGGCGGGGCATTCGATCCTTCACTCTATTTCATGGTTGTTTAGTTTCAGAGCATTATGTTGATAACGGAAATACCGGGAGTGGTATGCTGCGTTGTCAGAACTGGGGTCTTTTGCTGCAGAACTGGGGTCTTTTGCTTCATGTCTGCTTCAGCTTTAAGGGTAACGAAGACCTTCTCCACATATGCCTCGAATTCCTGTCATTTAGCCATTAAGCTTGCGATATAGTGGGCATATTATCTTCACTCATTGCAGGGCGTATTCACCTTCGCGTTCATCTCTTTATGATAGTCCCCCCCGTCATCTTCCTTTCCAGTCCTCCACACTTTCGGGCATCTGAAGCCATCGTGAGACAGACAGGCAACGATTACCAGTCTCTCCCCCTTCATCCACTGGGCACTGTTGCCGGCCTTAGAAATCAAAATTATTTGCTCATTTCCTCTGTAAGGAATCTCACTGTTAGACCATTCTTGAGGAAGGTAAGGGGAAATTTGGCGGCTTGGCAATCTTGCCATCCCATGCGGGGCCGCATCCCCTTGTGGACCCATGTCTCGTTGCAACTCCAAATGAGCAAATTTCCTGCTTTTCGCAGCTGGTCCATTTTCCTGCGAAAGCATAGCCATCTACCTATTCCATACAGTTTCTGAACCATAGGAAGTGGGCTTGCAGTCTGCAGAGGCCGGAATCCATATAGACATGTGTCCGGGTTTGGAGTTTTATGAATGAAAAGTCCATTCCATGAAGCAGAAGACGGATAGTAGGAATGGAGCAGGGACGATCTTTGTCCTTCTTTAATTCCATTTGGAGTGATTAACATGAACTCATCTAACCTCTCCAAGCCATTCACTTTTGCGATCCTTCAACTGTTTCAATGTCATTCGCTTGTAGACGGCGAAGAACTCCTTATGTGCGAACGTGCGCAGCTTAAAAAAATCTGTATTGCACTGTTCATTCGTGTTTCACACCTTGTCTATAGTCTCCATAGAGAAACTACCTGTTAACCGCTCTTGGATTGCCTTTTGAGACATGTTGACCTTAGGGGGGGGCACATGGGGGAAATTTCGTCAGGTCGCATGAGGGTCTTCCAGTTATTATCCTGGTCACGGTTTGAGGATGGATGGTGAAGAGCAGCGACCCTAGCTCGGCGGAAAGATCTCCGAGACCGTTGGCAAGGAGTAAGGAGTGCATTCGTAGAATAAGGGCCCTAGTTTTCTGACAATGGACAACTCTGGGTTGACGAGCCTTACTATTAGAAGAGGGTTTCGGAATGGACAACGGTTGAATGATTGAAAGAAACTGAGTGAGATGGAAACGAGGAAAGGGCGCCGACTTATGAAATTTGTTTGCAGGGACTCTGGCCGAAGGAGGAGGATGGGAAGAAGATGAGGACTGGAAGGAAGAAGATGGTGGAGAGGGGAGGAGAGGGGAGTGGGAAGGAGTGGAGATTGAAGAAGTAGGTGGTGTGGAGAACGAAGCAATAGATGGAGGATTATGGGGAGAGAAGACAATAGACGTAGTGCATGACTGAGTGGTAGACGTAACAGAATGGGAAGAACTGTCCGATTCACAATTCACGAATAGGGGAGAAATGGGAGACTGAACAAGGGAAACATAAGAATCTGAGATGGTAATGCTTGGAGAAGTTGATACAGAAAGGAGACGAGATGACAGGGGAGATTGCTTGGGAGATACGGCCTAGGAAACTGCTTGAAAAGTAGGCTATTCCTCTGCTGTGAGCGGGGGGTTATAGGAGGAGGGAGTGCCTTTCCAGGCAATCCAGAACGGAAAGGGGTACGATACAATTCTTTGAACTTAGGCGATGGAGAATTACTAGGGCGGGAAGAGAGAATGGGAGTAGTCAACGAGGGGAGAGATAGTCTGGGATGGATAGGATTGGTTGGGGAATTCGGGGTACTGAAGGGAGTTACTGCTTCCACCGACTGAATCAAAATTTTGACATGGGATCCACCGAATCATATAAAATTAGCACCTCCTCTCTGCCCTCCTCATCATCATCCTCGACCGTATATCTCGTCCGTCGTCCATTGTATTTTTTGATGTCGTCTTTATTTACGTTGTTCCGCTTTTGTATAGATTATCGAGAGATAAATCGCTAGCCGATTGTCATAGCCCATCCAATAACCGTTGATAATAAAAAACAAAGCATAAAATCATCGTTTATCCACAATTTAAAAAACAATGATGAAAGTAATCTATCGTTCTCAACTTTTTTCTTGAAGATGAACTCCATGAGGTTTCTCTTGTTCTTGAAAGCGTTACCCTTGGCACGAAGCCACCGACCGTGGTACAGGTGCTTGTCGATCTTCTTGGCCTCTCTGTACTTCTTGAGGAGACGGCGCGTACTGAAATGATCAGGTTTAGTGTGTCGACTGCTACATTGATGAACGTGAAGGAAACAAATGACAAGACAAGTTTAGAAAATATTCAAAAAGTTGAGTCGTGCGGCTCGCTGCTGCTCGAACCCGTGCAATTATGACGCTTAATGGCTAAGCGGTATTCACAAGCAGGCGAGAATGAAATTTAAACTATAAATTAAAGTAAAATTTAGTGGAAAGCTCCAAAACAGCGTAGAACTGGAGCGTAAATTGAGAGGCCGAGTATGAACCGCAAACTGGGTTTAAAATATTCCGCGCGTAACTTCCAGCGGCCATTTTTCTTTCATTCTCCCAAACGCACTCGCTGCACTCGCACTAACACCATTGCTTGGGTTTCAATTCTCACAGTGACAGACTTCCACTACTGTTGAAACACGTTTTACGAACATACATTTGAATAAGTGATTTATTCATTTTTCCAACTCCGATTTGAAAGCAAGAATTAAAGCTCTACATGGTGTATTATGAATCGCTTGTTGGAGACAAACGTAGAATACCTGCGAGTAACGACAAATCTACAATAAAACTATACTGCATTTCCTAATAAACTAGAATGAAATAAATTATTGGAACAATATCTGATCTACCTCTCTCTAAATAAACTCAAAATCGGGGGAAACTATGAACCTCTTTCTCGGTCTAACATGCTACATCAACTATAAACCTCTTGAAAAGAAATGGGAATTCTGAAATTGATAGATGAACACTGAAAAAAAAGATCCCCTTTCTCGGTCTATCATACCAGATGACAAGAAATAGGAACTCTGAAATGGGTTGGTGAAGAGTCAGATGTAAGAAATGGTAACACTAAGGAAAGGGGTCGTTGTCATTACAGCTGGCAGAAGACGTGTCCAGCCTCCTCCGGGTTGCTAGGCGTTCCATCGAGCTTCTGGACGACTTTCTCGATGGTGGGCAGCTGCTCGCACTTCTGAAAGCCTCTGATAATATTTTATTCATTGGTCAACAATAATCATTATAAATTTCGTGCAAAAATCTAACTTTTAAAGCTATATTTCAGAATGAATCAATGAATTGTTTCCGAGGTATAAGAAATTACTCCGAAGTAATCGCTTGTTTTTTTAAACAAGAAATATTGGGCAACGATAGTCTTCTCCAAAATATGTGAAATTTATATATTTGAATGAAAAAAAAGTAACAAGTTTGAAAAAAAAAATTAATTCACCCTCAGCACGCGTTCGACGATGGGGCAAGCTCTATTATAAGACGGGCACTTGAAACCGGCCTCGACCGCGAAGAGAACGGACACGCGTTTGGTGGAGCGAGAAGAGGAGAAGCTATTACCTTAGAATAAAGAGCCGAGAATTATCACAGAAATATAAATTGCTTTTGCCACTCGCTGACAAAAAATCGGAAATATGAGCAGGTATGAACCTGTGAATTTTATAATATTTTGCGTAAGCCATATTTTAGCCTGTTCTACATCCAATGACAACGAGCAGGATGGGAGTGTCGAGAGCGTCCAGAATCTTCACCAGCTTATCCAGATTCATGACCTCCTCTTTGCATTTCTGCTTATGTTAAAAATAGTGATTTTAAATAACCAATATAAAAAGTCTTATCGATATTACGAGCTCACTAAAATACAAAGCTGTTTTGTGTTCGAGCAAATATGTGAAAAATATGTAAATTTAGGTCCTCAATTAGGTTGCATGAGCTTACTCTTAGCTTAGTCAACTTAAACCATAGTATTACACTTAGTGTTACAGAACTAGTAGGGTTATGAACAATTTAGTAAGGTATCGTACCGGGCATATTGGCTGTTCGGCCTTAATCCCCATCCATATGCGTCCCTCGGTACTCATTCGAGCATGGGCGTTGAGGAAGACCAAATGCTGAATCGAGGGGAAAAAATCTCACTCCGTGCAGAGGTCAGGAACTGTAAAAAAAACTTTGTACAAATAGAAAGAATAGCATCAAATTTAGATATTTTGGAACTAGATAAATCGAAAATACATAAATTGGATATTTTAGTCACCAAGTGGGGCAATTCTAGTAGTAGCCGAATAAAAACACCACGTACCATTTCCTTCTCAAGTACGATATACTAATTTTCTAATTATTGAACAAAGAATACCGTGCAGCTGTAATTGAAATCCTTACGAGAACCCGAGAAACGGCCCAAGCTCCGATCCTAAAGAGTTTTATGAAAAAAATAGATCTGCCATTAAACAACGTTGCCAATGGTAAATTATGCTTCTATTTGCTTGTGTGCCTTTGGGAAATGCATATAGTTCGCACATGCTCAAATTCTGAGGATTTTTCAATCGTGTAGAGGTGCACAACGCGGAAGTGTGTCAACTTCCCTCGATCTTTCTCTGCACCCTTCTTTTGATGGAATGCATTGAGATGCTCGATAGACTGAAATTACGCCATAGAAACTGATGTCAAATGAGGCAAATAAAGTTCTGCAACGACTTATTTCTTTGTTATACGTGCAATTAGAAAAAAATATCTGCAGCGAAAAAAAGTACAACAACGAAGACAGAATGAATATTGAGCATTCCAATAGCATACATCGCTCAAAATCGTCATGAAGGCTACGGCGGACGTGAGGATGAGGGTAACGTTGGCGCCCAATATGGGAGGGAAGATGTCGTTGAGTGCACTTGATGATCGATCAGAGAGGGCTGAAAGGAGATAAATCAGAACCGTAAGAACTCAAAACGGCGCAACGTAGGTAGCCGCTTATATGTTATCGTTATGCACCATAAACTTTTTCATGGTGTGTGTTTAAGTGGCGGACAAGATATCTCCACCTGGGATCCATCGCGCTCTTCTTATTGCTCCTATCTCTGACCAACTAACTCCCACGAAATTTCATTGACTCCAACTTGGTAGTCGGTCAGAGTTATAAGAGAGAGGGATCCCAAGTAGACACCAAACTTGTGCGCCACTTGAAGACGCATACCAGAGTTTGAAGACACGCTCCGCCTTCCCCGAACACAATATAATGGTCATATCAAAAGGAGTGTACATTTTCTTCTCAACAGAGATTTTGAATTTTTTTTTTCAGAAATCACCTTGAGGCTCGGAGAACAAGAGAACGATAGGATCGAAAAGATGTAAGTCGAGTGCATTGTCCACGAAGAATCTGGAAAGATCGATATAGGATTGTTTAAATTCTCAATCATTTTTTCGTAGATACGAAATTGAATGGATTTAAAAACAACGGACATAAAATATTCACCTGAACATAGATTTATTCTGAATAATCGAAAATATTACAGCGAGAATTAATATAGCTATGCCCGACGTTAACAGGATGCTCTAAAGAAATTGAGGTTTAATTTCAATATGAATAGAACTTTCGGGGGGAGGGGGGGGGTGACATTTGCACAACAAATCGCCGTTCGCTTGCGATTCGAGGTAGCGACTTGGGAATTGCTTCATTGTTACCAGTATGTGCTCCCCTACATTTGCATATATAAATCTTGTTACCAGGCGGTCATGAGTTTCAACGTATAGGGGATCATGGAAATGCACATTCTATGAATAGGGATTAGTGGATTTGGAGTGAAACTCAAGATCGCCTGGTAACAAGATATATACATTCAAATATAGGGGAGCAGATTCTGGTAACAATTAAGCAACTCCTACGTCACTACCTCGAATCTCAAGCGCACGGCGATTTGTTGTGCAAATGTTCGTTGGGCAAATGTCAACCCCCCCCCCTCCCCCCACTTTCCTTTCGGGCAAGATTAAGTTTACAAAATTGATTTATGCAAATATCTTTTAAAAACTAACGCCGAGAAAGATGAAAGGTATGAGGAGGAAGGACGGTCCACGATATATTCCGATGGAAGCCATCACTGAGCACAGAAGAGAGACCGACAGAATAATGCACATTATCTGAAGTATATTTGTAAATAGACATGCACGCTTGATATTTTCAGTTTCAGCGCAAACTCACGTAGTAGTAAGCAACAACGAGCATGATAAATTTCGAAAATAATGAGTAAATATTTAAAGAAGAAAGGTTGTAAACTGACCACTCGAGCAGCAGAATCGGGTGCTAGGAGGTAAAGAAGGAGAGAGATGGCGAAGATTATAGAGGAGATCACATATGGGACCACATATGCTATCTGTAATTTGCGATTGAATGGAAAAAACGATGAAATTAGTTGTTTTTAAAGCGTCGTAGCAAAACAAAAATAAAATAAACCCAAGTAATAATGTGATAGAGAGGTTTAATAAGAGGGAGTGTAGAAGAAAGGAACATAACTCCGAAAATCGACTAGACAAAGGGAATCATGACGGTAAAGTGAAGAAAATCTTTCCGATTTTTTTCGGAATGAAAGCAATACCATACCTGATAGTCGAAGAACCCGCACCGAATGTTTCTAGGCATCCTGTAATAAATTGGATTGATTTTTAGAGAAGAAGAACTTAGAAAGAGTTTTAATAATATATTTTAACGGTTGCAGTTACCTCTTATAGGCACTTGATAACTAGATTTGTAAACATTTTTATCCGTACTGCATAATAACAATTGTTCAATAGAGCAAAACGAAGGACCATCTCCTAGTCCAACACGAGAGTTTTTATCCAATTATGAGCCTTTTAAACGTTCTTCAGCTTTTGATGCATGTACAACGTTTGGAGTAACAAGGAAGGCAATAAGTGAATTGAAACAGAACACTTACACAGAATAACACGTATTTAAAGTGTACCAAATGTATTTAAAGAGAATTCATCATCGGAAAATAAACATGGCGAAATAGGCGTTCCAAGGGGGGTGAGCGAGAAAAAGATAGGACAGAGAAAGAGAGCGTTTTGGGAAATTTGCCAGCTACTTCACAACAGCTGGAAAAATTCCAAGTCATTTCTTTTTAACGGCCCGGCTCTCATCTCGACACGAATGTTTTGGCAGTAAAACGCCGTTGGATGAAACACAACATGAGGCGATTGTCCAAGTAGATACATCGTTGATTTACCAACAGTAAATAAATACAAAAATACATCTAAGATAGGATTGCACATTTGCCGACGAATCTTTTCCTTAGCCCATCGGTACGGCTTTTTTGAGGGGTGGGCAAGAGATGAGACAGCGCAGAGAAAGTAAACTCTCGCGAATTTACATGCTCTCTGGCGATTGGTCAAGAAGCGAATTTTTCTGGAAATTTGTCATAGAATGCAGTGCATCGGGATTATCATAGTCGAACTTCCCTTTTTAAGTCAACGCTGTACAGACGACCAGTTTGCCGGTTGCCACAGCTCCACATCGACTGCGATCAAATGCTACGTGAATAATGATATCACTGCAGTCTATGTACCCGATGGCTAGGATGACCTCTTACTCGTCTCCTTTGCCAACCACCTCGTGCTATACACTAGTATATTCGAATAGGGAGAAGAGAAAACGTAGTGTTTGCTGTGCGAAATTGTGATATCACTTCAGTCCGATCTGTGAACCCGATGAATTTATAAGATGGGCGGGGGTGCGTGTATTTCTTCGTTCACGCATCGTCCTCGTTGAAGTGAGTGCGGACCTGAGAGGAGTGTAATGATGATCTTAAGGTTGACGCTATTCTTAGAATGAGTGCTTCCTATGATTGTTTCCCTATCCCAATCAAGCCCCCTCCTTTACGATCCGGGCTTCAGCACAATAGCCAGGATTACGACAACTCGTCAACTGGTCCTGGCCACTACTACAGATTAGGAATCTCCAAACAGAAAAAAAGTTGGCACTTCTTCGATATTTGGCCCACCCCCTTCGCATATCATTTCTCATTCCCTCCCCATCACAAAGGGGTTGTGCGACCGAAAATCAATGAGATATACCTAGAAATGAATGGGGTATAGGAGGAAGGGGAGGGGGTGGGCCAACTATCGAAGAAGTGCGAAAAAGTCTGTATGTTAGAGTGAGCACAGTGCGAGTGTCAGCAAGGCACTAGCTCGAATGAGAACTATGATGTCATGCCGCCTTTGATATATCAAAGGCTGTTTGACGACATAGTTCTCATCCGACACAGTGCCGAAAAGTGCGAGTGTCCCCGGTGCTATCCCACCTGCTCCAGTCCGAGTTCCTTCTTGCTCATCAGCCGCAGCTCGTACTTCTTCACCTTCCCCGTGGCAGTCCACGGGAAGTCAGCCTACGATAGGCAAGGATTACGGCAGCAGGACTACGGTAGGTCAACCAACCTCCTTCTTGATCAGCACGTACTGGGGAATCTTGTAGTGGGCGATCTGAAAAGGGACGATCTATTGAAGGAAGTACCGTATCTAGTTTATGCGATCGATAATTTGGCCCTAAGTAGGACGAGGAGAACGGACTCCTTCTACCATTCCCTCATCATGGGCACATGTCAAACTGACAGACAAATTCGAGTTCTCATCCGAATAGTATAGCTAAATCAAACTAGCTTCCGTAACTCTGGCAACAGTATGCCGGATCTACAAGGGAAGATCGATAACTACCGTATCATTCCCGGCTACCGTATACCTTGCCCTTGCAGGCCTCCTTAATCGTCTCGGGAGTGATGTTGGTGACGCCCTCGCGTAGTCTGACCCACGCGCACACAGCCTCGCCCATGCGCTCGTCGGGCACACCGATCACCTGTGTGACATGATTGAACTCAGGTAGTCAGTTGTGTGACAGCATAGAACTAAGGGTCCATGAACTATGAGTAGTCAGCAGATTTATTGACGTATACATTATTAGTAGAACATTGATGGCATTAAAAAAAACGAGTGTGGAATCTGCTCCATCGAACTACCGTACTCTCCCTACCGTATACCTGAGCATCGGCGACGCCTCTGAGCTTGAAGAGGAACTGTTCGATCTCGGTGGGGTAGATGTTCTCGCCGCCTCGGATGATCTGCATTGCAAATTTCATAATTTCATAGCATGTATAAAGAAAAGATTGGGAATCGAAAACGGAGCCAGAAACGGATATTAGAAAAGACGAATTTTAGCGGAACCAGGGCCGGATATCAGAACCATGTCCTTGGTGCGGCCAACGATGTTAGTGGCGCCGTCGTCCGATATGTAGGCGGTGTCTCTGAAAGAAGCATTTGTTGCCATTTGATAATCAATTTTTGAACTGGAACGAATGTGATCATAATTGTTGCATTGCCCAGATGTATTGCTCAACAATGTGTACGTATCTTACGAAGCACTAATCAACCAATCCCTCCTAGTACGCCAAGAGTTGTGATTCACGATAAGCTAGCCTATGCATAGTTACAGTTTTATAGAGAAGTGACTCGTTAATCGCCCCCGTGTGGTACCGTATCTCACCAGTGTTTTGTATCTCACCCTGTGTAGTAGCGTCACTCACCCCGTGTGGTACCACCGATCGGGCGTAACCTCCTTCCTCGTGCGCTGCTCATCGTTATAGTAGCCGCGCATGTTGCAGTAGCCTCTCAAAGGGAATAACTTTATAGATTGGTCTTTGATCTTCAGTCGGAATCCCAGATATTTCGTCATATATAAGGAAGCATGGGGAGCGGCGTAGTGAAAAATACTGGACATACTAGTTGATCTTTGATCTTTACCTCGAGAGCAGCTCTCCCTTGGTGCCTCGGGGCACGACTTGACCCTCGTCATCAACGACCAGCAACTGGAATAGATTGCATTTATTGATCAATCGATATCTAACAGTCTTTGATCTTTATCACTAGTTTCGTATTTCCATGCGAGAACAATTCTCAATTGGCTCTCTCAGTTGTTTCAGGTTACAAATAAGCTGCTTGTTTCTACCGCAGTGACTGTAACTGATGATAGAATGGCTGGAATAAGAATTTTATAAAACTACTGTACCGTACCTCCACGTGATCCATCACGTATCCGACGTTCTTGATGCGCTCGGCGGGCGGGTGATCGAGTCGGGACATCGTCACCACCGGCGACATCTCTGTACTGCCTGCAAATATGAGAGTTCAAAGATCAACTAGGCTAGATCGGATGAAAAATAGACGTGACCGTGTTCTTTTCATTGCACACCCTTTCTTCGATCTCAATCGAAGGCGTGTGTGAGTTCGAAATAAAACAACTGCGATGAAAGAGATCTTACATGTGTAAAATAACAAAAATAGTGGGGAAGCGAAGGATCAAAGATCAATCCTCTCACCGTAGAGGACAGAGAGATTGCGCATGCCGAGTTCGTTGACGAGTCGATCGCAGAGGGCGAAGGGGCACGGAGCACCAGCGATGTAGCCTGCAAGGAATTATACGGTAGTTATACTGCTCAACTACTGACAGAAACAAACATGATTATACTGTTTATATCATTTTAGAGCGAAATCACAGTGCATATTTGGCAAGGATAGACATTAAATACCAGTGTTCCGATAATTACGAAAACTATTTTTCCTGATCTCGTTGCTTCCGTCATTTTGCTCACCGGCATTGAGCGAGTTGACATTGAGTCCCCTCTCCTTGATCTCCTCCAGATGCTGCAGAATGTCGATGAACATCGTGGGAGTGCCGTAGAGCGACGTACAATGCTCCTTCGCCACAACCTGAAATTTAAGTTACATACGGAAGGGAAAATATTCGATAACTACTGACTAACACTACGTGAGGCAGTTAGGTTCGCTAAGATATGGGATCTGGCCAATTATTATATTTTAAAAGATCGCTAAAATAAAGAAAGCTAAATCATCTATGGTATACCTCGAGTGTCTTGAGCGGATTGAAGCCAGCGTCGGGGAATACGGTAGTCTGCTTGTGGGAGAGGGCGTTGAGGACGCCCATCGTGCTGCCGAAGCAGTGGTAGAGCGAATTGGGAATGCAGATGATGTGGTCCTGAAAGGAAGGTATTTGAACAATAAATAATAACAATTTATAATATTATTAACACAAATATCAATGATTAGTTCAAAAGAAAACACTATTATTCCACCATTCCACATTCTAATCGGCTAGACAGAGCTATTGAACGCGCAAAAAATTGAAGCAATCAGGGTGTTGTAGGGTTTCGTGCGCATTATGAAATTTAAAGTGAACATCCATGAACGATGGTGATTAAATTTGTAAAATAAAAATATATTCACAAGGATAACAGATTAAATTAAACTATAAACATTTCGATGTCAAGCAGCTTGTTAGTAGTTTGGTTTTGTCTTCGATTGCTCTTTGAAAATTGACTTTTCTGTTATCTAACAATAGCACCCTCATACATAAAAAATAATAATTGCCGCATTGTATTCTATAAGGGGGAGTAACCCTGAGGGCACAAAAATTGAGTTGGCAAAAAACGAATGGTGAGATTGTTTAGAATAACAACGCCCTCTAATAAGGAAAGTACCATCAATACCTATATATAAAGCGCAGTGTGACTCCGTCTGACCGGATTGCGAAATAGGGAGGGGAGGGAGGGATGACGTTAGGAAGGCATCAATCCATTACCGTATACCAATCAATAATTAGCATTGGGTCAACTACCGTATACCAATCGATAATTAGCCGTGGGTCACCTCTTATTCCGTGGGTCAGATTTATGATTTTGATCTTTGATCTTTGAATTACCGTATGCCAATCAATAATTGGCATTGGGTCAACTACCGTATACCAATCGATAATTAGCCGTGGGTCACCTCTTATTCCGTGGGTCAGATTTATGATTTTGATCTTTGAATTACCGTATGCCAATCAATAATTAGCATTGGGTCAACTACCGTATACCAATCGATAATTAGCCATGGGTCAACTGTTATTCCGTGGGTCAGATTTATGACTTTGACCTTTGATCTTTGAATTACCGTATGCCAATCAATAATTATTATTGGGGGCAACTACCGTATACCAATAGATAATTAGCCATGGGTCACCTCTTATTCCGTGGGTCAGATTTATGATTTTGATCTTTGAATTACCGTATGCCAATCAATAATTATTATTGGGGGCAACTACCGTATACCAATAGATAATTAGCCATGGGTCAACTGTTATTCCGTGGGTCAGATTTATGACTTTGACCTTTGATCTTTGAATTACCGTATGCCAATCAATAATTAGCATTGCGTCAACTACCGTATACAAATCGATAATTAGCCATGGGTCAACTGTTATTCCGTGGGTCAGATTTATGACTTTGACCTTTGATCTTTGAATTACCGTATGCCAATCAATAATTAGCATTGGGTCAACTACTGTATACCAATCGATAATTAGCCGTGGGTCACCTCTTATTCCGTGGGTCAGATTTATGATTTTGATCTTTGATCTTTGAATTACCGTATGCCAATCAATAATTAGCATTGGGTCAACTACCGTATACCAATCGATAATTAGCCATGGGTCAAAGCTTCTAGAATGTTCCAGAACGTTCGAAAATATTCTAAAGCTTCTAGAATGTTCCAGAAAATTCGAAAATGTTCCAAAGCTTCTAGAATGTTACAGAAATTTCAAAAATGTTCCAAAGATTCTAGAATGTTCCAGAAAGTTCGAAAATGTTCCAAAGCTTCTAGAATGTTCCGGAACATTCAAATCAGTGATTTAAAAGAAATGTAGGCATTTCTGCATAGGTGCGGCAAAGAATATAGAACATTCTAGAAGATCTTTTGAAGCGAGCATGAATAGCAGCAATTTCACATTGGACTTTAGCGCGCGCTCCTTCCATCATAACCCGGAAGTTCCTCCTCTCCCGCTGAGCCTTCGTGGCTGAGAGGTTGATGGTTGGAGTTGAACTAATGACACTGGGGGTTCGAATCCCGCGCGATTAAGGGACCTTTTGCCGATGTTGTAAGGTGTCCTCTTAACGTCAAGAGTTTCGAAACCCTCATATAAAGTTCCAGAGCGTACTAGATCTTTCTATAATCGATTGTTCGAAACTTCCAGAAAGTTCAGGAAATTTACCATGAAAAGTGATATAAGGAAAGCACTAGACAAGGAACTCTAACAGTAGTCAATAGTCTACAAAAACATGGATCCGTCCACTTCGTCCAACGACGCCCCACCAACCGATGCTCATCTCATAAACCTTCCTCCCTCTCCGTCCGTATCACAGGAGCCAATCGCCAGCAGAACTCGCTCACGGCTGAGGTGAAAGCTTATTTAATGTTGTTCACTGGAACCGAGATTGTAATTAGCATAATAGAGATAGTGAACTTAATTTGTGGTTAGTGCATTCCTAAGTTCATTAACACTACTTTTTACCATAATTATCTATACTTAGTATTAAATAATTCAGAAACACTGCTGAAGCGGAAAGGAGCAGATCACGCCGTGCGAGCGAAAATCCGCAGCAGACGGAAACGAGACGCACCGCAGATCAGGAAAGGCAGAGCATCAATGACTGAAGAGGAGAGAGAAGAGGTCAGAGAACGGGATAGAGAACGAGACAGGAGGAGGAGAGAGGAAGAAACGAATGGAAAAGGAGGACAAAGAAGGATGGATCATAGAGAGAGGATGAAAGCACACAGGAACGAGGAGAGGGAAAGACTGGTGACAGAGCCGAATTATCTCGGCGCAATGGACACCACATGCAGCAACTGCGGGGCCCGCTTCTTCTCAGGTACGCCAAGTTTAATATTACCGTTATCCAATGTGACGGTGCATTTTGCGTGATTTTCGCCGATCATAGGAAACGAGATAGTGTGTGCTATGAAGAGAGCGCCTCAGAAATTGCTCAGAAAATCCAGGAGATTCTAGAACACTCCATGATGTTATGAAATATCTCTTTCCATTCTACGCTCTCTCCATGTTCTTTCGCTAATTGAAGGAATATTAATGCGGAGCAATTCGATATCTCATTTCTACCGTAATCCCTCTGCAGGAGAAGTGAGTGGAAGCACAGATAAAATCAATCTGTGCTGTAACTTCGGTTTGGCAACCACAATCGAGGACAAATTCTCTGATTTCCCCTACCAAATCCGCACTCTCCTCCTCGATGATTACCCTCAAGCCAAGAACTTCCAGAAGTTCATTCGGCAGTTTAACTCTGCCTTATCAATGGCTTCCATGGGCGCTCAGCTCGATATCCCGAGGGGACGTGGCCCATTCTGCTTCCGTATTCACGGGCAGGTGTACCATCTTGCCGGTCTCCTTCATCCAGAACCTGGCCAGAGAACATCTTACGGTCAGATCTACATTCTGGATACCGCCCAAGAAGCCAGTGAGAGGCTGGGTAATCCCGCCAATGTAAACTGTGATCCTCAAGTGATGGCTGATCTCAGCGGCCTGATATCAAGGGTTAACCCCTATGCCCAGGCCTACAAAATGCTGGCTGAGGTGGAGGAGAATGAGGAGAGAAATGAAGCCGAAGAAGGCCGAATAGCTGCCCCCGTCCGCATGATCTTTGATACCTCTACGTCTAAGGATCCCCGTAGATACAATGTGCCCCAAGCAAATGAAGTGGCCGTTGTCTACGTGGGTGAAGACGACGATGTGCCTGTCACTCGATCTCTGGCAGTACATCCTAAAGGGGGAGGACTCATGACGATTCGGGATCTCGACAAGATCTGCGATCCCCTCACCTATCCCATATTCTTCCCCACGGGAAAGGACGGGAGGCACCCTGAACTAGAGAAGAAGCCATCGGGCAGGAAGAGGACTCGAATCACCCAGAAGGAGTACTACAGCTACCTCATGATGGTGCGAGAAGGACAATTCAATCCCATCCACCATGGAAAAGCCCTCTTCCAGCAGTTCGCCGTGGACTCCTGGGTCAAGGTAAGTACATTTTCACTTAGAATTCGCTTTATTACCTCAATATATCTGACTTCCCATCCATTTTAGATCGAACAAAATAGACTCAACTATTTCCGCTCAAACCAAAATCAGCTTCGGAGCGCCTCCTTCCGGGCTGTACAGGTATGCAAAATTAAAATAATTTTCAAAATAGAATTTCTCAGAGTTTGATTCCCATGTTTTGATTTTTCAGGACTATCTTGCGGGAGATTCTGATGTTCCGGGAAAGAGGACCATCCTCCCTTCGACTCATCCGGGTAGTCCTCGAGCGATGACCCAGGACTTCCAAGACGCGATGGCGATTGTCTCCAAATACGGCAAGCCCGACATCTTCTTTACTTTCACGTGCAACCCCGCGTGGAGGGAGATCACCGAGAATCTCGAGCCCGGTCAGACTGCCTCTGATCGACCTGATCTCATCTCAAGGGTCTTCAAACTAAAGGTGAGTTAAATATTAACTCTCTCTTCTCAATTGACTATCCTAATTTGCGTGTATCAGGTCGACAGGGTATTCGACGATCTGCTCCATCGCCACAAGCTCGGCCGCGTCATTGCCTATATCGCAGTGTTCGAGTGGCAGAAGAGAGGTCTCCCTCACGTTCACATCCTCCTCATCATGAGTGAGGACACAAAGCCGCGCACTCCCGAGGACGTCGACAGGTTAGTCCAAGCGGAGATCCCTGATCCCGAGACGGACCCGGAGCTGTGTCACATCGTCACCACGAACATGCTCCACCGACCTTGCGGTGCACTCAATCCAGAGTCACCATGCATGAGAGATGGGCAATGCTCCAAACGCTTCCCCAAAGAGTTCCGGGACAGTCGACGGATACCCTCAGTACCGTAGGAGGGATGACGGGAGTGTAGTCGAGTACGGAGGCCATAACCTCGACGACCGTCACATCGTACCCTACAATGTGTACTTCCTGCTGACATACAATGCGCACGCCAATGTCGAAATCTGCGCATTTATCGAGGCAGTGAAGTATCTATTCAAGTACGTCTACAAAGGGCCCGATCGCGCCTCTCTCAGCCTCTTCCGTACCGGACAGAGGGACGGGGACGGAGTCATCGTTGATGAAATCCGTGCCCATCTCGATGCCCGATATGTGTGCGCCCCAGAGGCAATCCATCACATCTTCGGCTTCAAGAACGAAAGGAAATCGGACACTGTGTACCGCTTGGCCGTTCACGAACCGAACTTCCAAGAGGTCACCTTCGACCCCAACGAGCCTCCTGAGCAGCTTCCAGCTAGGGCTGCCAAAGATACTACTCTCACAGCATGGTTCAAGTTGAACAGGGAGTCTGCGGAGACTATCGATAGTGGCACCATCCCTCCCTCCTTCGTCGATTCTCGCCAATTCTTCTACTTCGACCTCCCACTCGCTTCACTTTCACTAAGCAGAACGGCCAATGGAGTGAGCGAAAGAGCGGAACTAGACAGATAGGACGCATGTATACGGTCCCTCCCCACGATACCGAGAGATTCAACCTCCGTATCCTCCTCCTCAACATCAAGGGACCGATTTCATTCGATGATCTCCGTACTGTCTCGGATTCCAACGGAGTGCCAGTGACCTACCCCACTTTCGGAGAAGCAGCAAAGGCTCACGGCCTTCTTAAGGACGACAGTGAGTATCTCCAGTGTCTAAAGGAATGGGCTGGCCCGTCCCCGCTGCTCTCCGATCCGCCTTCACTGCCATTCTTCTTTTCAATGAGGTCCACGACCCACAGGCACTCTGGGAAGCAATGAAAAGGGATCTCAGTGAGGATTACCGTCATATGGGAGCAGGAGAGGAGGAGGCTGAGGCACTCGCCTACTTCGATATTGCTGATCGATTCCGAAGGTGATTCTGCATATTGATAACTTTGCATGAACAAATATAAAATTCTCTCTTTCAGGGCAGGAAACGATTTCTCCAGATTCGTTCCTGAGCCAGCCGTCCGCCCTCCACTCAGAAACCTCAACCTTGCCAATCCCGCTTATTGTGCTGCGGAAGGCGCGAGACTCTACGCGATTCTGAACCCTCAGCAACAAGCCGCTGCTGACGCGATTCTGGGAGTGTTGGAGGATGCCTCTCTCCCCCGTCTCTTTCACCTTGACGGACCGGGTGGAAGCGGGAAGACGTACCTCTACACCACACTCTACAACATGTTCGTCGGAAATGGACTTAAGGTGAGATTTTTGCATCTACATTTTCAGTTCAATATAATCTTCATGTCTAGGTTGTCTGCACTGCCTGGACAGGAATCGCAGCCAATCTTCTCCCAGGCGGTCGAACATCCGCTTCTCTCTTCAAGCTCAATATCAGCAATCGGTGCGAGTCCTCCAACCATAGAAGACAAGAACAGGACGCCAAGGAACTTGCCGAAAATGACGTCATCATCTGGGACGAATCGTCGATGATCCCAAAGGTAAGATTCCCTCTATTTACTCATCACTTAAAGTATACAATCCCCATTCTTCCAGGCGGCGCTGAACACAGCCGATGCTGTTCTCAGGGACATCACCCAGATCGATCGACCATTTGGAGGGAAACTAATCATTCTCGGTGGAGACTTCCGCCAGATTCTCCCGGTGGTGGAGAAGGGAACGAGAGCCGATCAAGTCGATGCGTACATCAAGAGATCTCCTCTCTGGAGTCAGTTCCGATCCCTCACTCTCATCTCAAACATGAGAGTCACTTCGGGAGATACCGAATGGATTGAATTCCTCCTCAAGGTGGGCGACGGATCTGCGAATGATGCTGAGTCAAAGGTGACTCTTCCCCTCTCGAACATGTGCGATGGAAACATCGTCGAAAAAGTGTTCGGGGAAGTAGTCGACCCTTCCACTGACCCATGCGAGAAGGTCATTCTGACCCCTAAGAATGTGGATGTGACCCGTCTGAATGACGATGTACATGGGCGGATGCTTGGAGAAGAGAGGATCTATCTCTCGCGAGATGAGGTCGTATCTGATGAACCATCCGATCACACCACATACCCCACTGAGTTCCTCAATAAGATGTCTCCCTCTACTCTCCCTCCCCACACTCTCAAGCTGAAGAAGGGCTATTATCATGCTGCAGAGGAATCTAGATGTTTCTGCCGGCCTGTGCAATGGTACCCGACTTATCGTAGAGCATCTAGGACCCCGCTCCCTCGGTTGTCGATTCGCATGTGGCGACCGAAAGGGAGAATTCGCTGTCATTCCCCGTATCGATTGTTATCATGATAAGAACCTTTCCTTCAAAGTTAGACGTACTCAATTCCCCGTTCGCCATTCGTATGCCCTCTCCATTAACAAGTCCCAGGGTCAGTCCTTCTCTAACATTGGCCTCTGGATCCCTTCGGAAGTATTCTCTCACGGTCAATTATACGTTGCTCTTTCCCGAGTTCGTTCAAAGGAAGGTTTAATTGTTCAAGCTGATTCTAATCGACAGACAAACATTGTATTCGAAGAAGTTCTCTGAATAAATTGCGAAAGAATAAATCGATGAGTTGAGAAACCTATGGGGACACTTGAAAGCTAGCCAACTAAGAAAACGACCCGGCGCACGCCAGTCGATTGCGCGTGCCGTGGCGCGCGCAATCGGCTGGTCTATTTATATATCACCCCGTGCTTCAAAAGGTCAAAAAAATATTTTTACTGACTATGGGCATAATACGAATGCCTGGCATTGGTTTTGTTGGCGCAATATCGTGAACCAAGAAAATAACATAAACTTCCGCTCACCCCGTGGTCGTACATGAAGCGGAGGCCTTGGAAGTGCGAGTTGTTCAGCAGATTGTGGTGGGTGAGCGTCGCTCCCTTCGGGTAGCCTGTTGTGCCCTGCATTAAAAGAAATAAAATGTAATTTCGGAACGAGAACAAATTTGCACACAGATATGCCGTGCCAGAGGTTAACAATAAATTTACACAAATGCGTCAAAAAGATCATATTTCATTACAACATGTACTAAACAAAAATAAAGCTTGTGCACGATCGTGGATAAACTAAAATTATAATCTACGAAGACCAAAGATAGCTTCACTCACACTCGTGTATTGTATGTTGACGGGGTCATCGACGTGAATCCTCTCCTCGATCGACTTCAGTCGATTCTCCGATGTCGAGCCAACGCCCAGCATCAGATCCTCGTACCTAGAAAGTAGATTGTAGTTTGATATCTGATCTCCTCACTTCCAGGCTCCCTTCACGTTGTTGTGCTCGCCGAACATCACGATGTGCTCGAGATCGGGGAGATTCCTGAAATTGTCAAAGTTGATCTTTGAACTTTTAAGTTTATAGTTTGAACTCTAGCCACTCGCACCTGCACTTGACGTGGCCACTGCCCGGCTTGGCCGAAGCGAGATTGGGGATGATCTGGAATTTAGTTCGTATTTCGATCCCTGATATGTTGCCTTACATCCTTGAGTGTACGGTAGTAGTTGCTCTTCTTGTGGGAGCGCGGCGTGATCAGGCAGCGAACAGCCACCCAAAATTGATAAATTATTAATTAATATTTTAAAATTAATTTATTATAAATATAAGCAGACACCTTCTCGAGGGCGAAGCGCAGCTCCTCCGACTGGTAAGATGGATTGATGTTGACCTGCAATGGATACTGTCGCACAACGTAATACTGTAGAACCAGCACCGTATCATATCGAAACCTGTGGCGAGAGCCATGGGTTACGGTAGGATACTGTACTCATTACAGGACCCCGTATCTCACCTGGACGAATCCTCCAATGGCCGTAGCCATCTGGCACGTCACCCACTCGTAGTGGTTCGGGCCCCAGATGCCCACGCGATCTCCTGCACAAGTGGGTCGGCAATAAGTAGTGAGGGGCGGTGTAGATGTACCGTAATCTCCCTTCCATTCTTGGATCTTACCGGGTTTCAGTCCCAGCTCGAGCAGGGCGCACGCGAGGCGGCGCGCGTCACCGTACGCCTCCGCGTATGACTTGCGCTCGTTCTGCAATTATTTATACATATATTTGACAAAATAGACAAGTAGATGCCCGTAATATATTATGATTCACGAAATACATTATTATTCTACAAAGACCAAATATCAAAGATCAACCTGGTGGTCAAAGACGTAAAGGGTCTTGTTGGGCACGGCCTCGGCGGCGGAACGGAAGCGAGCGCCAATCGTCTGCAATCAGGCCATACAGCATGCTAGCCCAAGTACCGTAACCGCTCGCTACCAATACCGAAACCGAATCAGTACCAGATACCGTAACGGCTCAGTGGTAAACCAAAACCCGTAACGCACTTGGTATCAGATACCGTAACCCACTTGGTACCAGATACCGTAACCCATTTGGTACCAGATACCGTAATCAACTCGTCTGCTACCACATGCTTACCTCATAGAGCAGTGGGTGCGACGAGGTACCATACACGTAGCTGTGCGCGGAGCGCTTACTGAAAAAAATGTTTAGGGTTACGATATTCGGGCATATTGTAACATGCGACCACTTGAGGCTACTGTACTATTTTCATCCAGCAAGGAATTAGCGCAGTGGAAAACTTTATTATATTCAGGGGCCACAGTTATGTCACTGTCAAAACTTGCGGGTTACGGTAACGCAACAATATATTCAGCTTACGATTCCTCTCAGTCTGCGATACTCACCCGTATCAGTACGGTAGACGGGCGAAGATTCTTCTGAACGACATTTGTTGTGAGTATTTGCTCGTAAGTGTAGCTAGCTTCGAATAATGAGATTGCGCTCTGCTGCAATGAGGTAGGTCAAACACAACTCTGGTACCATCACGGTAGCTCTTGCACAAGCTCTGGTACCATCGGGCTCTGCGGTAGCGGGTTCGGGTACCTGATTGTGCGACGGACGAGTCGAAGGTCGCGCTGAGAAGCGGACAGCGACCGTCTGCGATGAGAGCGAGAGATAGAAATGGAGGGAGGAGGATAGGAGGAGGGAGAGGGGAGAGAGAAAAAGAGACAGAGGAGAGAGGGAGAGAGGGAGAGGGTAGAGGACAAGGGGATTAGACAGCACACAATGGCCAATCAATTGGCAATTTTGAATTGGGGAACGTGAGAAAAACGATATTCCGTGGCCTCCAGAGCCACGATCTTTGAACATGAGGATGATAGTACTAGACGCGCAGTAAATAACAGCAAAGATCGAAAATAATAATTTGCCTTGAAAGGGGGCGCAAGAAATTCTAAGCATTGAATGATCTGCTCCCTCCTACTCCCAGTAAGCTGGTCAGGAGCTCTGCCTAGGATTCCCTTCTCATAACTAAAGTACTCCCGTCTCTCTACCATTCCTAAAGTACCTTTCCGGGTGCAGCTTTAGCAGCATTCTGCCCTACTCTTCCGATATCTTCACGTTTTCCGCGCGCGTCCGAAGCGTGAGCAGCGAATGAGAGGCATCCATCACAAGACGACAAACTTCATCTGCAATACGATAATCAGCAAATGAGAAAGTGTATTGCAGTCCTAACAAGGATGAATCGACATCTTATCATAGAAGCAAGTGACGACTATGCGAAATCATTTTTTGTACAGGTTAATTGCTGCTTCAAACATTCAACACATACCAGTAATTACTAGTGCACTCACCTATTGAATAGTATATTCAACAGTTAAAAAATACAAAAAACTCACATCCGTGCCAGTCTCTTCGAATTCCTCATGCATTCGACTGTAATTGACCGAGAGCACAAACTGCAATTCTCCATAATCGATTTTATTATCCAACAACCAAGAAAATTTAAAGTAATTGCTTTCTATCACGGCCCGTTAAACAGTGGAAAAGTAGTCCGGCAGAAAACCGCGACGCGGACCAGTTAGCGATACTTAAAACTTCGTAAAATTACCGTAGATTGGCCAGTTCCCGGTCTTAAAAATACGGCGCTCCCTCATTTTTTTGAACGGAGAGAGAAGGTTAAATGGCCCCAATTCGTTAGTTGTTTACTTATATTTTTCATAGTAGCAGGAGTATTTATCGCTATCGAGTCCGCCATCAGACCATGCTTTAATATCCGGAATGTCATCGCGATTTTAAATGTTATTACGTGTTTTACAAATTCGCGTTTTTCTGCCAGAATTCACTTGTTTTGTTCTATCATGAGCGGATGCTAGCGACTAATTTTTAGTCGTAGCAGAAATTGATTACTACATCCATTTAAGCTTGTGTTGACGTAAAATTGGCGCTCTCATTGTTATTTTTAAAAAAGTTATTACGTCTCGCGGATGGATATGTCGTTGCATTTTTGTCGCGTTTTTTGTAAACTTTGATCTGTCTTGAGCGCTTAGTTTCACCAATACCTTCATACAAGCAGAAGTTGGCTAATGCATCCATTTGAGCTTCTATTGCCGTAAAAGTGGCGCTTTCATCGTTATTTGTTATACTGTTATTATCCATCGCTGATGGGTATGTCGTTGCATGCTCATCGCGTTCGTTGCAATCAAAGTTTCATTCGCACAAATATTGTCTGCTCTTTTTTCTCTGTTGCGCGGAATGCATATTTGAATTATCGTTCGATCATTGCGTGATGCAAATTACTCCGTGCAGATCGGGGTTGCCTCGTGCGATCCAGCCGATTCGTGGAAGCTTGGATCTGTGGTCTCCTGAACTCATTGACTCGTGAACGCCACCAAGGATGCAGACGCCTCATCCCTTCCCACCTTATCCGTCTCCAGATATCTTTTTTAACTGTTTTTAAATGTTGTGATATGGGAGTAAATTTATATAAACACTGTCTGTTTTGTGACTGAAATATTGGGTACATTCTGTGGTTTTTGGGACTCAGCAGCAATCTTGTCCAGGCGTTGATGCCTGGATGTCTTTATAACTTAGTATTCATGACGTTTATTTTAAGAGCAGCGTGGAATGTAACAATTTCATTCGCTTGCCCTCAACCGGCCGCCACGTCATACGGAGATATGTGAGTTGCTCTTCCCTCTTAAAATGACCGTTGAATATTTTATACCTTACACTACCATGTGAATTATTGCAAATCGTGCAGGTTGAATCCTCCTCCTCCCCCTTCCCTTCCCATGTCCACTCTGTCGCAACCTCCCCGCCCCTTTCATCCATCAGTTCTAAATCCGGGATGGAATCCAAACAGAAAGGTAGCATTTGTTTATTGCAAATCGGGCATTAGTGAAACTATCATTGCTAGTATGATTCTAATAAGCTTTCAGAAGCACCAGTTTCAAAGACAGATGAAGACCACTCTGGACGAGGACGAGAAGAAGAAGAGGAGAAAGGAAAAGAGGAAGAGGCAGTAAGTATTGTTTCGTGTTTTGTTTTAACGAAATCTCAAAGAAGGCACTAAGTCGGATGAGAACCAAAAAATTACCCTTCTCCAGCATGATCACAGTAGGCTACCAAAGTGTCAAAAATGCTTCTGTGAAAGTCCTACAGAAGGGTCTATTTTTTGGTTCTCATCCGGTGTAGTGCCCTCAAAGAATAGACAACCAAAGTTTGTGTTTCCACTAGTTGAGAAGCTACTTAATGGCACTCGCTAATTAACAAAGAACAATCAACTATTTATTTATGTAGGAAAGAGAACAGAAAGAAGAAGACGGAAGAAGTGGACGTGGACGTGTTGAAGGTAGAGATGGACAGAGCAGCGCGCGCTGCTGCAGTGGCCACAGCAGACGCGCGCGCTGCTCAGGAAAGATACCGAGTCGCTGTCGGAGCGGCATGGGATTCGGTATGGAACTTTTGCTTTATGCGGGATAAAAATGCATCGATGTTCTCTTAAATGTCGCAGCTTGTTATTAGTATCAATTACAACACTTCGTGCAGAAGAACACGGCTGGATCATCAGCTGCAGCAGCTGCAGGAAAGGTATCGCGGAAGGTATACAGATAAGGGTTCACATTATGTGTAGTATATCATGCAGGCGCGCAACGATGCGACATCTACGACGGTGGGAACGACAGCAGCAGGAGCAGCTGTTTCGATGGGAGATAAGATGAAGATATGAAACCATACCTGTACAAGGTATGCAATAATTTCTGTTGAATAAACTTTGTTTTTCCATGCAATAAAGAAGTTATGAGCATTAACCAAGAGATCTATGAGCTGAATTATCTGGAGTTTGAACATCTCCTGTCATACTATGGATATTGTTGCAACTAATTCCTCGTATTTAACTCGCATTTAATAGATGGGCCGACCCGGCAAAAGAAAAGTGGCTGCCCGACAAAGGGAGCAAGCGAAAGCGTAGGTTTTGTAGTATTATAATGCAATATCATTCATTGATGGCATACCATAAACGCGACATCGGTTATTGTTTAGTTGTGTTTGCTTTTCAGTGCGTCCCTCCAGGAACCGATGGATGTGGACGAGTCCGAGGCAGTCTTCGAGAAGGAGGAGGAGGAGGAGGTGGGCGAGTTTCCTCATAGTAGATCAGCAATGGACTATCATGTCTATCGGGCGGATTGCGAGACCAGGAAATGTCTTGAGAGCAAAGTGTCGTCACTCAGAAATGAGAATGCGATTCTTCTCGAGTACATGGATCGGATCGCTGATGCTCTTTGCTTAGATGATAGTTACTCTAGTGGATCCACTCGAGAGAGAGGAGAAGCTATTGCTAGACGTGCGCACGGACTGCAGCGAGAGCTGCAAGATGTGCGTCACAGGGATCGTGAGCTCATGCGGAACCTTGATGATGCGACTGCTAGTAAGAGTGAGCTCGGGCGCAAGCTTGAGAATGCGATTACTATTGAAAGCAGACTCGAGGTGATGCTTGATGAAACATCCGAAAAAGTGCGTGATCTCGAGTTTAATCTCGATGAAGCGTCTGACCGTGAGCGCGGACTCCAAGCAAAGCTGGAAAATGCACGATACGAGAAACAGAGCAAAAAACAAGTGAACTCAAAGCCATTCACCGAGTGTGGGAAGTCAATGAGATTCGAAAGAATCAAGCTGGCATCGAAATCACTCGATCGAATTGCTGGTCGAGTTCCTCATCTAGTGACATTGCTGAATCAGCGCAGGGCGATCCATAAAGCACTCCGGTCCAGGTGTGGTGTGGTGAAGCCTCTTGATCTCATGCGCATGCCGCCAGAGAAAACACTAATGATGCAAGTGATGGTCGGCTTGTCCGATTCCGCTCTTGAGAGAATGCGAACTTTCTTGGAGAAGGAAGGTCGCAATATTCTCGCCCCACAAGCGAAGCTTCGTAAGTTTAAAGCCGAGCTGTGGGAGAAAGGGCACTGGATTTGCTCTAAGGACGAGAGAGGATCGATGAGGTCTCAGCAACTGCGAGATGTTCGAGCTACTCTTGTCAACCGTGTGAAAGACCAGTTCGATAAGGGATTGGTCGATCTCGATGGTGCATTTGGTGGCTCCCTTTGGTTCTGTCTTATCGGAGACAAAGGAAGTACCACCACAAAGCTTGCTATTGAGATTGGCAATATTCCTCAATCGAATAGTGTCGACAATCTCACACTGATCGGGCGCTATGTTGGAGGCGACGATTACAAGGGCATGAAGGAGCACCTGTCTTCGGTCATTGCCCAGGTGAACGATCTGTGTTCCAATCCTGTCATCGACTTCGAGGACAAGGATGGAAACAAACGGTCGATCCCTGTGGTGATGTTCCTGACGGGTGACTACAAGTTCCTATGTAGTGTCCTCGGACATAGCGGACAGTCGTGCAATTTCAATTGCATCTACTGTACCCGTAAAACTGCCCAGCAAGGTCCTGATCATGTGACGATCGGTGATGTCGTTCTCATGCTGAGAGACGAGAAGGCAGCGTTGAGGAGGTGGGATGCATATGTGAATCCAGCATTGAGTGTGGCTCTCGAGCCGCTATTCAATATCCCCATCACACATGTAATCCCTCCTTCTCTCCACATTTTCATGGGATTGATTAATCCGTTCATGGATGCGTTGGAAGAAGAACTTCTTCTGCGTGACCTTGCTCAGGGAGGCTATCAGTCGCTTGACGACAAGAAGTCGGCTGAGAATGAGCTGGCGTCTATGAGAGAAAACCTTGACAGACTGAAGGCGTTCCATCAGAGCCTACAGTTAGAGCTTGGTTGGTGCTCCAGGGCGCTAGCCGTCCTGAATGAATTCAAGGATGGCAAGCTCAACCCTCGTTGTGTGGCGAGTGATGCAGTAACTCGATGCCATGAGTATTGTATCTTGAGATCGAAGACTCTATCTCCCGTCCCCACTGAGATGAAGCACATGATCACGTGCACCACGTGCAAGGGACGATTCCATCTGTTCTGTTGCGGTGCATACAGTCAGTTATACCGTGACATGGCTTTATCAGTGAATAACGAGGTTCGATGCCAGATGCGCCCACAGTGCCTCGGTGACAATGTCGATCCAGATACTGTGAACGTGCTCGATGAGCGTATCTCAGTTGCTCAGCAACAGGTAGACGCCTTCACTGCACTGGCCGCTAAGAAAGCTAAGGATGTGTCCGAGTGCGAATCCAAGATCGCTAATCTGAAGGATATTATCCTAAGGAACAGTGGTCCAAATGCACGCGCACTGGAGGCTGTGTACAAGAAATTGGGAGTGACACGGAAGAAGTATTTCAACCAGTTCACTGGCAATGACGTGCACAGCCTTCTGCGTAAGGACGCACCTAAGATGCTGTGTGCTCTCAGTAGCAACCCCAAGCGGGAAGCGTACAGAGATGCCATGGAAGCACTGGGGGAGCTGCAGAGTGCTGCAAAGGCTCAATTCCTGACTGAGGTCGAGATCGCACAGTTCGATGCAAATGTGCTCAGGTTCAGGAAAGCCTGGGCTGATGCCGATCCCTCATTCAGTGTTACTCCTAAAGCGCATATGATCCTGCGTCACGTGAGCGAGTTCATGCACCAGTTCAAGACCTGGGGCAAGATGAGTGAGCAGCCCATTGAGGCATTGCATGCACTCATCAGTAAAATCGAGCCACGTTTCATCGCAGTGAAATGCGAGGAGCATAAGTGGTTGCTGATCACTAGGGAACTTACCATTCGCACCTCTCTCAGACAGCATACTGTAGATACTCTTTGGTAAATTCACTACTCGCAAATTCCATCTTTACATATAAGCTATGCCATCCTAGTGATATAATTATTGCTAACCAACTCTTTACAGATCGCCCCTCTCCACCGCCAACGAGCGACAGTTCGACTCCTCTCCCTCAAGACTCATCGACACGACCCTCCCAAGCAGCTCCTTTCGCTGTTAGTTCTAGCTTATCTTCTATTCTTATCATAGAAATGACATAGTGCCTGGATGGACAAACCAATCTGGCCTAATTTTTTTTTAAATATTGAGGGCTTCCCAGCAGCAGCAGAACTACGCTCCTAGCGAGTCAGGCTATTCGCACTCTTTTGAGTCCCCCTCCTGCTACTTCATCTATGGCTCTTGCTACAGCGACAGGCACGACGGAAAGGCAAGTACTATAGAAGGCCTGAATGGGGTGCCAGTAGTTCATGGGCTGTTAGTGTTATTTAGAATGATTAGACAACGGCTTCTGTTTCACAGAGGCGTAGATATCTAGTTGGCCCAAAGCAGAGTTTACTTGTCAGGGGATACCGCCATCGATATTCTGGTATTTTATTGTATAGCCAGTCCGATTATCTGTTTGTCAATAGCTCGGATATTTTCATCATCAAATGTTCCTTCTTTCAGCAACTTCTGCAACTCCGTTCGTATGTCTCCTCTGAGATGGTCGAACAAGAAGTATGCACCTTCTGCTACCAATTTGCCGTCCACTACGCCCAATCTCGTTACCAGACTCCTCTCCCCAGAGTGACCGACAGAGGATACTGGAGAGGACATGCCCTCAAGGAGTGAGCAGGATCGTGTACGTTCCTTTACCATATCTGACAAATTTATGCTAATACCTAGTTGAAATTCATCGATATCTCGGTTGCAGTTGTCCTCGCACTCTCCACTGAGTTTGTTCCCTGTGTGGATCAACTGGCCTCAGTGCCCATCTCACCAACTTCTGCCCCATCGCGAAGAAGCACACCTCTTCCTACTGAGTGATCTACCCTCAATTAATTAGTGATTAGATCATCACTTTATCATCGGTTCCTGCGGAAGTATTTTCTCTTTGTCAATAGTAAAACCCTTCTAATCACTTTCTATTCAATTGTGTTTCTAATATCATCATAATTCCGACTCCTCTAGAAGCCATCAACTTTTGAAATTCTCGTAGTGGAAATTATTACTTAAATAGTATGCAAATCTTGTAAATAAATATGTATTCATCGAATGAATTGATATAAAGCAATAATAAAAGTAATTAAAAATATTAAAAGACTTCTAAATTATTGTAGAAAATACTAAAGTATGACCAAGAGAAGAGCGCGCGCCCTTTCGCACGCGTTCGCCATGCGTTGCGGTTTTTGACGCGTCGGACTCTCTAACGGGCCGTGTCTATGTTATTAAACGAAAATAGAATGAGCTCTAATTAGTTAATCTGGAATGATCAAAATAACATAAATTCAATATTACCACCAGGAGATAGCCCACGCATCATCGTTAGTAGCCAGATCATACTCTATCACTTGTGTAAACTCTCTCACACACGTTTTGGCCTGATGGGCGCCCGCCAAAAAAAAATATTTTCATGCAATTTGAGAAACAATACTCGATTTCAGGGAGGGAGCGCTGTATATCCCTAATATTATGAATTTCGTGTGCGAAGAATTTAAAAAAAAAAAGCTCCTACACCAACAGAGAAAGAAATTGTTTCAACATGCGATACAGTATGTACAGTGGCCGGCCGCACTATGATAATGGTACATTTTCCGAATATACTGTATTTTACTAACGCACGGCCCCCGGAAGATCGACATAGACCTTGTGAAATTGTGTCACCCCATCAGGAGGAATCAGGCAAATCGCGCGCTTGTTCAAATATTATACAGTCAGAATCGCCTGATTCGTCAAGTATGTGCCTGAATCACGTCAAATTTGCCTGACTCATCACGTTACCGTATTTTTTAGTTCAAACATTAATTTCAGTCCGCGATGGCAGTTTTTCGTATTTTTTAAACTTAATTAAGTTGAAGATTTATTTATTTATTTGGTCAACTTTTAACGTAACCGCTAATGCCAGGCAGCGCTTGGTCAAACTTTTCGTTGATTATTGCTGAACTGATACAATCATTTCTATGTTTAGTTCAGCATAATTTTACAGCGCCAAAACAGTTTCATAAGGTCTATGTCGATCTTCCGGGGGCCGTGCTAACGAATTTTTCACGTTTTTTGGCTTAATTTCACCATGCTTATTGTACCTTAGGAAATCCTCTGTTATTTTTACTACAATTATTTCATTCATTACAATCACCTGTTGAGTCACCTGTTGAGATAAAACAACTGTTTCGCAATACCGTCTCTTATAGCTCTGTTTTCTTTATCCTTCACAGTTAAACATCAGGGTTCTACAATGAATTCAAGCGCGGAGAATCTCTTCGTAGCTACGCCTGACGCGGCGAATGGGGTCAAGGAGGAGCCAATGGAAATCAAGAATGAGCCTATAGATGAATTCGATGAAATCGAACAGCCAATTGCCGATGTAAGTGTACTTGTTCTGTTCAGTTTTAAATTAAATTTTGAAGTTATATTATCAATCTATGTATCAGATGTTCTGCCCATCCACTGGAACATCTCGTCCTATAGTTCAATCGAATTCAATGGGAGGAATGGAGAGCAGTGCTGATTTTGGTAAGTTTTACCTTTTGTTTTCTTGTAATTTTATCTTTTTCTGTACATATGTTTTCATCTTGAATAGTTTAAAAATATAATATTTGAAATTTAAATGTTGTTGATTCGAGAATATTAATAATAATTAATAATTTATATATTTATGTTGTTTCGCTTCGAATGGTTATCCGTACCAGGTGTCAAGCTGTTCTCGTGCCATTACTGTGATAAATCCTTCCGTGCTAACGATGGGCGAGCAAGCCACATGCGTCACATTCATAAGATGCAGGTACTGTTTATTCCGATTCCATGATTACAAATTGACTCATACAAATGATATGATTTTTAGTTTTTAGTTTGTAAATGAAAATATGTTCTTTATATGCCATGTTGCAGCCCTGGATTTCTACAACAAAGCAGGATTGAGGGAGCATCTTCTCCAGAATGATGGACATCAGGCGTTGGACGATATCGTATGTATCTTTCGCTTAATTTTCTACTTGCTCGGTTTTTTTCCTCTTGAAAGGGGTTGTAAAAATGCTGCTCCTTTCCAGTTTATGCCGAAGAAAAATTTGAAGCTAGCCGATAAATCATTTGTGTGCAAGAAGTGCGACATGAAACTTCTTTCTCAAACCAATCTCAATAGACACATGAAAACTCATTCCAGTAAGTTTTTTTAAAAAATATTTTAAGAATTTCGAAAAAGTCCTAGTCAATAAGAAAATTGGAAGTTTTTTTAAAAAATATTTTAAGAATTTCGAAAAAGTCCTAGTCAATAAGAAAATTGGATCGTTTTTATTATATAAGATTATGCGCCCTTGTGTATTCCATTCTTTATGATTTTAGTATTTTGTTTTCAGATAGTACGCGCTACAAGTGTTCTTCGTGTGAGGAGTCCTTCCGCAATTCTAGTGATCACAACAGGCACGTATATCGTCTCCATCACATGCAGGTATCAAGGCTGACGATCGCTAGAGCACGTGTAAAAAATCGATGCACTATGTCGATGCTATGCTCGATGCTCGATGTCCGCAACAAGTTACATTAGCAGGGTTTTATAAAGCGATTCAGAACGAATTTTGATGAGCTTTCTAATGTGTCAAGAGTATGCCCATACCCTGGGAGCACCATGAGAATAGACATCGAAGCAATGGAGTGATGGAAAACGAACGAAAAAATTGGTCGTTTGACCACAAATAATTAAAATACTGATTTGTTTTCACCGTACCAGCGCCTTTGCAACGATTTTTGTTCTTACACTACATACATCCGATAATATTCGATACATAATCAATCAATTTATCATGTCAGGCAATAGGCGCTCAGATGAGGATGGGGCGGTATTCTTCATAAGTTGCATTCCACCAGTGTTTGCCTATAGCTCGGGTCAAATCATCTCTCCATCGTACATGAGGCTTCCCAGGGGTGCGCTTCCTATTGTATGGCGTCCACACCGTAGTGGCACGGCTCCACTGCTCTAGTGCCATTCTCCTGACCTTGAGGGCCCAGCGCGCTTTCCTTTTCTGTCCCTCCTCGATTCAATCCCTCATGCTTCACTGCTTCGATACATAGACTGATCGGTTAATTTATTTACGATAATAATCTGTATTTTGTCAGGTCATCTGTCATGCCTCTGCGACCTCTCGTCCTGTTGATCAATATTCTCCAATGGGCGGAATTATTTCAAGTGACGGTGCGCGAAAATTGTTGTTTATTTTGACAAATTTTAAGGTACTTTTATCTTTTTTTTGGGAATTATAGACTTTCTCGTACTTTATTTCAATTGCATTTCAATTAGATTTTTTAAAGCTTAATTAAAAAATTCTAATTAAACAAAATGAAGACAGGAATACCCTTATATATTTATAGTTTATCTACGCTCGGTGGCGCAACGATAAACAAATAATTAATTATGTGTTATGGTACAAATGGTTTGACTCTTCTCACACTGAAGAAGAAAAGTAATGGTGAAAGAAGGGGCGGGGGTGCAAAGATAATGTGAAGATCTTATCGACTGGTCTCATCTATCTTCGTCTGGTCTGATGGGAGGAATACCGAGGAATATCTATGAAAGTGATCTCTCGGTGTATTTGGGAATATTTTAGCATACATTTACTGTAAATTGTATAACGACATTCACTACTAAATCATTCTTTGTCTAAATTGTATGCTTCATTTTGCAGCCATACGCTTGTCGCACTTGCGGATTGGATTTCTACGGGAGTGCAGGGCTTGGAGATCATCTGCTTAAGAATAAGAAACATCAAGCGCTGGGTCTGGTAAGTTTGAATCCGGTAGGTTGGAAGAGAACTGTTGCGTCATGGCGCCTTTGATATAGCATTGCGAAGTAGTTCTAATCCGACCTAGCGCCGTAAATCTCATCTTACTTGTTAGATAGCACTTTGCAACATATGATGTTGTAAAGTTCTACATTTATCTTAACTACGCTAGAAGGCGCAACTACATGTGAATCTTGGGTATATGCTAGTGATGGCAAAACGGACACGGCAAGCCAGCGTGGATTAACCTCCAAGCCGGCTGTGCCGTCGAAATTCCGAGTTGAGGCGGGCTTTATGCCGGCTTGTAAAGCTGTTTTGTCATCACCTGTCTCGACGATTCACTCGCGATAATTCAGGAAATTCACTGAAATGAACATTATCGATCCTTGAAAAAAATTAATTCTCCGAATGTGTACTTGATTTTACAGGATACTATGAGTGCAAAGGATAAAGAATGGTTTAAGCAAGCTATGGCTGCAGTGCCAAAAGTTAAGAAGGAAGCCAAATGGGCTAAAAGAAAGAAGTTTTCGTGCACGAAGTGTGGCAAATACTTTGTGAGCAAGGGCGGATTCGTCTATCACATGAACAGGCATGCGGGTCAGTTTATTGCCGAATGGACCTTTTATAGGGTCCATTTATAGTCGAAAATAGCTCAGAGGCCTACCTTCATTTCTCACTCTTTTCGGATTGGTGGATGAGAGAGTTCGAGAAATAGAGATAGATATACTAGCTTTTACTGGCAAGGTGTTGTGTAATATGTGCTTAACCACTAACTTGTTTATATTTTATATTCAGGAGACACCAAAATAAGACATCGTTCTGTGAGCGGAACGGAGCCGGTAAGGACTTAGAAAACATTTTTTAAAGTATAAAATGAGTTTGTAGAGAGCAAAAGTCAAGGGATTTCCCAAATTGAAAGAGGTTGGAGTGTTGACTAATTCGAGTGGATTGAACAAGATGGAGCAGATAAGAAATGCAAGGTTAGATCGTCTTTTTCATCTGTTCAAAAATGTCTGAGCCATGTCTCTAGTTTCTTAATAAGATATTCATGATTAACATTTTACAATCAACGTGTAGTATACTTTTATTAAAATAAAGAAGCCAACTTGAGGTCCCTGAACAGCACTCTTATCAACTCTTCGAAGATGCGGTGAAGGAAGAACAGATGGAAGAGGAAGCCAAGGTTAGGTTATATTGCATTTTAAACTCCGTCATGCTTGTTCAAGCATTTTGTGAGACATATTTCGAAAAACGGCCAATTTTTAAGGTTCCTGAGCAGCATTCATACCCACTCTTCGATAACGTAGTGAAGAAAGAAGAGATTGACGACGAAGAACCAGGTGCATTTTTTTAAAAGGAAATAAATACTGATAATTCCAGGACCCTCTTGGGCAATTCAATAATCTCCTTCCGCCTCGAGAGTTTCTTCTGCTATTCTTTTCTATTTTCGTCGATTTTATCTGGACTAGATTGATCATCATTTGAACCCCCGAGTCAAATGATTCCTGCGATCAATAATATTTTCCGTTGACTCTAAGCTTAAATGACTTTTGATGTGATGCTATCGATCTCCGTAGAATTGTTGTTCTCGTATTTATCTTGTTATTTGGGTTTCCATAATATTAAGATAAACTTTCAAATTTTGCAATTATATTTTTCCAAGAGAATCGTTGAATATTCGGACGGTACTTGTACTTGGTCCTAAGTGTTTCACATATTAATCGAATTTTCAGTTCATCTTTACTTAAATTTTTTCAGGCGGGATGAAGCACTATATACGTCAGTGTATCGTGTGTAATCGATTCGGGACCCACAAGGAGATGCACGTGTTCCCTAAGAATCGGGAGAAACGCAAAACATACGTGGAAGCAGTTCGTTCAACTCCCGAAGGGCGCACGCTGCTCATGAAAAAGATTTATCGAAGCACTAGCAAGACCAACATGGACAAGCATGCATTCATCTGTTCGAACCATTTCTCGCCCTCCGACTTTAAACACTTTGCCAAGCATACCTGCATCAAGGCGGACGCTGTTCCCTTTTTCGCCGTAAGTGATTAATTTCATCATATTGTTTACTTTTATGAATCAATTGTAAATTCAAGGACACCGAGCTCAATTCTGGCAATGTGGATCTTTTCCAATCTACACTTGACATGTCGAAAGATATGAAAGAGGAACCGATGGGCATAAAGGATGAACCTATCGATGAGTTGGATGAAATCAAACAGCCAATTGCCGATGTGAGTTGTTTTCTTTTGTTTATTTTTATGTTGTCGTTGAATATTCCAGATATTCTGCCCATCTACTGGCACGTCTCGTCCTCTAGAAATCTCCACTCGAACGGGAGTCACTTCCAGTGATGTTTCCGGTTTGTGTTCTTTTACTATGCTAAATGTTAAATTCTCGTTTATATTTTTTACAATTAATTGTGGTGTTTTCATCTTAGTTTGTTTGAACTCATAACATTTGTTATTTGTTAGTAATGTGACTTCTAGAGCATTAACGTTAGTCGATGGTTATGTTTTCTATACAGCACAATTCTTTTTTTCACTTTGAAAGTTCTTTTGTAATTGGAATAATTTTGTCAGGTGACAGGCCCTTCACGTGCCATTACTGCAATATCATCTTTCGCACTAATGGGAAGCGCGCAAGCCACATTCGCCAGATTCATAATATTCAGGTATCGTTTACTCAGGCACTGAGTTGGATGAGAGCTACGACGTCATGCCGCTTTTGGTGTACCAAAGGCGGCATGACGTCATAGTTCTCATTCGTGTTCAAATTCGATTTTGCAGCCCTATGCGTGTCGCACATGTGAGGCAAAGTTCCCTACGACAGGAGGATTGAGAGGGCATCTCCTCAAGAATAAGGGTCATCGAGCATTGGACAGGACCGTGGGTTGCCTCGAATTTCTGTTATTTTCTCCGATAATTTTATTTTTAATTATTTTGAGTGTGAAAATTTGGGGGCGGACATTTCCGCAACGGTGTGCCATTCGCTTGACAGAAGGAGTTGCAATATGGGAGGTGTTACCAGTATGTGCTCCCCTACGTTAGCATATATAAATTATGTTACCTTCATGGAAATCGACAAACCATGACCCCCTGTACGTTGATTTGGAGTGAAACTCGAGATCGCCTGGTAACAAAATTTATATATGCTAAAGTGGGGGAGCACATACTGGTCACAATGCAACAACTCCCATATTGCTACTCCTTCTGTCAAGCGAATGGTACCCCGTTGCGGAAATGTCCGCCCCCCGAAAAGCTAGCACACTTTTGATTTCTGATAACACTCCTTTCCAATTACAACAATCCGTTTCCATCTTTTAAATGGGGTGAATGAAGATGCTTTGGGTAGAAAGAAACCAAACAATTGCCGAAAATAGTGCTTCATTCCAGTTTATGCGAAAGAATAAATCGACGCCGGCCAAGAAGGTGTTTCCTTGCTCAAAGTGCGAAATGAAACTCATCTCCAAGGAAAAGCTCAAAAAGCACATGAGAACTCATGCCCGTATGTTTTTTTTTACATTTCAAGCGTAATCCGGAGAACATTATTTTGTCTTCTAAAAATTACATTACTGTGAGAATAGAATGCATAGCAAGTTGGTGTGCGGTGTTGAACGTGGGAATCAGTGTACCGGACAATGCCACTGCAGCTGTTTGTCGCGCTGTGCCTTACCCGTGCGTGAGGCACATCGAAACAAACAGCTACCATATCATTTTAACTTTCCGTTCCGTTACGCTGATTCCCACGTTCAACACCGCACACCCACTTGCTGCGCATTCTACTCTCACATAATATGTTTTTTCTTGAATATATTTTTTCAGGTTCGAAGCTTGTATTCAAGTGCTCTTACTGTGAGAAGTCCTTCCGCAGTTCGGTTTCTCGGAACAATCACATCAACAATGTACACTTGATGCAGGTAATGACAAATAATTGAATTTCTAAATGCTAAGAAGATGAGAGTTATTTTGTCATAGCGCCTTTGATATATCAAATACGGCATTACTGAATAGTGTTCATACGACCTAGTGACGGTAATGACATAGGAATTGAATTTCTAAATGCTATATTTATATCTTCATGGATTAACATGCTATCTATATTAACGCTCTTACGAATTTTTTCCTTGAACTTAGGTTATATATAAATAATAGAATTCAGAGAACAAAGGTCAACGAACTGCCAAAGATTATGGGGGTTGAAGTATTTACGAATTCGAGCGGATTGAGCAAGATGAGAGATGACGCAGATATGGAAAAAAAGGCTAGATTAATTATCAAAGTTGCCCACGCCGGCGGCGACCCCCATGACCCCTATTCACGGTGTTAGGACTTTGACCCAAGGAACTGGGTTACGGTAGTTATTTGGATACTGTATAATCGATTGGGCGCGGTACCAGGAATTTTTAAAAGTAAAGTTTGCGATAATCGGGGTTACGGTAGTGGTATACGGTGTCTGGGGGTATTGTACTATCGATTGAGTACGGTAACTAGTCTTGACCTGCCATTGACCAACCAACCTTTTTTTGACCATGACCCCCTACTCATGGTGTGCGGACGGCGCTCCATTTAGAGGGGCGCCTTGAATAGGGGTTCATGGTCTGAAATCACCTCGCCGCCAGTGTTGGGCAACTATGTTTATTATTAGTTGGTAGCTTTACTTTTCTCTTTCAAAAAAACTGGATGTAATATTTCCCGTAAATTCTAGATCGTTTTGAAGGTCTCTGAACACAATTTCGATGGTGTAGTGATGAAAGAAGAGGTGGAAGATGAAGCACCAGGTATTTTTTCTTACTTTTTATTTCTCTCTGAACTAAAACATTCAGAATCCTCATCTGTTCAAGTTCTACCTCAGCCGAATTTTGTTTCTTGCTCGAAGTGCGCCAAGAAATTCATCTCTCTGGATTATCTCAATAAGCACATGAGAAATCATTCCGGTTAGATTATTAAGTTTCAAATCTCTACAAATATCTAACCTGTTTTGAAAAAAACGTCCAACTCGTCAAATTTGATATGCAGATTTGTCGGATGTCTGCCCATAAAGCAAATTTCAATTTGCAGCCTTCCCGAATTTTGTTTCGTGCTCAAAGTGCGGCAAAAGTTTCGCCTCTCAGGACTATCTCGATAAGCACATGAACACTCATACCGGTATGTGTGTTATTGTTATAGCAGCAAAATATCATTTATTTATAGGTGAGAAGCAATTCACGGGCCCGAATCGACAAGAACAAGAAGCAGAAAACGATGCCAAGGTTTTATTTTATTGAGTTTTGCCCGACCTTTCTTATTCACACATTGATAACAATAAAGCAAAGCTGTGATTGATATTGAGGTGTTGTTCATTACTTGCTTATTTGAGGCCCCTGAACAGAATTTGTACCCGATCTTAGGGAGTGAAGTGAAGGAAGAAGAGATGGAAGACGAAAAACCAGGTGCATTGCTGTATGTTGATTTTTCTCTAGAATTCAGGAAAATTCAGGTCCCTCATCGGCAGTTTTCACATCTCGCGCCGACTCGCGAGTTTCCTCTGCCATCTTTCCAAGCTGTGTTCGACATCAACCGGAGTAGAATTAGCATGATTATGTGATTCTCATTATTTTGACGATCAATACCTTTTGTATTGTAATTCTGGTGACTTCTAAAGGGACCCTAGTGGTCTCTAAATTGTTCATGTTTAATTTTTTAATTGTTTTGATAAAACGTTTTCGATAATGAGGTGCTTTCGAAATGTGTAATAGTCGTTGAGTGTTCGACTGGTATGTACTTATTCTGCCTCATGTTCTCATCTCTCTACAATGATCAAACGAGTTTCCATCAATACTCGACCTTTGGTTTAGCCTACCGCATGTAATGAGATGCATCAGTGCATCGTGTGCAATCGGTGATTCTTACCAATTCAACGGCCCTCCAAGATGCCTATTTTTCGCTCGACTTGCGTTAGAAGTTCGGTTACGGAATTGGTGGGCGGAGTTTCGCTGCTGACCAATGAATTTCCCAAAAAAATTGGGACCCGCGGCACGCTGCTCTCTCTCCGCCTGCTGTTTTCCAGTCGCCGCGCGAACGCTAGCGCTGGTTTCGTAGCGATCAAGAGATTCCAAAGCCTTGCGGATCAAAATCCGATCGATCGATCGATAAAGCGATCGAGTGGATTGCCGTTTTCCTGTTATTCCTGTTTATTAAAAATGATCTTTTATATCTACAAATTTACAATCTTCTTCGAACTATTTTTTGTGCAGTTCGATAAGTTTTCTCCACGATACTTAAATTTTTAAAAAAGAATTTCAACTTAGTATACGATTCTCCCGGAACTCATCTTGTATTTTTTATCAACTGCCCTATTTTACCTTTCATTATTTTACCTTTCATTTATTTTACCTTTCATTTGATTGATTATCCCCGAAAAATTCAAATGAGTAACTACACATATTGTTTGATATTTCAATCGTTATTATCTGCTCATGTTTACCTCTTGATAATGATTTCAGTTTTCAGTGGAACAGGGAAATATAATTAGTCTAATTAGTTTGTTTGAGGAATGTCGAGTGATTTTGATGTGAATAAAATCAAGGAGGAACCATTGGAATTCAAGAATGAGCTAAACGAAGATACATCTGATATAAAGCAGGAAAATTCATTGCTCAATGTGAGTGTCCTCAATTAAATTTCTGAATAATTTTTTTCATTAAATATTAGTGTTATTTAATTGTATAAACGTTCTTACAGGCAGGGTCTTTCGACACAATGAATAATATGGACGCTTTTGATATACCAAGTGAATTCAAAGATGAACCGGTGGATCTTAAGGATGAACCTATGGATGATTTTTCACGTCTAATTAAAGAAGAACCAATTGCCGATGTGAGTTAATTAGTTCATGTTAATATAGAATTTATTATGGGTTGATCTACCAAGTTCGTTCAAGATTCTGATTAGTGTTTCTATATTTCGTATTCGTATTGAGAATGGCGTTTCTCAGATCTTCTGTCCATATACGGGAAATTCTGGTTCGCTCGATCAGTCTACTCCAACGATCTCCAGTGATGCTCCTGCGAAATCAACGGTTAACTGATTTTTTGCTACTATAAATGCGATTAACTTGTACGATATTTTGCGTTTATGGTATTTTTTTATGATCACGGCTCGTTAAGGCAGACCTTTAACGCACGCATCGCTCGCCCTCTACCTTTATTTTTAAATGGCGAATATATTTTTACATGAAAACTGGCGAAGTTGGCGCGCCCTCTCGCCAGCCTATTTATGCGAGCGCGCGCTCCTCTTGCGAATGAGACCTTCCTCTGTTTGAAATAAATGTTGGTGGTTTGAATTAATCGAGAGCCCGGGAAACATACATACGTTGCCTGTATTTCATATCGGTGGCTTCATTGTCCTAACGAGCCGTGTTATGAGTCTAAGACTCGTTGAGTGATGTACTGGTACTTATTCTACTTCCTGTACACATTTCGCTACGGTAAACTTTCAAATTCCCGTCAATACTTACTCATAATTTTGCCTCAATCAGGTGCTTGTTCGCCATTGCATTGTTTGCGATCGAATCAGACCAAGCCGTGATGTGAATGTATTCACAGTCTCTTCGGAGAAGCGGAGAGCATGGGTGAACGCAGTTCGGTCAACTACCTCGGGACGGAGATCTCTCATGAGGAAGATTTCTAACAATAAGAAGAAGTATAAGAAGAAGTCGTATCTTTGTTCAAGTCACTTCTCTTCTTCCGACTTTAAACAATACGCGAGGAATACCCTTCTGAAACCTGATGCAGTTCCGTTCTTCGATGTGAGCTATAAGGAGTTATGGTGGCAGTGCGAAGTCTTGAGATTTTCTATTTTCCTTATGAAATGTCATTGATTTGCAGGACTCTACTGAAAATTCAAGTGATGTGAAGGAAGGGAAGAAAGAGAAAGTGTTAACTAACTAGAGCGGATTGAAGAAAGAGAGATATGCAGCACAGAAGGAGACCAACGTTAGAATATATTTAATTTCTTACTCCACCGTTCATATAATGCTATATTTTTCCATTAATCTAACATTTATTTATAGATCCTTGATCAGCAATCGTATATCGACTACCTGGTCGAGAATGATCTTAAGGAAGAAGAATTGGAAGATGATGAACAAGGTTCTTTGCCTTTGTTGTTGTGTTTTCAGTATTTTGTTTTGGTTAAGGACCCTCATCGGCACTTGTTACTTCTCCCTCAGACTCGCGAGTTTCTTCTCCTATATCGGACTTTGTTCAACCCAATCTGGAGTATTAGGAACATAGCATTTAAATCGACGCGCGATTTAAATCGATTCGTTCGATTATTTCGCTTTGTTTTCCGTTCTTGTAGAATGTTGCTGTTGTAAGTCCTGTGCTCTCTAAAGTAAAATATATAATTTGAGTTCTCGAGGTTTTCTCTTGTGTTTCTTCTCCGAACTGTTACGATAAACATCTGAGCTGTATTTATTGTTTTCTTTGTATAAGAGTCGTTGAACTCTCGACTAGTACTTATTCGATTCCCTAAGCACGTCTAATTTTACCATTTCAAATGTATTTTCGAGATGTCACGTATGTGCCTCGTATGCCGTCAAATCGAGAATCTGAGTGAAATGCGTGCATTTCCCTTGAATCTGAAGAAGCGCACAACATGGGTCGACGCAGTTCGTTCGACTCCCGAAGAGCGCACAATTCTCGAGAAAGAGATCATGAAGAATAGGAGGAGAAACAAGGGATCGTTCATGTGTTCACGTCACTTTTCTTCTTCTGAATTTAAACACTGCGGCCGTTATACCTCTCTCAAACCGGATGCTGTTCCCTTCTTCGATGTAAGTGATAAACTAGTGTCTGCTAATATCTTCTTCTTACTGCACTTTATTTACTGGAAATTAAAGGCTTCTACACTTGTTGTGACGAATGAGATCAAGGAGGAACCCATGGAAATCAAGAATGAGCCAATCGATGAGTCTTCTGAAGTCGGACAGCCGATGGTTGATGTGGGTTTCACTTACTTATATTTGTCATTTTTAAACTGTCTATTTTTTAAAATTATTCATAGTCGAACATAAAATTGCAGATATTCTGTCCATCCACTGGCACTTCTCGACCGTTCAATCAGTTGACTCCAACGGGAATTCTGAGCTGTGATGGCAAGTATTTGTGTACGAAGTGCGGCAAAAAATACGCCAGTCAGACTGGTTTGGACTATCACATTCGTAATCATACAGGTTATTTATTCAATCATTCAAATAGCTGCATCTTATTAACTTTAAAAATTGCATATTTTTCCTATTATCAGGCTGATGCAAAAGTTTTGACCGATTTTCAAATTTTATAGTTTCTCCTGCCCCGCGTTTTGTGTTGGAATGATTTACATGTGGTTGCTTGTTTTCGATGGGCTATTGGATACTCTTATTAACGCTCCTTGAAATTGGTCTAAGCAGTCTGTATTGTATGAATAGTATGAAGGCAAACTTGCTGACAAGGTGAACCGGTCTGATTATTTCGATGACTACAGCTTTGCTGAGAGTAACCGTACTTCAAAGCTGTTATACAGTCGTGATATATATTGCGCATAAATCACAATAATAGCATGAAATCGGGTCTGCCGCAATAGGCCTTCTGGAAAAATGTGCAGATTTGGGAGTCGAGGTTTTTGAGCATGACCATCAGCCGTTGAAATCTCTGTGTATTATAACCGATTGATCTTGGGATCTCAAATGCCCTAATTATTAAACAGTCTTACCTGATTGTGCCACATATTAATTTTGGTGAACGTGCGTTTCTGCTACAAAGAGCTTCGTCTTTCCATAAAAAGATGCCGAAATTCACCCATGAAATTCCTACTTCTATGAGTTCCTCGCTCCTCTGACAGAAAGGAAGCCCGATATCTCGTGGTCAGGTGAACAAGCTACTCATGCCCCATCATTGGGTGGCTTGGGTAAAATGGGCGATCTCTACTTATTGAGGAAATTTGCTGTAAACGCGAACTCATAATTTTGTTTTTTATGCAGATTCGGGCACAAATATTGAAAAATATTATTTTCAGAATGACAAGGGCCACTGTGCCTAAATTTGTCTAATATTATTATGACTTGGCATATGCAGCTTGTAGCGCCCCTATATAGATTCATGTCTCTTTCGAAGCAAAGGCAGGAATATGAAATCAAAAAGTGTCAAAACTTTTGCATCAGCCTAATACTTTCCACTGTTTTCCCCATGAGCGAAAGCATTTTTCCTGAATAAAGAATAATAGCTCATAAGTAATTTCTCCATAAATAATATTTACCTCTATTAGGTGAAAGACCCGTCTCGTGCCATTACTGTAATGGCGCATTTCGCTCTAATGGCGAGCTATACAAGCATATCCGCGTAGCACATAAGATGCAGGTACGTTTTATTGTAGTGATAATATGTATTGTTTCAATTTTTTCTCGTTATTCCATTCAGTCGTTTCACGGTTTAGATATGGTGTGAATTCTATCACGATTTTTTGCGGCCCCACGCGTGTTTCACTTGCGGAATGAATTTCTTTAGAAGTTCCGGGCTGAAGGAGCATCTACTCAATAATCCTGAACATCGTGTACTATATATATATATATATATATTTATGCTATTTCGTTCGAAATAACGTTCACAAAATTGAAATAGAATAGGTAATTAATGACGGTTAAAATGACGAGTGGTTATTGGGATAATAGGGTCGGGGGGATCTACTCAGATGAACTGGTTTGATTCTCGGTATTTACTAAAAGCCTTGCCGCTCTTGGAAAGAAGCTATTGTGTCTGTAGTTGTGGTTCGATCCAGGATTATTGAAGTTCATGCCGTTTCGAGTGTAGTAGATTTTGAAATAATGTGGTTTTCGGTTGGAAATACTATATTTGCCTCGGATGAGATTTGTGGCTACTCTCTTATTAATCGCTATTCTACGCTTCTCTAGGGACTCAATGCCCAGTTTCTTGTTGCGAGCGAAAGCAGTGGGCATGTTTTCCCAGGTATGATTAAAACAGCGCATAAATAAACGTCTTGTGAAGTAGTTCTGTACTTTTTCGAGTTCTTTTTTATCTTTATTTTGGTACGGATTGAAGACGGAGGAAGCGGTTTCTAAAATCGGTCTAATATACATTGAGTACGTTTTGAGAAGTACTTCTATATTTTTGGTTCGTAAGGCTCTGAGGATAGTGTGACATGCAGTTTTGCCTTTAGTGGATACGGTAGAACAATGGTCAGAGAATGAGAGGTTTTTCTGGATAACAAAGCCGAGGTCTTTCACTTTTTCTTTTTGTTCCAGAGTTGTGGTTCCAATAGCATATGTTCGCTTTGTATTTGCTCTGCCTAGGTGCAGTGAGTTACACTTATGCGCAGCAAGGGGGAGTTGCCACTCTTCGGACCAGTTTACGATAGTGTCAATCGCAGCTTGTAGTGGGGCAGGCGAATTTCCCTTTCTAAAGGATCGATATATTTTTATGTCATCGGCATACATTCTCGCAACGACTCCGTGGTTTTGAACTAGGGAAGGGATTTCTGAGGTGTAAATAAGAAATAACAGAGGGCCTAAGACTGAGCCTTGTGGAACGCCGCTAGTTACAGGCATTGAGGTAGAAAGCGCATCTTTTACTCTCACTTGGAATGATCTATGAGTGAGATATCCTGTTATTCAGCTGACTGTATTATCGAAGAGACCTATGGTGGTGAGCTTGAGTTTTAGCTTGGGGTGGGAGACTCTATCAAAGGCTTTTGCAAAATCAAAATAGATGACGTCAACTGGTTTCCCTTCACTAATAGATGCTGTCCAGTGTTCGAGGACTTCGAGCATTTGAAGTTCACGCGATCGTTTCTTACGGAATCCGTATTGCTCATCGGGGAAAATATCTAATTGTTCACAATGGGTGATAATGGATTTGCACAAAATACGTTCAAAAACTCGACAAAAGAAGGATGTAATTAAGATGGGCCTGTAGTTTAGGGGATTGGAAAAGGGGGGTGATTTCTTAACTGGTGTTACTATGGAATGTCGCCAATGGGAGGGGACCTTTCCAGATTGATAGGAGTTCCTAAAAATGATTTCAAGTGCTTCGGAAATGGGTACGGCAATTCGTTTTATGAAGGTGAGGTCAAGGTTCTCGGGGGTTTTACAGGAGGAGCGTTTCCATTTCTCAATAAGGGCACAGATTTCATGCCTAAGAAACTGGGGTTCTTCGTAATTACCAAGTTGAGGGAGGTCTTGACTATTTGGCTGTTTTCCATCATCGATGGTGAACACGCTAACAAAAGTTTCGGCAAGTAAATTTGCTTTGCCTAAGTCATCCATTACTAAGGTGCCATCAGCTCTCGTCAGACCTTCTACTCCCTTGGATTTATTAGAACAACGTTTCATAAAACGGAAGAACTTGTTCTTATCATCGCTTTCGATCACTTTTTTCTCGATGGTTTTGTGATACCGTTGTAACTCTTTGCGAAACTTTTTGTTTAGGTTCTCGAATTCATGTTGATCATTCGGATCGTTGCTATTAATTGATTTCTGCCATGCTTGAAAACGCTTTCCTAAGAGTCGCTCAATATGGGGGGGGGAAGTTTTCCATGTGAAAGGCTCACTTTGGTCCATGGAACATGGATGTCTATTGATTTTTGAATGACGCTTATCAAGAGGTCGTACATGAGATCCACATGTGATATTTTCGAAAATGCGCTTGTCCAATCGATGTTTGCTAACTGAGAGTTAATGAGGTCATAATCTACATTTCTGTAGTCGCGCCTCAGAGTAAAAGCGGGTGCCGAATGACTCATTGCAAACTTGAATTCGACCGTCGAATGGTCAGACATTTCGAAAGGGGGGCATACTTCAGTTTGGGTGACGAGGCTGGGATGGTTACATAATACTAAATCAAGGATGTTTTCCTTTCTGGTAGGTTCTTTGACAAATTGGGCAAGTTTTGCTGAGTTACAGAGGTCAATGAATGATTGGGAGGGAGGGGTAACTGCTTTTGGCTGGGGAGAGGGGAAGATTGACCAGTTGATATCGGGTAGATTAAAGTCGCCAGTAACTATTGTTGGTTGGGGGCATGAGCAAAGGTCAACAATTGACTTGGCAAGAGAGGCAGTTTGTATCGTATTTGCTTTGGGATTACGGTAGGCGCAGACAATCCTAATTAGGTCACCATTTATATCAACATCGACTGCTAATAATTCGTGGGATTCAGGTACGGTTTCATCAGCAATCTGTGCTGCGCTTATGGAAGAATGTAGTATGATCGCTACGCCACCGCCTCTAGAGTTTCTATCTCTTCTGAACACATTGTAGTACTGATCATGGTCACCTAGGAGAAGCGAGGTAGGGAATGTTGGAGAGAGCCAAGTCTCAGTGAGGCAAATCATAGTATACTTTTTAGAAAGGGTTTGTGAAAGATACTGTAGTTTGTTTTGGACAGAGCGACAGTTGACAAGAATGGCGGAGAATGAAAGTGAGTTTCTGTCTGCGTGATTATTTTTGGGCCGGTGAATCAATACCAGTTTCCCTGGGCTCCGAAGTTTGGAGGAGTGCCATAGTGTGAAACATGGGAAAGGAACGGATTGGGGGTGGGGTACTGATGAAGGAAGGGAACGTTGGGAATGTGTCTGATTCAGGAGAGGGCGGGGACGGGAATTCAGGTGATCAGGTCTGTGATTCGAGGCGGAAGTGAACACAGAATCACGTCTGCTTCTCGTTCTGTTCCTAGGTGGGGCTCCGTTCGACTGAGGACGCGACTGCTGGCTGCGGGGTAGTTCGGTAGGTCTGACAGAGGGAGTGGGATCAGGTCCATTTCTACCACAGCCAGGACCGGGAATCTTGCGGCGAGAGTCCTCCCTGTCAGCGTAGGAAGGACGGATGTACACTTCCTTGAAGAACGAATCGCGAGAGACACGATTGGCATTCTTTACGAAGAGAGAGGCGTGCTTTCTGGTGGGGAGAACCACCTTGGTCAATCGGATGTGAGGGGAATCAACCTCAGCAGGCGGCATCCGATAGACGGTGATTGGCAGGCATGGCATTCCAGTCAGAGCAGTGAGAGAGACTACTTGATCGAAATCCCTCCTTACTTGTGCTGCCGGGCTGAGAGAGCGATCCACGGGTAGGCGAGCGATGACCACACTCCTTTCGAGGTCAGAGGGAGTCTCCGGGGAAGGGGTCGGGGAGGAAGTGGGGCTGACATTGGGATTGGTAGTGAGGGGAGGGGCAGCAGAGGTCGAGGGGGAGTTCATGTCAACATCGTCTACAGTGGCTACGCTCAAGTCAAGGGGAGGAGGGATACGCGTCTCCAACTCACGTATCCTCTCCTCGAGTCTGCGTGAGTACTGCTGCTCCTGCTCGATCTTGTAGCTGAGACTGAGGCAGAACTGGAGGATTCCCTCGAGTGATCCAGTCACCGTGTACTTCCTTTTCTTCGCAAGGGGAGATGCCGTCGGAGAGAGACATGCTGAGAATGTGTGAGAGAAGCGGGGAACGTTCCAGCAGGAGATCTCACCGTTGTTGGTACCGAATTCAGAAATTATGCACAGTCGGTACGCAGTGCCAGCGTGATCGAAGTACTCGGTCTAGTAAGTGTTCTTTTATGTTGAATCGATCTACCGTATAAAACACGGGAGTGTATCATTTGAGCTCTTTGTACTTGAAGTCCGAGAAGAGTTTGGAAAAATTTTTCCTTATGTCTGATAGAACAGATCTAAAGTGGTCCACCCTCGTTACACATTAAATATAGACCAGAGCTAGAGTGATAGCCACGTATAAATCTAAAGTGATACACCCCCTACTCTCTCTCTCTTTTTAATTATTATCAGTTGAATGCATAGTGAGCAGTTACATATTAGGTTGGTCGGAAAGTCTTTGTGTATTTTTCAAAACTTTATTTCTTGGGGAAGGGTAGCGCATACGTTCAATTATACTTGTCCTGATTATATACAATATGTTCCCAACGTACCTGCAATGTATGGATCCCCTCCCTTTAGAACTCGCCTGGGCGCGAATCAAAGTATTGCTTGAGAGCATACTCGAGACTTCCACGGTAATTGAACGACCTATCTCTAAGAACATAGGCCAGGTCTGCGAAAAGCCATTAATCAGACGGGGCCATGCCAGTAGAATACGTGGGGTGAGGAAGAGCCATCCATCCATATCCAGTCAATTTCTGCTCGACTTGATTTGAGACCTGAAGACGGGGTCATTTTGCTGATTATACACTTTCTTGTCCTTCTGCCTTGAACGATCGACTTCCAACTTCAAATTATGTAGATATGTGACGTACTTGGTCCCGGTAATTGCCATGCCCTCAGGGAGTAGCTCCGCTTAGATCACTCCATCCACTCACCACCACATTACCAGCTTGTTTTTCTTGTGGTGCAGGTCATGTTTGGGGACACCCTGTGGGGTCTCTGCTTCTCCAACCAACTGCGCTCTGATGTGGTTGTTATCGTAGAGGACCCACTTCTCATTCCACGTTATGAGCCGTTCCAGCCATCGATCCCCACCTCGGAGAATGAGGAGAGTAATGGAATCATCGACTCGACGGTCTCGGCTGGCTTGGCTCACATCATATGATATGAATCGACCAATAAATTTCCTCATTTCAAGAGATCTCAAGCCTTCTCTGACAGTGCTATGGTAGACTCTAAGTGCAATAGAAATTTCACGGGCACTTTGAAGTGGGTCCGTTTCAACAGCTTTCTTCAAAGTCTCGAAATGCAACGATCGCAGTCTCCCAGATCGATCCCATTCATTGAGGGAAAAGTCGTCCTCTTCGAAGCAATGGATCCAATTCCTGGTGTTGCAGAGGGGGCATGTGTGTTATAAAAATTCTTCAGTAGGGTCTCCGAATCCTTCATCGTAGTGTAGGTAGGATAGAGAGAGGTATAGCAGAACATGTCGGAAGTGGGTGACTCCAGGAAGATACATCGTTGCTCTACTAGAGCCTGACTGAAGGGAAGGGATGATTAAGGATCCCATGAGTGCGAAGGATAAAGAAAAGGCCGAAAGATCAGATGATGCAGTGCCTAAGGCAAATGCATCTTTGCTGAAGGCTAAACATGTTAATACATGGAAGTTTTCGTGCTCCGAGTGCGGCCGGAAATTCCGTAAGAAAGGCGATCTTATCAACCATAAATACACGCACACGAGCTGGTACAAAGCGGTATTATTTTAATTTTCCTTCTTATCATTATATTATGAATTTTAAAAAAGGAACAAATATACGAAAAAGACTTGCGGAATGAAGGTTAGATTGCAAGAAATTGTTTTATCTTATGAAAAAGAAAAATAAAATGTTTCGATTCATATGCTAATATGATCTTTCTTTTCAGAACGTTTTGAGCCAGCGAGCGCGCAAGAATGAACGCTTCACTCATTTGAAGAAACCTAATACGGGGAGTGCGATGAAGATTGTGGTTTGTGCTTTGTGTGAATGAGGCGCTAAATTGAAATTTTTGAACTAAAAAAATGACACAGCAGAAAACGATAAACGATGTTGTTTATTTTTAGCGTATAGTTTATCCTAAATATATGTATTGTGCTATTTCACGTCAATTGAAGGTTCCTGAACAGCAGTCGTATCCACTTTTTGAGAATGCAGAGAATAAAAAAGAGATTGAAGATGAAACAAAAGGTATTTTGTTGTTGTTGTTTTTCTCTGATTTAAAACATTCAGGATCATCATCTGTTCAAGCTCTACCTCAGCCGAAATTTGTTTCTTGCTCGAAGTGCACTAAGAAATTCATCTCTCAGGAATACCTCGATAAGCACATGAAAACTCATACCGGTATGTGTATTATGAAAGCATTCCGGTTGGTTTTTTGAATCAAGATCCTTCTAGAACTCCCAATATATTTTTTTGGAAAAACTTACTGGGCTCAGATATTAGTCGGACGTCATACTGATAAAACAACTTTCAATTTGCAGCCTTCCCGAACCTTGTTTCGTGCTCAAAGTGCGGCAAAAGTTTCGCCTCTCAGGACTATCTCGATAAGCACATGAACACTCATACCGGTATGTGTGTTATTGTTATAGCAGCAAAATATCATTTATTTATAGGTGAGAAGCAATTCACGGGCCCGAATCGACAAGAACAAGAAGCAGAAAACGATGCCAAGGTTTTATTTTATTGAGTTTTGCCCGACCTTTCTTATTCACACATTGATAACAATAAAGCAAAGCTGTGATTGATATTGAGGTGTTGTTCATTACTTGCTTATTTGAGGCCCCTGAACAGAATTTGTACCCGATCTTAGGGAGTGAAGTGAAGGAAGAAGAGATGGAAGACGAAAAACCAGGTGCATTGCTGTATGTTGATTTTTCTCTAGATTTCAGGAAAATTCAGGTCCCTCATCGGCAGTTTTCACATCTCTTTAAAAAAAAATTAAACCTCAACTAAAACCGCAATACATATTTATTTAGATATTTTTACTTATTTAAGCGAAAGTACCTCTCTAATTCAATAATCATAAATGGTAATTAGGTGAGAAGCCGCTCACGGTTCCACAGCACCAGGAGCATCGGGTTGTGAGCGACAGCGCTCCGGTAATCTTTATATTTAAGCGTGTTATTTAGTCATTCTAGTTCGGACTTCAATTCGAAAACATGGTGTGTTGTAAAATTTCAGAATGAATTGAGCCAGCGAGAGCGCTTAAATCGTCGCTTCAAACTTTTGACGGATCATAATGGAATTAGTTCGATGAGCGTTGAGGTATGTTATTCGGGTACTGCGAGAAAAAAATGCGCAGCAACGTGGTGGACATGATAAATGTCTTAAAACACAGCAATCTTTCCGGAACGGGAAAATATTTTGATATGAATAGTTTCCGATTCCGGAATATTGGTGTACTTTACGAAGTTTATCAAGTACACCTCGTTGCTCCGCATTCTATTCATTCAGTAATTATGGCGATAAAAATACTTGGAAAATGTTGTTATATTCCGATTCTCAATTCACATCGTTTTCAGTTCCAATTTATTGATTCAGCCTCGACTTTGTTCAAGTACGCTAATGCAAATTTTCTTTCAGAGGCAAAAACTCAACTATCTTTCCGAAATGAAGGAGGTCATGTTTACCAATTCGAGAGAGTTGTGCAACATGGGAGCTGTGAACCTTGTCAAGGTGAGATTTGATTGCATTTTCAGCAAAAAACTATTCTCGTTTATAAATTTTGTATGACCTAAAAATATATTTTTTCTCTAAAAGTTCAGGAGCAGCAATCATGCTCACTTTTCGACGATAAAGTGAAGAAAGAAGAAATGGAAGACGAAGAACCAGGTTCACTTTTTGAAAATGAATTGGAAAAATGCTGATGGCTCAGGTCCCTCCACGACTCCTCATTAATTTCCCTCCGTCTCGCGATTCTATTCCGCTATTTTCCTTTGGATTCCGTTAATCTCACCATGAGAATTTTTATTTCCGTTGAAAATAGTTTTTGTTTCCATTGTTACTCTCACATTAATAAATTATATTGCCTTAAATTGGATATCCCAAATATCAACGTGTAAATTTATCACGAATCATACCTGTCATTTTTTGATGTTTCATCTTCAATGGTCTTTGAAAACTGGCTTCTCTGTTATTTTTTACATTGCTTGGTATAGTTGAGATCCGTAATTCTCATTTTTATTATCAACTTTATCATCAGATGTATCAACAGACGGAACACGAATGCGTCGTTTGCCATCGAGTCGTGGTCCAAAATAAGATGAATGTGTTCACAATTAATTCGGAGAAAAGGAAAGCATGGGTGGACGCAGTTCGGCCAACTCCCGAGGGGCGGACAATTCTAATGAAACAACTTCTTCAAAATAAGTATAAGAAGAAGACATCCTTCCTTTGTTCAAGTCACTTTTCTGCTTCTGACTTTAAACACTGCTTCAAGAACACCCTTCTCAAACCTGGTGCAATTCCCTTCTTCTATGTGAGTGGTTTGATTTATCGCATTTTCTAATTATCTTTTTCAAGGATTATACTGAGAAAACCAATCTCATGGAGACTCAAATTGACCGAACTAAGGCTGGAGAGATGACAAACAAGGAAGATCCGACCGATGTGAGTTTATATATACTTACATTTTATTGTAATTTATGATATGCTTATACAATATAGGGCACTTTTTCCGAAAATCAAATGACTTGTTATAGTGGCCCCCACTGGCATTATTAGTATTTATCGGTTAACTACGAACTCTTTTTTGCCTGGCCGGGTTTCGGGCGAAATGTCATTAATATAGTTGCATCTGCAGATGTGCTTGCCATCCACAGGAATAGCTCGTTCTCTCGATCAAATTACGCCAAAGGGAGGTTTGCCTTGCACGGTGGAAATAAAGACTGAGCCTATCGATGAGTTCGCTGAATTCAGTCAGCCAATAGCCGATGTGAGCTTATATTTAATTTAATTTTGTAGTTTATTATGATATTCATCTTGTAGATGTTCTGTCCATCCACTGGAACGTCTCGTCCTCTCGATCTATCGACTCAACTGCGAATTTTGAATGGTGATGGAAAATTTGTGTGCCCGGAGTGCGGTCAGAAATGCAAACATCAGACCAGCTTCGACTTTCACATGCGAATGCATTCAGGTAATAGAAGTCCATTAGAGCACATAAATTTAAATGTATCACTTTACTCAGATGAAAAGCCTTTCCCGTGCCATTACTGCGATCGAGCCTTTCGTAGCAATGGGGAGATGTGTAATCATATCCGTCAAGTTCATAAGCTGCAGGTATCGTTTCTTTTCATCAATCATTAAATTTAACGCATGTGTGGCAGGTAAGACAGCAGTTCTGTAGTTTGCCTACAATCATGTCTAGCACCACGACTTTTCTTTGTATTTTTTTAATCTTGCACTTTTCTTGCAACGTCAGAGTAAGCGAAAGAATGCACATAGCGAGAGAAAGTCTTTACCTTCAAATAATTCAAAACATTTCATTCTAGCCCCACGCTTGCCACACTTGTGGAATGGATTTCTATCTCATGTCCGGACTGAAGGACCATCTGCTCAAGAACAAAGGACATCGAGCATTGGGTCTAGTAAGTTTAAAAAATTTCACTATAGATGGCATTCATATATTGATCCTTGAAGAAAAATTTTACTCAAAATTATTATTATTCCTGTTTTCATTTATTTTCAAAAGAGATCCGGGGACTTTCCTAGCTCCGCGCCAGGCACCGCCCCCTTGATCCCGCGATATTCCTGCGAGTGAGGAGGAACGAGAATAGGTCATCCCCGCGCGCTCTCTAGTCACGCCGGGTCAGAGAGCGCTGGGAGGAACGAGAGAGGGAGAAGGGGAGTGCTCCCCTCTCGGGCAGGGGAAGGATGGGCGCCCGAATAGAGAGGGGGAGGGACGAGGGACGCGCAAGGGGGGAGGGGGGAGAGGCGGGTCAGAGAGCGCGAAGGGAGGGAAGAGGGAGGAACCTGGAGCGGAAGTAGGAAAGTGCCGAGATCCGTATTAGCGTGCTTCTTAATTCCCTGCTGCGTATATATTTTATCTTCCTATCAGATCGAATGATAAACCATTATTATTCAGGATACAATGAGCGCGAAGGACAAGGAATGGTTCGAGAAAGCTGCTGCTCCAGTGCCGAAAGACGAAAGCTAAAAATGCTAATCCGACGAAGTTTTCATGCTCGAAATGCGGCAAAAAATTCATCAGCAAGGGCGGATTCGAGTATCACATGAAGAACCATGCGGGTCAGTTGTTCTTCTCAAACTTTCCATTCATATTTGGGCGATAGCTACATGAAGGTTATGCGTTCCACAGAATTTGTTCCCCTACTATATCTCATTTTTGATATCCATTTCAAGTTTTTGAGTTATGCTTCCCATCTTTTCTTCTATAAATTTTACTAATTTATTCTTACTAATTTATATTTTATAATCAGGTGACATTCCCTCCACTCATCGACCTGTGATCAGCAACGAGCCGGTACATTTATATCATATTTTTCTTTTCGTCTGAAGCAGCAGAAATGATTAATTATAATTAATATATTATTATTTTATACAAATCTGATTTGAAGCAGTCTCGATCTTTAGGTTATAAAAATAATTACTTTTAAGAAAGAGAAAGTCATCGAGTTACCCAAGGTGAAGCTGGGTGAAGTTTTTACTCTTTCGAAAGGACTGAGCAAGATGATATATGGAGCAGAAAAGGATGCCAAGGTTAGATTGCAATGGACTGTTAATTTCACAGTTCTTAGATTTGGATTCTATATCTGTGTATTTCAAGGCCCCTGTGCAGCAATAGTATCAGCTATTCTAGAATGTTATGGATGACGGAGATATGGGTGAGGAAGATCCAAGTAGATTTTTTGTTGTCTCTCATTAAAGTAAGATTTTACTCAGGTCCTTCATCTGTTTTTTTCTACTTCATCCTACTCTCGGCTGTTCTCTGCTATTCCGCACTCGGATTCCGATTGAAATCATCTGGGTACAGCAAGCGATTCACATTGCCAATCCATTAAAATATGTTTTGCCTGTTGAGACCTGTGTTGTTTTGCTGTTTAAAATATGTTGATTCATTTTTAAGATTGCCTTGTTTTTTTTCTTCCTTTTTTGTAATGTATTACGATAAATTTTGAACATCGCTCATTATTTCTCGGCCCTTTGAGATCAAGTCGTTGCAATATCGACATAAGTTTACCTTTTGTTAGAAAAATTGGTCGGTCGTCGTGTATCGCACGTGCATTTCATTTTATGCGAACCTCGTAGATTTGTTTTTTTTTTTAAATTTACGAAATAGAATTGATTTATAATGTATTCCTCATGTCAGATGGGACACCGCAAGTGTGTAGTTTGTCATCAAATCACGAATGAAAAGAAGATGCATTCGTTCACATCGGATCCCAACAGAATGATAGTGTGGGTGCACGCTGTTCGTGCTACAACGGAAGGGCGGAGATCTCTCATGGATGCACTAAATGGCAAGGCCAGGACGCACCTGTGCGCAAGCCATTTCTCCCATTTCGACTATCGAAAAACTACCCCCTACACGTATGTACTCCGAAGTGATGCCGTTCCCTCTTACACTGTGAGATTACTATTTGTAGTTGTTGTCTAAAATATTTTTTAAGGAAAAAGTTGAGGAGTTTATGCGACCCCCTCTTGATAATGAGATCAAAGAAAAATCTCTGGATGTGAAGGATGAGCCAACAGAAGAGCTTGGCAATGCCAGTTACGAAGAACCTATTTCCAAGGTGAGTGCAATGCGTTTACGAATCATATATTCCAACCGTACATTTAACATATATTCCAACCGTACATGATGTTAAGGATTGGAAAGGTAGTTTAAGCGATCTTGCAAAAAATATATAAATTTTAGATTTTCTCAGGATACCATACATTATGCGATTGATATAACGAACGAGATGAACGAAGAACAGGTGGAAATCAAGAATGATCCTATCGATGATTTTGCCGAATTCGGGCAACCAATTGCCGATGTGAGCTTACTCTGTTTTATCTATAGATTGATATTATTTTCATTCTGCCAGTTGTTCTGCCCATCCACTGGAACATCTCGACCGCTCGCTCGATCCAGCCACATCCGCGAAACACATACGATGCAGGTATTGATTAGCAGATTTAACAAGTATGTCATTATTTTTTATTATAATCTAGCATCATCTGGTGAAATACTCTGCCACGATTTATTTTCTATAGTGTTCATACGAATTCTAGTTTGCCACTTTATTATTTATATTTTCTTTATTGTTGATTTTATTGCATGATATGTATTTTATTATTTTCAGGTATCTTCTCCCTCCACTCGAGATTCTCCTCCGATCGATAATGAGGCTCCTCGAATCACGGTAAATTGAATAATGTTACTGTATGAATAGAATGCGTAGCAAGTTGGCGTGCCGTGGTGCACATTGGAATCAGTAGAACGGAACGGAACGTTAAAATGATACGGTAGCTGTTTGTCGCGCTGTGCCTCGTGCGGGCGAAAGGCACAGCGCGACAAAAAGCTACCGTATAATTTTAACATTCCGTTCCGTTCTGCTGATTGCAATGTGCACCACGGCACACCAACTCGTGTAATATGTCATTAGAATGGCGGCTTTTACTGTGAGTAAAGCATTTAAAAAAACTAACGAAATTATCTGGATTTTGAATGAGGCGTATTTAAGGAAGCAACGAAGGTGAATAATCGAAATGCGGTAATTAAAAAGTAAAACTTCAAACTATTTCGCTTTCAGGCAGTGATCGAAACTGGGTGTTCACGTCGCTCTGCTGCTTTCAAAGCGTCACGTGAGTTTTTTAGGTTGTTTCGCAATAGATTGCGGCTGAAATTCTTGACGTCATACCTAAAACAATATTGGCCACACTGCCGGTTGGAATGAGCGTTATATACAATAGTAAGAGCAGGTTAAAATAAAAACAAATCCTTTAAATGGTGAGCTCATTTCAGATGTTTTTCGCTGCAGCACCTGTTATATGTCCTGCGGAACAAAGCTATCACTCGAAGCACACATGAACAAGGCGCACATTATTGGTGAGGTTTTGTAGTTTATTGCATTAATTTAATTTTGAAAATATTTTTATTGCCGTCGTTTGTCAACTTTTTCCGTGTTTTGCAATACTCGATTACAAATTCAGCTACTTGCCCGAAGTGCGACTTCCAATGCGAGGGTAGAGATGCGCTGAAAAAGCACTACAAGATTTTGCATGCGGTGCGTATTCACGGGATCATTGTTTAGTGTGTAATGTAAATTTGAACAATTCTGCAATAATATTCTTTTTATTATATTGTTTTAGCCCTACGCGTGTCTCACATGCCGGAAGCATTTCCCTGAAAATAGCTTGCTAATGGAACACCTCGAAGAAATCAGGGACACATTTGTCAACAGCAGGTAATAAGGCGGATATATTATGATTTAGTATGATTTATTAAGTTAAGAAATTCTCTCTGATCATATTTCTTTTTTACACAGTCAGATATTAGTATATAGTTAACTGGACGGACACTGGACGGGCGAGGTGGCGCAGTGGTTGTGTGCCAGGAATGCGAATCCGATGGTCATGAGTTCGACCCCCCTCGCCTGCAGATCCACCCAGACCACGGGGGTTAAGAAATAGGTCAGAAATCCCCCACCACGTGCACACAACACGGGCGGTGGCCTCACGCATAGGTCGCTGATAACCTCAGGACAGACTGAACGCAGAATTGGCGCGGGGGTGGCAAACCAGCCTTGCTTGGATGCCTCAACTTACGTTTAACAGAGATGAGTAAACCATGAAATGATAATGACGACTCTTTTAAGTGGAGACAATCGAAGAAGAAGTTATGAATGAACAGCCGGGATCAACTCGAAGATGCTAATAAATAAACCCGTTCTGTGTATGGTTACCTCATTGTAAATCATTTCTATCCCTTTTGTTAGTGTGGAATCAATGTGCTTTCTTATTTACTTTCGTACGATGAAACGTTTGACTCTTTACACTTCTGTTTTTTTTTCTTCAAAAAGTCGTTGCATACTCGACTTATTCATATTTCATATTCATATTTAAATTATATTCATTGATGATATTTTCTCATCATATTGTCTATTAGGTATTCAGGAAGTATCCCAGTACGTGGATATCTTGTAATTGATGCGTGTGCCCCATTCATTTATTCACAGCCCTATTTAATAAATCGTTCTTTCTCCAGGCATGTCGAATGATACTACGGATGAGATCAAAGAGGAGCCTTTAGAATTCAAAGATGAACCATTCGATGAAGTGTATGAAGTGAAGCAGGAAGAACCAGTTATCAATGTGAGTTTTTGTGAGACCTCTTACCCAATTAAAATATATTTACGTTATTTTAATAATCACGAGATTTTTCTCGGAATATTCACATTCGCAAATATATTATCAGGTCCCGCCTCTGGGTACAGGAAATGAGTTTAAAGAAGAACCATTGGAGTTCAAGGATGAACCGCTTGATGACTTTTCTGATATCAAGCGGGAAGAACCAATTATCAATGTGAGTCTTTATGAAAGCTTTTTCATAATTATGATATATCTAAATTCCTCAAATAAATAATAGTTTATGTATATAAATATTTGCATTGACAGACATATTATCAGTTCTAGCCGCTTGATACAACGAACGAGATCGAGGAAGAACCAATGGAAATTAAGGATGATCCATTCGATTATCTCCAACAAGAAGAGCCAACTGTCGATGTGAGTTGAATAATTTTTACAACACAATACGCTTAATTGCTTAATTTGATCTTCCAAAGGAATTATCATGAAACCAAAAAAACGAATGGGTTTACATTTTTATTACACATGTCGACACAAGCTCATATCAGTGATTGATACGCTCAATGAATCCTTTCCTTAATTCTCAGATCTTCTGTCCATCCACTGACACTTTTTGTCCCGTTCATGACCGCACAACCTTCGCTGATGCTCCATCGAAGGCAAAGGTGAATTACTCATTAGTTTTGCCATTTTATTTATACTTTTTGCTCTTCATTTTTGAGCTTTCATTTGCGTATAACGAGTCTGAATATTATTTATCTGCTTTGAAATATTTTTATCTACAGGGTGTCTCAAAAGTATTGATACACATGTTACCTCGAATATCTCACTTACTTCTAAGAACGAGATTTTCTACTCTAGCCTGTATACTCCTCCATACCATACCTGCATAATACTTACATTGGATCGAAATCAACTCATTACAAATTATGTAGCAGAGTCCAATAAATATATGTTCGGCGTCGCCTTGACCCGCTACTTGTTTGCGCGAAAAATTCGTTGTACACGAAGACCAGATAAGCAACAAATTGTTACTCAAGCAGGTCATAGAGGGCAACCATTCCACTTTAAGGTACTTATGAAGAAATGGTACCACGAATTTTAGACGCCGAGAAATAGTCAATTTGCGATATCATACTTTTGGCGGAATAAAACTTTTGGCGGAATAATTTATGGAATTTTGTTCAGCATGGTGATAATAGGGCACAACCTTCTATGGCTTTTAACTGTTTTGAAGTATGATTTTTAGGATCATTAAAATGGATGAAAACGGTGATCGAATAGCTCAAATAAGCATCTGAAAAAATCGCAAAAAATCATTAAAAGCGGCAGTCGGAAACATTTGGACCATTATTCTGATACACTATATCAGCTGGGCGCAAAGTGCATATTTACAAACAATAATGGTAGTGTAGCAGGATGGTAAGTGAATGAATCGCGTAAGTTCATAGCTAAGAGTTTTGGATATCATTTAATCAAACACCGTGTATGGGGTGCCGCTCATTTCCAAATAATTCAAAAATTCATTGCGTACGTAAACCCGAGCATTTGAATCAAATAATTACCATATTTATAATCACTGATATTTGTTCTACCCGTTATAGATGGGATGACTATTGCATGCCTACCCTTGTTGGAATGCGGCTGGGAATAATAAAGTCGGATTTTATGCAAAAACCGAGCCAAACTCTACAACAAAGTTTCCCCAAGATACAACTCGTGGACTCTGGTGACTAAACAACTGGTGTTAAGCGAAAAAGTCGATAAGTACCTTAGTTATATACTGCTAGAAGGTGGAGCTGAAGGGACCAATGTAGTCCAAATGGGATCAAATTCAAAAGTGTATCAATACTTTTGCGACACCCTGTATTTACGCGCAAGCTCAGTTGTAAGGCCACTAAAGTTCTTTGGTATGAATCTGTTCGTTATCCACAGTATTATGCTTAATGCAATAGACGATCGCACCTGATGCAGTCAGGGTGTTTGCACACCACGACACGGAATTTCCCGGTTTTACATTTCCAGTCTATTTCTTAACGAATATTGAAATATTATTAGAATCAGATTGCTTTTAATAAACTCTTCATAGCCGATTATTTTATTTCCAAAATAACATTAATTTTTAAAAAATATAAATTAGTAAAGTTATTTTATAGTACTTTTGCTTTGTTAGAAGGCAAAATCCATGTAAGATCACAACCAGACATTGTTCATCGTTCGCGCGCATTAATTACGGGCCATTTTGATTTTGCGGGTTTTCTGTTGAACAAAACTCTCTTCTATCCATTTCTTCTTCAGGTACGCCGTCACATTTGCATCGTTTGTAAGCAAAAGCGGAATGAGCGGGAGATGCATCTATTCACCAAAAATCCCAAGAAACGCACAAGATGGGTGAATGGAGACCGCTCAACCCCAGATGGACGGATTACTCTTTTGACCCAGCTGAGTGATATTAAGAAGCCATATTTGTGCTCAAGTCACTTCGTTCCTTCCGACTTCATTCAGAATGCTAAGGGAAACGGACTCAAATCTCATGCCGTTCCCTTCTTTAAGGTGTGTGGTGCACAAACGAATATTTTTTGAGAACGTATGCGGAGATGAAGTATAAATAGACATCACTTTTACTATCTAGATGAATTCCCTATTTGCAGGATTCTCCTGTGCAACCTAGTGGAGGGGACGATCCGCTCTTATTTGGAACAGCGAATGATATCAAAGAGGAACCATTAGAATTCAAGGATGAGCCATTCGATTATCTTGATCAGGATGAGCCCATTGTTGATGTGAGTTCGTTCGACAGTTCAAAAATCTGGTTAAAAGTTGGTGCTGATTTTTTGTGAATATTGTGATCATATAAAAAATATGAAAGAGTTGCAATAAAGATAGGCACCCTGGAGCAGGTAATTTTATTGATGATATTTGATTGCTTATTAATATTTGTAGATTTCCTTTCCATCTCTGGATCAGTCGAAAGCTTTGAAAATTACTTGCAACGACGAGACGAAAACTTCGTTTGAGTGCTCAGATTTTGGTAAAGAATTCGCTAGACAATATGATCTCAAACTTCATATGCGCACTCATACAGGTTAGACGTCTCAGTGGTTAGAATTAAAAAAAAATTCAAATTGCAAATGAGAACAGATCATTGTATGCAGTAAGAACGCGGGAGATTCTCACTAGATTATAAAATGTACACCAATGATTTTATTTCTTCAGGTGAGAAGCCATTCTCGTGTTGTCACTGTGGATCTGTCTTCTTCAATAAATCTGATCGAACTGCTCATATTCGCCACGCTCATAAACACATAAACATAAGGTAATCATAGTTGCCCAACACTGGCGGCGAGGTGTTTTCAGACCAGGACCCCATATTCATGGTTGCGCACTGCACCCCTCGATTTGAGAGGAGCAGTGCGCAACCATGAATAGGGGTTCATGGCGGTCCCCGCCGGCGAGGGCAACTATGAAGGTAATACAAACTAATTAAATATGTTCCCTTTTAATTCGATATTTTAATTTGTTTTATGATCGACTTCATCAACAAGCTGTATGAAATGCACCAATTTTGTAGCGGTATGCGTGTCTCACTTGTGAAGAGCAATTCAGTTATTACGCAGATATGAATAAACACCTCATGTCCAATCGAGGGCATATTGGTGAAGAAAAGGATAGCGATTTGAATATTCTTAAATTTTTTCAATAGATATATTTCTTTCGGGGATAAGACATTTCGGAAAAACAAAATCAGAAATTACCACTTCATAAATGTTTTTTTCAGAAAAAAACGTTTCACTAATTTTATTTCAGAAATGGCCGGTTCAGAAATGCCAATTCAGAAAAGGACGTTTCAGAAATTTTAATTATTCGGTGTTATAATATTTAGCTTATTGTATTTTTATTAATATTTTTGAATTTCTCAGCATCATCTGAAACCTATTTGATAAATAGAAATTTTAAAAAAATCCTTAATTCATGTGAAAACGGCTTGCAAAGACGAGTGCGCGTTCGCGCAACGCGGCGCGTCAAGGCTAAAAATTTCAGAAATGTATTTTTCTGAAACGTCCGTTTCTGAAGTGGTAATTTCTCAAATGAAATTTCTCGGCTGGATTTTTCTGAACTGGTGATTTCTGATTTTGTTTTTTCGAAATGTCTTATCCCCTTTCTTTCGACTCTCAATAGATTCTTCAATCAATTGAAAAAAAAGAATTTAATCAATAGAATCTTTAAATTTTAAAAATGAATATTACCTAAGTCACTAGCTAAATTGAAAAATTGTCACTAGCTAAATTGGAGATTAACCTTCTTAAAGTTACCGGACGAGGACAAAATTGACCCCCTATTTTTTGTCCTCTATCGAATAGCCGATGGCTGACTTAGTTGAGCATGAATAAACAAAAATGCTAAAAAATCAATAATAGCCTCAAGGGAAAGCAGGAAATGATATGATCTCACTTTTGCATACTCTCTCGTACACGCGACCAGATCAGGGTCAGATCAGGGTTTCGTCCTCGTCCGGTAACTTTAACATAAATGTAATATTTTCATATATCCGGTCCAATTGCAGCAAATATTTCGCTTTATGCATGTCGTCGCATTATTGTATAATAGCTAATAAAACCCTATTTTTGGAAAATAGTTTCAGATGTTAATGGCGCAATGTTATCTAAGAATTTCTGTACAAAAAAATATTATATTTAATCCGGTCAATAAGTGAAACGGGTCTGAATCTGAATGAAAATTCATTGAAGAAGCAGGCACAGATCATGGAGTATCCAAACGAGATTATAACATCAAATCCTCGAGCTCCTTCAACTACAGTTACCAACGCATATCCATCTAAACGGCTCTTTCCTGTTACAACTGAGGTGAAAGAGTTTGAAAATTGTTTATAGAAAACCATCTTCTAATTATAAACTGATGAAATTCTGTATATTAGTGTGTATCTCATACTTTATTAATTAATCGTGTGCACGGAAAATAATAATAATAAAATAATTGGCGGACGTCCGTTAAATACATTCAGTTTTGGACATCTAGTGAGATATATATTTGGTATTGGGATTTCCGTTCATGCTATTTCCAGTAAAGGAAAACAAAGTCAAACAAATAATCACGCAGGTATCGTGCTTTCTTTGCGGCAAGATGACAGACAAATTCGATTTGACTCCTATTGATCCTGAGAAGCGTAACGAGTTTCTGAAGCGAATTATCCTCCTCGAACCAATTGAGGAGGACCGTGTTGCGGTAGTTCATTTATTCACCTTACCATTTTACGAATAGTCAAATAATATGTTAAATTGTATTTTTTCCAGGAGTTGATCAACAATGACAACCTTGAGCATTTCTGCAAAACACACTTAGCCACTCGAATTGCATCACGGGTGAGTTCCCACAACATGGCAGTTTGTGGGTATAAGAAAACAAATTAGCAGCACCGAATCAGGTTATTAATTTTTCATCAATCAGTTCCATCACTCTCCTCGACGAATTTTGTGTGATTTGTGTGGAGAGCATGCGGTTCCCTGTTTTTTCTCTCCGCGGTATTCAGGAGCAGCGAATTTCTTCAGCAAGCTGATTGAGGTGAGTGTATGCTACTGTGGTCAAGGGAACTTTTGGAGGTGCACAACTGTCCACCTCTTGATCATCCGACATAGTCTGTGACTTTTCCAAAACGCTATGGTGGTATCGTGTCATAACTAACGACGATTTTTAGCTCACTCCTGAACAGCGTGCTAAATCGGAGATTTTCATCAAGAATAATCGTCAAGCAATTATATGTTCGAAACATTTCAAGGCCGGCATGGTGAACTATGCATTCAGAATTTCAATGAAGTTTTATTTTCGTTTAGACCGAGCCACTTACCAACCCTCCGGCCAAACGCGCGAAAGTTATCGGAGGAGAGGTGATTTATTTTCTTATTTTGAAATAATAAACTATCAATATGTTGCATGTTTTGCATTTTAGGAGGAATTCTGCGAGTGTACGGATACAAATGAGCAATGGCCTTACCTTTGTTGATCACTCCCAAGGATCTCTTCCCTGGTCATTGCTTCTTCATGGGCTTTGTTGAGGTGAGTCTGTATACAATTATTTTTGGAGTCCAAACCAAAAAAAATAAAATAAATTAAATTTGTCCGAAATAGAATCCTGATTTCTAAGTACACATACTCGAAGTATCTTCATCCTTACTTTCAAGAAGGAGAAAAAGTTATTTCATTGAAAATTTGGAAAATCACTAGAAATCTGAGAATGCTTGTCTCATTACCGAATTTGAGCAACCATTTTCATATTTTTAAATATCTTATAGTTAACCGACCATCAACTCAAGTTGATGGAACATCTGGTCAACATCAGCAAGCGAGTGTATATCTGCAGAAAGCACTACAGAGATACAAAGGTGAGCGAGAATATCCGATATAAAGTCGAATTTTAGTGATCATATGTTCTTCCGTCATAGACATTCCGAACATATTCAGGCAAAACTGTACAATAAATTGGGAAACTTGTCATATCATGCCCCGGTTCGCAACTACAAATCAATAGATTATAATATCATAATGACACAATTGTAGGACTTTCCTCCGAACTCTAAAGGGACAGTTACAAGGAATACAAGGAAAAAATTCGTAGATGAACGAATGGAAATCAAGGATGAAACTCATATCTATGGCTCGTCAGTCTTTCCTGATGTTGCTACCAATGAACAGCATATAATGAAGATTGAGGTACCATATGTGTTTTATGTTTTACTCCGAAATGGAAAACCATATTGTGTGAAATATTCTTTGAAGATTCCTGAGATGGTCGTTGCAAAGGGAAATAGCAAAAGGAAGACTAAATATGAGGTAGTTTTATGAATTTTATTAGTAATATTTCGCAACAAAATAATTTGAATATGGGCTTTTTACGTTCTGATTTCTGAGTCAAATGTAACGTATCTTTTTCTCATGCTGGCTAACTTATTTTGATTCTTAAAATAGCTTCAAAATATGAAAAACTAATAGTCTATAGGCATCACACCTAGAAGATGCCCCCCCCCCGGTATTTAATATAAGGGGGTTTCTTTACCCATTTGCACATTTCAAAACTACTTGATCAATTTGTAGGGATTCTAGTTCATCAAATTTTGCTTAACTGAGAAATTGATAAAATAAAATTGAAGTAATTAAATTGTAAGTGAAAATGTAGTGCAACGGATTGAAGTATTTTGAGTCCGTTGCACCTCTTGTAAATATTTCAATCTCTTGGATCAGTTGTTTAATATTATTATGTACTTGAAGGAGAAGTCGGATGTTTCGCACGAGAAGATTGACAAGGATCGATTCCGAACTGAGAAAATCTTCGATGAATTAGACTTTGAATCCCGTGTTAATCTGCCTTAATTTCGTTCACCATTCATTAATTGATTCTACGATAAATTCTTCTGAGTCACTGTAATTTCTTGATTGATATAAATAGCCGTTTTATTATCGGCTCATACTTGATAACTGTTCAATTTCAGCTGGGGAGATAATTTGTATTAATCATTTTCATCCGTTCAAGGGATGTCGAGTGACCTCTGTCCAGCAGATGAGATGAAAGTGGAACCATTCGAAGAACCAGCCGATGAATATGCAGATATCAAACAGGAAGAGCCGTGTCTCAATGTGAGTGTCTCAATGTGAACCACTATTTTTTTCAATAATATGTTGTTTTGATAAAGTTGAAAATGATTTTCCAGGCAGCGTCTCTTGACACGGTGAATGATATCGAATCAATGGAATGCAAGGATGAGCCTGTTGATGATTTCTCTGATATCAATCACGAAGCACAAATTGCCGATGTGAGTTTTCATATGATGTTTGGTTTTAAAAATAATAATTCCTATTTGATAGATGTATTGTCCATCCACTGGAACTTCTCGTCCTCTCGAACACTCGACCTTAATGGAAGGAAATGCTGGGGACAAGTCATTTGTGTGCTCGGAATGCGGCAAAAAACTCAGCAGCAAGCACAGTCTGAGAAGGCACATGCTCATTCATACAGGTTCGTTTTTCGCATCTCATCGCCTTAAATCATTCGTTGTGATAATAATATAAGTAGCATTACATGTGTTTGTTACACTCAAAAAATTGATAATTCTGCTCAATAATACAGGTTAATACTAGGGCGGCTGAAATAGATCACGGTTAACCGTATTGTTTACTCTCTCGGGTCATCCGTGAAGGGAGGGAGAGAGAGACGAGAGATTCTCTCTTTCCACAGTAAATAGAGAGGGTAGGACTGTCAGAGGGGACGGTTAACCGTCTCATCCGTCTCTGATCTGCCGAGGCTCTCTAAATAGCGACTCGTTGATCCATTTCAGCTACCCTAGTTAATACTGTAACTTATCTTCACTCGATATCGTACATTATGATACATTATGATAATAATGATTATCCGACAACTTCAATTTTGATTGATAATGTCCTTTCATTTTAAAAAGGTGAGAAGCCATTCAAGTGCCCTCATTGCAACAAGTTTTTTTTTGGCAATTGTTCTTATGGAAATGAACACATTCGACATGTCCATAAGATGCAGGTATGCTTTGGTCGAAGCCATTCCTTTGTTAGTGATTTTTTTTTATCTAAATGGCATATATAACATAAAAAATTCTCGCATTCATTCTGAATCATAGACTCACTTAAAATTATGTTTACGAATATATTAAGCATATTACTGTATCTATTACGAATATTTATATATACAAAATATATATTTTTGAAATTTACAGCCGTACTCGTGTCTAACTTGTGGTCAGCAATTTGCTCGCAAGGTCGACTTAAGATATCATTTTATTATCAATCGCGGGCACACCGATCAAGAACAGGTAGCGTGTTAGAAGAAAATATTTTGAGTCATGAAATCACTGTTTAAAAATGTTACAATCAACATGCAATGTGTAATGGGAGCGGATTGAGAAACTTTAGAGCTGTGAAATAGTTATTCCTCGGTGGCTCGTAATCATATGTTCCAGAACAAAGCGGATGAATCAAGCCGATCCAATCTTGATAAGCCTAATGAGATCAAAGAAGAATCGGTTTATGTCAAGGATGAGCATTTAGTAGAGATCGACAATGCGAATTACGAAGAACCTATTTCCAAGGTTACTGAATTATGTCTTACAAAATTTTATAAATGAGCAGTTATATTAGGGGTTTTAAGAAAGGAAAACTCGAGAAAGTCGCTTCATTCATTCAGGATTTTCTTCATTCTACGATTAACAAAAGGAACGAGATTAAAAGGGAACCGATGGAAAACAAGAATGAGCCTATCGATGAGTTTCCGGAAATCGGACAGCAAATAGCCGATGTGAAATTCTGATTTTATTTTGTTAAATAATTAATATTTTGTCTCCATAATTCTCAGATTTTCTGCCCATCCACTGGAACTTCTCGACCTCTCGATCAATCTGCTCAACTGGAAGGATTTTGTATCAGTGCTGTTGTGGGTACGTCAGATTTATAATCGGAATAATGCAAGAAGCAATCAAGTTAAAGTTCGCACATTTTAATATATTTTTTCCTATAATAGACTTTTCTCCATGTATCAAACTGTAGTTTGCTGTATTTTTATACAGTATGATATTAAAGTTATATAAGACGAGAAGTGGTTTCTTTCGTTCGAGCTCTTTTTTCAAATATTTTCCTTGATTATAAAGACATTCAATGAAAAGCTTTCTTCAATCAGATGATAGACCTTTCCCGTGTCAATACTGTGATAGGGCATTTCGAACTAACGGGGATCGATCCAGTCACATCCGCCAGAAACAGAAGACGCAGGTATTATTTAGCTGGTTTTCTTTAGTTTCAAAATATTTTAGAAAGTAATTTCGTATTTTAGAAATTAATTTCGTTAAGTTTTACTTTATTTTCATATGACCTTTACAGCCCTACGTGTGTCGCACCTGCGAAAATCGGTTTTATCGGTTTGAAGAATTGAGAGAGCATTTGATGGAGAATAAGGGTCATCATGCTGTGGATCAGATCTTTTGTTTCTCCGTATTTTCTTGTTTTTGTTATCTCGGATATTCATATGTTGTAGTTATTTATAGCCTGAGCGAAAACCGAGTGTTTCATGCTCGAAGTGCGGCATGAAACTCCTCTCTCAGGGTTATCTCAATAGACATATGCGAAAGCACGGTTGGTTTTTTATATATTTGTTTGCATTAAATAATCTGAAACCTCCTGTGAATAAGACTTGAATAGGTTTAGTGTATATTACATGATTGATACTTGGTTTTTATTCAAAGTCGCGTTCAACGCTTCTGTAAGGGAATCGAGCAAGAAGCAAGAAAATAAGTAATAAAGAAGAATAATAATGGAGAAGACGAATTTATTATCATGACACATCGCCAATTACCGTAGTTTGTTAGTAAAATAGTGTCACTTAGTGATACAGTAGAAGTTACAGTAACCATTCTTTTCGTGTAATTTCTCTCCTATTTTCGTCCTATTTTCGTATATTTATTGTCCGTACTTAGTTTATTTCGTTTCTTTTATATTTATTATTTTGTTATCGCTTAATTGGTTTAATTACCCAAGTTTGAGGCTCCGGATAAAGCGTGCACATCAATATTCGGTTGGTAACAAGTGCAAGACGATCTTGGGAACTCGAACTCCGGATAACATCGACCTAGTTCTGCTCTGACGGTGTCAACTTCACTGTTTGCACTTGACGGCGGGACTTATATGGGGGCTGAGCCAAAGCCAACTAGCGGACGCCACTAATCGAGGATCAAGTGAGTTTTGAGGCGCAAGCCACATTTCCTTTATTTTTCGATTTTTCTCGCCGTTTTTCGTGTTTGAAACGCAAGTGTAGCGGGTCGAAAGGCACGTTATTTTTGTTGTTTCTTGTCGAGTAGAGGTTGTGGTGTTCGGCGCGAGCTGACCAATATCCGCAGTCTCTATTTCGTCACTCACTTAGCAAGTGTCCCAGTGTGGAGTCTGCGCTTGTGATGCTGTCCCACTGTGCGACTGGCTTTGTGATTCACTTAGCACTGTGTCCTCAGTGTAGAGTCTGCGCCTGTGACGCTGTCTCACTGTGCGACTGGCTTTGTGATTAGCTTAGCAACGTGTCCTAGTGTGGAATCTGCGGTTGTGACGCTGGAAGACACCTGGAAGTCGAAACCCCAGACGACATCATGGTCAAATGGGATAAGCTGATGAACGTGAAAGCAGAGTTGGACGATCAAATTGAAGGATGGATTCAACTGTCTGAGGGCGTATCGAGCGCAGAAGGAGTGGAGTCACTGAATGCGCTTCTGGACAAGCTTGACTTGGAAAGACAAGGAGTAGCTGAGGAAAAGGAGAAATGGAAGAACGAGAAACACCAGTTGACGGATAAGCAGACTGAGAGCGACGAGCTCATCAAGCAGCTGAAACTCCGGATAGCTCAACTGGAAGGAGATGAGAAAAATGGGAGAGTCGCGGAGAAGAAAGAGATGAATAGCAAGGACATCAGAAGTCAGTTGGCTGAATTCCAGAGGAGGAAGGGACCGTGCGCGGATCTAATACCGTTCCTCTTCCCAGCCGGACATCTGCGCTGAGCAGCCAACATTCGAAGTATCCGAAGGCGCCAGCAATGGGCGAACCATCGAGGGGAAACTACAGTAGTCGTGAGGGGGATACTGACGATGAAAGTGATACTTCAGACATGGAATCAGAACACCAGAACACCACTCACGCGCTTGTGGTAGGAGAGACACGACAATAGAGAAGGAACGAAGGGAGATTGCAAGCAAACTACCCCGGATGAAGGAGTACACTGGAAAGAAGGAGGAGTGGAGAACATTCCAAGACAGTTTCATGGTACGATTCGGATACCTGGATACCCATGACATGTCGGATGTTGCGATTGCTATGCTGGCAGAACATCTGAATGGAAAGGCGGCTGAGGTTTTCAGAGACATGCCAAGGAAAGTGAAAACCTCCGGATTGACCAAAGCGATGGATTGGATGAGAATGAGATTGTCAGACGAGACGCCGTTCGAATCGATCGAGAACGTGAAGAAGCTCAATAATCTGTCTGGCCACGGACAGAAAGTTGCTGTTGTATGTGACGAGCTGGAGCGACTCACAAGGAAGATATCTCCGGATAGAATCAAGAAGGAGCAGATGCGAAGGGATCACCTGATCCTGCTCTACGAGAGGACAGAACAGCACGAGAAGCTGCTGGAGCTGTACGCCAATGGAGACTCCTATGAGAAGATGAAGGCAAAGCTGCTGCAGATGGAGTATCTGAAAGAGCAAATGGCTGGATTCAAGAGAGTAGAGTACACTATTGCTCAGTCCATGGAGAAGGATGATACACTGGAGCAGAGGTGTCTCTGATCGAGGAGAACCTACTGCGTGGAATGAAGGAGTGGAAGTGAATAAGGATGTTAGAGTGAAGCTAAGAGGTGCTAGTAAGAGGAAAATCGGTGTGCGAGGAGCTACCGTACTCGAGGTGGAGCTTGACATCGGAGAGAAGGCGAAGATCGGCTTCTATGTCACTAGATCACTGGTTGGAGTCATCATCGGTGGAAGTGGACTGGATGCGATCGGAGTGGAACTTCGGACCAAGAATGACGTCACACCTCTCAAGGATGAGCAGGGACAAGGTGAACGGATCGAAAATGTGATTCCGAAGGGAGAAATGGAGATCAAGAAGATCGAGAGAGTGGATAACAAAATGGAGAGGAAACGATGGAAGAAAAGTAAGAAGGAGGAGATTAACGAAGTAACTGAACCTCAACCTCCAGATGATCTCATCATGGTGAAGCACTTCAGTGCGACACCAGTTGGAAAGGAGAAATGCAGGAGAAGGAAAGACGCCGGATGTAATAACCCCGGATCTTCCAACAAAGTTCTTAAGATCAGAATGGCGAGAGGAGGAGGAAAGCCAAGAGACGAGGGCGCCTCTTATTGGAAGGACCGGGGAGATGTAAGGGAATCGAGCAAGAAAGCAAGAAAATAAGTAATAAAGAAGAATAATAATGGAGAAGACGAATTTATTATCATGACACATCGCCAATTACCGTAGTTTGTTAATAAAGTAGTGTCACTTAGTGATTCGCCAGAAGTTACAGTAATCATTCTTTTCGTGTAATTTCTCTCCTATTTTCGTCCTATTTTCGTATATTTATTGTCCGTACTTAGTTTAACTTCGTTTCTTTTATATTTATTATTTTGTTATCGCTTCATTCGGTTTAATTACCCAAGTTTGAGGCTCCGGATAAAGCGTGCACATCAATATTCGGTTGGTAACAAGTGCAAGGCGATCTTGGGAACTCGAACTCCGAATAACATCGACCTAGTTCTGCTCTGACGGTGTCAACTTCACTGTTTGCACTTGACGGCGGGACTTATACTTCTCTCTCATAGTAATTTACAACTAGGCGAGGAAGAGGATTTGTGTAGTGACCACTGTCCCTATGAACCATAATGCTCGAGGAGAGGACAGCCGAGAACGGGGGCGTAGGTCAGTGGTAGAGCGCCTGTCCATGGATGTGAAGGTCGAGGGCTCGATTCCCCCAGCCTCCATCAGTCTTTTGTGCGCTCATCTGACATGAGAGACTTACAATCTCTACATGGCGACCACGGTAGGGAAGCAACCGTTCTGAACGGTGGGAGTATACCCCAGAGCGCTTGCCCGGATCAAGTCATGAGGCCAAAAGATGATGGTATGAGTACCGTTCTCAGTGAGGGCTGGTTGCCTCGATGGAACTCGGCTTATGGAGGGGTGGCATGTAGTGACCACTGGCCCTATGAACCATAATGCGCGAGGAGAGGACAGCTGATAACGGGGGGCGTAGCTCAGTGGTAGAGCGTCTGTCCATGGATATGAAGGTCGGGGGTTCGATTCCCTCAGCCTGCATCAGTCTTTTGTGCGCTCATCTGACATGAGAGACTTACAATCTCTACATTTGCGATAATAAAAATGACTTCGATTAGTTATTTCTTTTAATTACCATGCTGTTGTTAAATTATTTTTTTATTATTTGTTTGAATAAATTTTTTTTCCAGCTGAGAAGCGCTTCAAATGCTACCACTGTAAGAAAGACTTTCGCTCAATTTCTGATCGGAATCGTCACATTCTGAGTGTACATATTGTGAAGGTATCCTTATTATATTTTGCTTTTTATGTCGTATAAGCTTGGAAATATCAAATCTACATGCCCGAGTTATTGATATTTATAGCAGAATCGACATCTGATATTAGAAAAGAAAACTTTAAGAGACCAAGAGGCAACGATATCCGCAAAATGAAGGAGATTGAAGTGTTTTCTACGAGCGCATCGAATAAGATGAAATACGGAGCAGAAAGGGAAGCTAAAGTGAGATTAATTGACTTTTTCGTTCCATCGTTATATTTCATACATTTTATGCGAGAAATTATAAGATTATATGAAGGCCCCCGAAAAACAATCGTTTTCACTCTTCGATAAAGCGTTAAAGGGGGAGGTGATGGAAGATGAAGAACCAGGTGAATCTAGATGTTTTCTTTTTCTTAAATATTGAGTAAACTCAGGTCCGTCATCTGCTTTTTCTTAAAATTCCTCCGTCTCCCGTGCTTTCACTGCTACTCATTATTGGGATACTTCTTAGCTCATTTTAGTTATGCGCCACGTTCAATGAATTTGTATTTTTTACTGCGTTGATTTACTTTTTTTTGTTTATTTGATTAATTTTCCGATAAATTCTTCTGAGTCACTGCAACTTCTCGATTTATATGCCAGCCGTTTTATAGTCGGCTATTGCTTACCTTATACTAAGAATGTCCAGATTTTTTCAGTGAAAGAGACAAATCGTCTCATTTATCATCTCCTTCACTTTCAAATCCCTTTATTTCAGATGAACTTTTTCACATGCTTAGTTTGTGGAGCACGAAAGACGAATTTGGCCGAAATGATTCCATTCGCCTCCTCTCATGCGAAGCGTGAAATCTGGGTGAACGCAGTCCGTTCGACTCCGGAAGGAAGGAGATCCCTCATGGAGCAACTTGAGAGAAAGAAACAGGGTGCGCTCCTTTGCGCGAGTCACTTCTCACCCTCTGACTTCGACCAATCCGAACTCCGATTTGATGCCGTTCCACTCTTTGAGGTGATTGAGTTTAGGATTATCTTTTTCGACCGCTCTTTATCGAAGAGGGTATTCAATGAAGATCTGAGGAGGGGTGAAAAATAATGAATTTGATAAAGAGAAAACATTTTCTGTTCGAGATCGTTTATCACCATTAAATATCGCATTTGCAATCATTTTTTCCATTTCCAATTCGAGTACATATACTTTCAACAAGATGCTAGTTCGAGTGTTTTCAGGAGCACTCTCACTTCAACGAAACGTCTAATTCTCTCGATCAGTCGACTCCAACGAAAAGCATGACAACGTTCCAGTCATTTGAATGCTCGGAATGTGGAAAGAAACTCAGCAGCAAGTATTGTCTTCAGGGGCACATGCTCATTCATACTGGTTCGGATTCTCTTCTTGTTTAGTCTTTAAAAATGCCCTGCAATAATTCCCTGCAATTTGGATGCTCATAGTTTTCTCATTCTTGTATACATTGCGTTTTATTTTACCTCAAGAGAGTCATTATATTATGATGAAACCGTGCTGTGTCGGCGTTAATGTGGGAGAAGAATAAAAGCGAAACGTGCGCAATTAAATGTTCACTCTAGGAACAATTTAAATATTTTTATGATACATAAGTAAATTGTTCCGTGAATGACAGCGTGTGTAATTTGGTTTTCTTTAAGTCTTCCCCTGTCGCGTACTAACACCAGCTCCATATTCTCGCAGTAGTCATGATTAATATTTTTGTAATTTAATTCAGGCGTGAAACCATTCAACTGCCCTCACTGCAACAAATTATTCCGCGACTTGTCCTGTCGAAACAGTCACATTCACCTTGCTCATAAGATGCTGGTATCTGTATTTTTTCAAACGTCATTTTTATTTGTTGTGCATTTTTATATTAACTATTCAGCCATACTCGTGTCTCACTTGTGATCAACAATTCACTCGAAAGATCGACTTGAAACATCATTTGTATATCAATCGGGGGCACATCGATCTAGAGAAGGTAATGTGCAAAAAAGTAATGTTGACAGTAAATTTGTTAAAAATAGTAAATTTCAGGACTCACCAGAGATCTCAGAAGACTCGAGGCTGTTCGAAATAAATGGCATTAATGAAATCAAAGAAGAGCCATTAGAAGTCAAAGACGAGTCGATTTTCAAAGAGGAGGAGCTATTTGACGATGTAAGTATACGAATGTTTTCGCGTGTTACTTTATTGTATCACCCCGAAGTAACTTCTCGCCCTCTGAACCCGTTTTCTTCTATTGGAAGTTTGTTATTTTCCAATAATTCCATGAATATTTTTTCATTCATTTCAGGCATGTCGAGTTTCTACTGCACAGTGGATGATTTCAAAGATGAGCCAATGGAATTCAACGAAGAACTTATCGATGAATTTTCTGATTTCAAGCAGGAAGAACCAATTTACGATGTTGGTTTATCTGCTTTTATTTTGTTTTTGATTTAAAAAAATACCATATTTTGGCAGGTATGGAGTCCGTTTTCTGGAGATTCTCGTTCGCTCGAGCATTCTACCGCAATGGGGAGCACCGTAGCAGACAATAAGCTCCTTCTCTCGGGTTAATTTTTTCTCTCGTTTTGTTATCATTTCAATATTTATTCTACCAGCGTCTACCTCATGGAAAATTTACAAGAAGGGGCAAATTTCGTCCATTTTGGGTTACTTTAATTAATTGTTTGAATTCTGAATAGGTGAGAAGTCATTAGACTGCCCTCACTGCGACATATCCTTCGGCTATTCTTCCGATTTAAGCAACCACATGAAAAACTTTCACAATATGGAGGTATGACTTACGGAGCTCAGTCGGTCACTAAACTTATTATTATTTGAAGTAAAGATTTTTTAGAACAAAGTGAAAGATTACAAAGCGCTGCTGATTCGGGCGTTGTCATCGTTAAGCGAGTGCACCACACAACAAGCCAAGAACATACAAGTGCGTTATGTTATTTTGAAGATTTAATATGTTTTGAGAATATTCATATATTCAAACGCATTTTTTTATTTCTTAGATGCTCTTTAATAATTATATAATCCATTTCAGTGGTTGAATCACGCTGGGAAATGTTTGATGTGTGGTACGCGCGGCGAGCATGCTACTCCCTTCGAATGGATTGAGCGAAAAGCTTTTCTGATGAGCACCATTCCGGAGTCTGACCTTCACATCGATCGAATACTCGTAAGTTGTTTCTCACGTTTCTTAGTATTATGGCTTATTGTGTACAAAATCTGCCAATTTCAGAAATTGGCTAAGACGGGATCTGGAGCCTATTTCTGTAATGCCCACGTTGGGAAAAGTCTAGAAGTCACTAATGTTCCTTGTAAGAAAGCAAAGGTTCGTTCATATATAGAAATCAGAAAATTGGAAGATGCATATGCATACGAGTTATTTCCTTCTTGGTAGCCTCATCCTGGAGGAAATTTATTAGAGAACGTCTATCTACTTAGTCGAAAGTCAACTGACGATACATGAAAAAGCAGCTCGATATTCTATTTTTAGCCGACTGAGAAGGACCGCGAGAGGATCGAATTTGTTCTCAATAACACAATACGTGCAGATGTCTGCCAGAAACACTTCAAATTGAAGGAAGGGAGAGGGGTATTCATCATTATATACTACTTAAATGTATATGCATAGATGTCTGTAATTGAAATACGAAATTTCACTAAGGCGTATTATTTTGTAAAAAAATGTAATGTCTTGTAGGTTCGGAGGATTCTGCCGAAACAGTACTTCAAGTGCACTTTGTGTGGAGATAACTCATTCCCCAGTACCGTAAGTCATTTTGGTTGCAAAAAAATATATTACTTTATCTGGTGCGCTATGATTAACGCTCTTGAAATACCCTAGTAATTCAATCCTTTTATACTATTTGGAACACGTCACGGAAAGATGATGTATTTATGCTTATCTAAGGTCTCACCGAAAGACCCAATCGTGGCTCGCAAGTTTTTCGACAATCTGGTTACGGTAAGCTCATTCATACCATATAATAGGTTTTCCTTGAGTTTAAGCATGAAAAATTGTAAGCCCAATATTTTGCTTTTAGCTGACTGAGAAGGACCGCGAGAGGATCGAGTTTGTTATTTATAATAAAATCCGTGCGGATGTCTGCCAGAAACACTTCACTCGCTCTCCCGACAGTGAGGTAATGAATGAAAATGTTATTTCGTACATCCTCTATTTATTCTGGTAATATTATTAAATTAAACATGTCTGCCAGAAACACTTCATTCGAACTACTAATTGTAAGGTAAGCACAACCTAGATAATGTATTAATCGGTCTTCCTATTACTCACATTATTCTTTGCTAACATAGCACCAAATTTGAATGCACTCTGCGTGTTGATATAAGGTCCAAAGCTAGGTATATTCCATTTTTGGAAAACTATAAGTATATTTGTCTTTTACAATTGTTCTGTTAGGTTCTATAATTGATTTTGTTCGGTCAATACTTAACTTTTTGAAAGAAGTAGAGAGAATTAGCAGTTAAGATGCAGACTTACGCACAAATGTATAATACTATCAAAACAATACACTTTCAAAATTATATAAATATTAAAAAAAAGGAGAGTCAACTCACATCGATAAGCTTCTCGTGTTAGATAATGAACGTCAAAACTGGCTGAAAACGTGACAATCGGGGGAACAATCCAAGGAGCTCTGAAAGAGAGACGACAAAAATAAACCAAAACACGAGTTCAGCATAGGTGGTCGGACCCCTACTTTCGCAAGAATAACACTGAATTGGCAGGCACGGCTGCCAATTCAATACGATCACATTCAATTTGCGCATTCGATGCAGGTATTTTTTGAATTTTGAAACATAATATTTGATTGCTGTAGCCGTGCTCAGAGTAAATATATAGTAAATATCTTTGAAATTAATCTTAGCTTTTCAGGTCCCTGAAATGAATCCGTCTCCTCGTTTAGTGGATTTAGTGAAGAAAGAAGAGATGGAATACGAAGAACCAGGTACTTTGCTTTTATTTTTATCTGAGAAATTACTTACTCAGGCACATCATCTGCTCTTTACTGAACTCCCACCGTCTCTCGTGTATTTTCTGCTGACTATTATATGGATTCTGACTAAACTCATCTGGAATAGGCACATTATTTAAATTGTTTTCTGCTTATTTTGTTTATTACTTAATTCCTGATTCCACGATAAATTGTTCCTCGTATAATTTTCATTTCATGTGTGATATTCAGCCGTATCCTATTCGGCTCATGCATACTTTATTCGTACAGTATCCAGAGGGGCACATCGTCTCTTATTAGTCCCCAGTGTTAATTCAATGTATCTCAAGTGATTACGGAGCAATGGATGATATCAAAGAGGAGCCATTGGAATTCAAGGAAGAACCAGTCGATGATCATGATGGCATCAAGCAAGAAGATCAATTTTTTAATGTGAGACTTCCGGGCATAAAAAAGTTACCAGCCGATGATGAAATCTTGATACCGAGGTTGCACGCGTTGCCAGCGCGTCGCGTGTTTGATAGTATGCAAAAGTGTATGAGGGCGTGATCAGGCGACTTCAACCTGATCCTGGGACTGTTATTTTTCGCCTTTTTGTATATTTTTTTTTCACAACTTATTCGGACATCGTCTATCCGGTGGTAAACTAACAGTTGAGGTCAATTTCATCCTCGGCTGGTATCTTTAATGTTTGGTGGTATTTGATTCCAGAATTATTTTATTTCAGGTAGATTCTTCTGACAGAATGAAAGAGAACGACTATCTTGATATATCGAGTGAGGTCAAAGAAGAACCGCTGGATATAAAGGACGAATCCATTGAATATTTCTCTGATATCAAGGACGAAGAACAAATTGTCGATGTGAGTTATTAAGTTCATTGTAATACGATACTTTTTGATCTGGTTGATTCTCAGACCGAGTGCGATCAATATACATAGCTTTCCTGTTTCTCACTGGCTTACCTATTATTGATATCGAATGGTGTGAAATATGTAAATTTTGCTCTTTCAGATTTTATCTCCGTCTACCGGAATTTTACGTCCTCTCGATCAATCTGCTCCACATATCTCCAATGATGCCCCTACGAAATCAAGGGTAAATTATTTTTCCGTTTCAAAAATGCTGTTAAATTCGAGGATATTTAGAGATTAATCGTGTTTAATCCATCTTCCGATGTGTTGCCTCTTATTAATTTTTTTCATCAGATAAGACGAAGGGCGTGCGCTGTCTGTCATCGGATATGTAACCGATCTGATATGCGGTTCTTCACTACGAACCAGAAGAAACGCACGGCATGGGTAAACGGAGTTCGCTCAACTCCAGAAGGACAGATGCGTCTCTTGGGACAGTTGACAAATCACTCTCATTTGTGTGCCAGTCACTTCTCCCATTTCGATGCCGTTCCATTTTTCGATGTAAGCCAACGATTACCATTGTCGTCGTTTCATACTTGTTTCCAGGACTCTTTGGACGATGGAGTAAATCTAGACTCTGAATCCACTCCTCGTCGGCAATCAATTAGCGAGCATCAGGCGACCTCGAATGGACTGCCCGTATCTGCAGCAGAAATATGCAAGGTATGATGAACGGTAGTTTGGTTTTTTAAGACATTGATTCTTGAGAGAAATATCATCAGAGATGGAGAGATGATTGAGAAGTAGTTAATGCGCGGTATTAGATTGAGGAATTGATTTTACCATTAAATTAGTAGTAAATGAAATTGAATTGAGCATTATCGGAACTGTATCGTGACATTAAAAAGCTAAGCATCTATAATACGGTGTTTAGTGTATTATGGTCCGAGAGCCGGAATAAAATATTAGCTGCATCTTTATATTGATTTATCCTAATTTTCCTATTTACTCTCAGGTTATAACTTAGCGCTATATTAATTGATTAATCAAAACAGGCAATTCGCAGAATGCTTTGTTTGCGTTTGATAAATATAGAAATATAAGCTGACTCCAATAATAAGCGGAACGGATTATTTTCTTTAAAAAAATAAAATTGCATTCAGATGTCGCGTCTCGAGCTGCGGCAGTTGCTGCTTACTGATACACTCACCGAGTCGCAGCGCCAGCTAATCCGCGAGATCCGCAAAAGAGGCGAGCTACAAGTCGGAACTTGAGTCTAGGATGATCGCCTTAGTATTCAACGTATTTGGTAAACTTGTCTCGTTCCAGTTGCATCTTAGCTCTAAGCCTACTTCGTCGGTTTATTGGAGAGCTCCATCTAGTAACTGAAAAATCTTTACAAATCGAGCAGCTTCCTGCGTGACGCTTTTGTTGCTCGTTATTTTTATTATATATATATATATATCTTTCCAGACCAAAACAAGGAATACTACCACCGGCGAGATCTATCACATTTTGTTGTTTTACTCGCGGAACTTTTTTTCTCCCGCGTTCCGCGAGTAATACAACAAAATGTAATAACTCTCGCACACCACACCACGGACTACGCATTCTGTTCTCACAGTAACGTTATTTGTACAATTCCCCAGATTTTTACCCAGATGAACGTATTGACCAAGTTATTAGAAAAATGCGAAATTTTTGTCATGAGTATGTTTATGTTTTTTGATTTTTTTGCCTAGATTTATTATTTATCATAAATAACAATACTATGGTTGTATCATCAGATGAGAAGCCCTTCCCTTGTCTTCATTGTGATTCCTCTTTCCGTGACATTTACGATCGGAATTCTCATATCTTCAATTTCCATAAGGGACAGGTATTATTTATAACATAATATAGGTCACTCAGAGGCAAAATACACAAAGTTCTGCATGAAGCTATCATAAATGCTAGCAAGGATTTTTGCGTAGGATGGATTTGAAGCACACTGACCCACGCATCCAAAATTCAATTTTACACTACTCGGTTATGAATCCTCACGTTGAAAATAATATTGCATTTAAAAATTTCCGCTTAACAGCCTTACGTGTGTTTCACCTGCGGAGAGAAGTTCGAATTTTCTACCGATATGAGGGAGCATCTGCTCAGAACAAAGGGACATATTATTCATGAGCAGGTAATTAACCAGAATCTTTTTGATACGACTGCAATTTTACTTATATTTATCGATATCACGCCATTCACGAGAGAATCGAGCTAGATTCGCCATTCTTGATAATAGATGGAAAAGCGTGAAATGAGTGCTAGCCGGATTTGGGCATCCTGAGGGATGTCTCACACTCCCCCAAAGTCTCATTGTGTAGATTTCATTTTGGACTTCATGACACCGGGTCGGATCTAGGCACCTCCCACTTTGAGACCAGTTATCTCGGTTACAGTGATCGATAGAGCAAATTTGACCTCTGAGTGACCCCATTTTCTCGAAAACGAATGAAAAGGTGCAGCTAGAGAGCTGTCGAATAAGGGGCTGGCGCCGAAAATACGGACATGGCTGTGAAAGTTTCGCCATGTAAACTTTCCTCGATTGTTTGAACATTCTTTTCCACAGATAATTCCGAGGAACAACGATTATTCTTGGCCGCGCGCTCAGAAGAGAGCGGTGTAAGTGGCAATTGACTGTGGAAAAGAACGTTCAAACGAGCGGGGAAAGTTTACATGGCGAAACTTTCATAGCCGTGTCCGTATTTTCGGCGCCAGCACCTTATTCGACAGCTATCTTTCAGATGCATGCACTCTTAAAATTTTAGCTGCACCTCTCCATTCGTGTTCGAGAAAATTGCCTTTGAGTGTAGCATGGTTAAAATTTACATTCATAAGAAACGAGATAAACAGATCGATAGTGCTCGAAAAATGAGCGGGGGTCTCTCAGAGGTCAATTTGCTCAATCGATCACTCAAACCGAGATAGTTGATCTCAAAGTGGGAGGTGCCTAGATCCGACCCGGTTTTATGAAGTCCAAAATGAAATCAACACAATAATACTTTGGGGGAGTGCCAGACATCCCTCAGGATGCCCAAAACCGCCTAGCACTCATTTCACGTATTTCCCTCCATTCCCTCTCTCAGCTCGATTCTCCCATGAGATGCGTGATATATTGCAAGGTAATAGAAGTCAAAAAAGAGCCGAGAAAGAACTTGAATTCCAAAATGCTTGGGTCGCGCAATTTGTAATGAATCTTCGGATCGTTGCATATTGTATAATCTAACACACTAAGTTCATGAAAAATACATCTATATCTACATCTTTTCCCTACTTCTTGGAAGTTAAATCAGAGATTTTTAATAGATAACGGAAGTTAACGTGCTTTCGCCTGTGCACGAGGATGACTTGCTTCATAATTCGACCAAGATGGGATACGGCGCAGTCGTGGAGCACAAGGTTAGATCGAGTTGGTTTTATCACCACTAAACATCATTTTCACTTTTTCCTTTTCAAGCAGTTGTTGTATAGTTTATTCTAAATCTGATTACTTAGGAACGGAGAATTCGGACAAAACAGTGGTTCAAATGCACTTTGTGTGGCGATAACTCATTCCCAAATGCTGTAAGTCGTTTTCGAAATTTGTGCTGACTTGTCATGATAAATGCTCTTGAAATACTTTTGTTTTCCAATTCCTTTATACCAGTCCTATCTGGAATTAATAGTATTGCTGAAAGATGGTGCAATTATTTTGCTAATCTAAGGTCTCGCCGGAAGAGCCGATCGAGGCTTGCAAGTTCTTTGATAAACTAGTCATGGTAATCTTTCTTTATGTGACCATATAGGTATATTCACTCGATTTAAACGCAAACAAATTGTATAATCGATATTCTGCTTTTAGCTGACTGAGAAGGACTTCGAGAGGATCGAGTTTGTTATTAATAACAAAATCCGCGCGGATGTCTGCCAGAAACACTTCACTCGCTCTCCCGACAGTGAGGTAATGAATGAAAATGTTATCTCGTACATCCTCTATTTATTCTGGTAATATTATTAAATTAAACATTTAAATAATTAGGTAATTTGCAGTGTCATAAAGTTAGAAGCCTGTTTGATTGACTGTGCAGCCTATTAGGGAGTACTGTGGTAATAGAAAGCGTAGTCCGGGGTATGGTGGCGAGATTTAGTACATTTGATTCATAATATGCGAGGAACTCGTAGGAAAAAATGTTCTGCGTTATATCTAGAATCAAATTTACTAAATCTCGGCACCACACCACGGACTGCTCTTTCTGTTCTCACATTACCGAGGTGCCCTATCCGGTATAGTAAGCTCAATTTAGGTAATGGAATAATCGGTATTCCTATTACTCGCATAATTTTTTGCTCATATTGCATCAAATCATCAAATTTAATATGAATATGCGTGTTGATATACGGTCGAAGGCTAGGTATGTGGTAAGCTCTTTCATAGTCGTTCCTGTCTCACTTGGGCTTAACCATGTATTAGGTTGAACAGAAAGTCTTTATAAACTTTTTATTTCCCTTCTTCTGACAATAAAGCGCAAGAGCGAAATCAAACGTATGCACCATTGTTATCTATGACAAATCTCCAACGTTCAGGCAACTTATGGATTCCCTCCTTATAGAACCCATCTCGGCGCGAATCAAAATATTGCTTGAGTGCGGCCTCGATCGCCCCACGGGAAATGAAGGATCTCTGATCGAGATGACGGGTCAGATCCGAGAACAACCAATAATCCGAAGGGGCCAAGTCAGGAGAATACGGTGTATGAGGGAGAACCATCCAGCCTTATTTGGACAGCTCCTGCTTGACCTGCCGTGCAACATGGGGTCGGGCGTTATCGTGTTGATAGTACACTTTCTTGCCGTTCAGGGCAGATTGTGCGAATTTCTTCTTGAGATTCCGTAGTTGTTTAGTGTAGACATATTCAGTAATTATCCGCTTCTCGGGTAGGAGCTCCCAGTAAATCGGGCCATCCACCCCCCCCCCACCAGGCAGAGAGCAAGATTTTCATAGGGTGAAGGTCAGGCTTTGCGACGTCCTGTGGGGTCTCATTGGCATCCACCCACTGTGCCCTCCTATGGTGATTCTCATAGCAGACCCACTTCTCGACCCCTGTTATGAGACGGTCCAACCATCGATCTCCAGCGTGAAGAGTGAGTAGAGACAGGGAATCGTCAACACGGTGGTCAAACTGGTCTTGGGTCAATTTGTGGGGTATGAAACGGCCTAGCTTCTTCTTCTTGCCAATGGAGACCAATCATTTTACGATGGTGCTTTGCGATACCCCAAGTGTGGCTGCCATGTCGCGGGTATTTGGGAAGGATCCAATTCCACTACGATCTGTAGCGCATCCAAATCCAGCTCGGGTGGCCTCCCACACCTGTCATGATCATCCATGGAAAAGTCCCCCTTCTCGAAGAGTTGGTACCAATTGCGCATGGTCTGGTAGTGAGTGGCATATGAATCGTACACTTCAGCCAACTGACGTTCCTATTCCTTCATTGTAGTGTGAGAGAGGAATACGAATAACAGAACGTTGCGGATGTGCAAGGCCGTGGGAACAAACATCGTGGCCTTACTAGTGGCAGAATGAAAGGCGTGGAATGGGGAGTTGTTGACCACATAGTCCCTTTGTCATGAGTTATTCACTAGAGGCGAGGGAACACCAAAGGTCTCGTGCACTGAGCAGTGATCGAGCAAAACAGTTTATAAAGACTTTCTGTTCAACCTAATATAACAACTCCGGATCGCTAGAGTCATTTAAACGCTTTTGGGGGAAAGTAGAATTTCAGTACAGTCGTATTATATTTCGCGGCTTCACAACATGACTGCACGGATATAGCACGATACACAGGCATGGCTCAATGCCAATTTTTCCGTGATATTATGTCTCGACGCGATTTGATTTTGAGATCACTATATATAAGCCATGCCGAAAGCAAATAAATCCCGCTCTAGCTATACTTTTGTTGTTCAGGCGGATTTATTTTAATCCCACGTGTGTCCACTATTCAATGCGGATACAGTTGACATTAAAAGGGAATTATAAAATGAGTTGTTATAGATGCAGAGTAGGAATTATGTAAATAGCTAATTTCACTAATTAGATCATTCCTAGACGCAAATAGTACTCACATATTTACTCATTCCCCTTCCCTCACTTGTGTACGTGTCATTTCTAGTTTGTTAGTCCGCGCGAACTCTCGCTTCTCGGGCACTCTCTTCCTCGCGCGCGCTATCTCTTTCTCTCTCTCTCAACTCAATCTCTCGCTCTCTCTCAACTCAATCTCTCGCTCTCTCTCAACTCAATCTCTCGCTCTCTCTCAACTCAATCTCTCGCTCTCTCTCAACTCAATCTCTCGCTCTCTCTCTCTCTCTCTCTCTCTCTCTCTCTCTCTCTCTCTCTCTCTCTCTCTCTCTCTCTCTCTCTCTCTCTCTCTCTCTCTCTCTCTCTCTCTCTCTCTCTCTCTCTCGATCGCGCTTCCTCTCGCGTCTTAGTTCAGATTTACCTTTCCTCTAACGCCGGATGTTCGACCGGTCTCCTCTCTCGTCTATTTTCGTCCTCTTGATTTATTGGTGATAAGCATTGCCTTTACTCACATCAGCGCCCTCCTTATACTGGATACCAAGGGCTACGGACACAACAAATCAAAAATTTAACCACAACGAATATCACGCCCCTCATGAAAGAATACAGCTGAGCATGGGAATGGTGAAATGAGTTCTAATCGGTTTCGGCCACCCTGAGGCATGTCTGAATGAGTTCCGAAGTCTCATTGGCCATACTTCATTTTGGAGCTCCCTACGTAGTGTCGGATTCCGGCACCTCCCTCTTTGATAGCTGCTTTCTTGGTTACGTTGAGAGATAGAGTGAAATTGACCTCTGGGTTACCCCAACTCATTTTTCGAGCCCTATCGATCTATCAAAACCATTTTCTCTAAAACCCATTTTCAACAGTGGTGCACATCAGTTCAATTTTTCCAAAAATGTAGGTGAAATCCAAAAATCAAAAATGCAGCGAGAGCTTTCCAATGAGTGGCTTGAGAAGACAATGCGAACACTTGGGATCGATTTATGTCCAGTAAACATCGCCTGAATCGTTTGAACTTTATTTTCAACATGCGATTTTATTCCACACCGCTCATTTTGAAGCGCGCGGCCTAAAATGATCGGTTTTTGGTCAAAATCCCAGTTGAAAATAAAGTTCAAACGATTCAGACGATGTTTACTACACATAACTCGCTCCCAAGTATTCGCATTGTCTTCGCAAGCCACTCATTGGAAAGCTCTCGCTGAGCTGCATCTAGTGTGAAAATTTGAGCTGCGTCTTCACCTACATTTTTGAGAAAATTGACCTGATGTCTACAACTGTTGCAAATGGGTTTTAGAGAAAATCGATAGAGCTCGAAAAATGAGTTGGGGTCACCCAGAGGTCAATTTCACTCTATCTCTCACCGTAACCGAGAAAACAGCTATCAAAGAGGGAGGTGCCGGAATCCGACACAACGTACGGAGCTCCAAAATGAAGTATGGCCAATGAGACTCCGGAACTCATTCAGACATGCCTCAGGGTGACCGAAACCGGTTAGAACTCATTTCACGATTTCCCCTCCATTCCCATGAATCGCGATTCTAGCTCGATTTTCTCGTGAATGGCGTGATATAATTTAAACCGTTTTCCCTCAATTTTCTCAAATTATAATAGGATTTTATTGTAGAAATCGCACTGTGAAGAAGCTCCTGAAAAAACAAGAACTGAGCTGACTCCTACAGTATTCCATGAATACGATAATGTCAATGAAGAGCCCTTTGATGAACCCGGTCCTTCTGGTATTCGCTAAGCATATAAATTACTTTCTCACATTTATCTGAGATTAACTGTAAGTTGCTTCCGTTTGGATGATTCTTGTGATTCGAATTGCATCACTTTCTTACTCGCTTCATTTTTTGTTAATTCTGAATGGACATATGTATTTGCTCGAAGTTGTTCCCGCTTTTTGTTGATTATTTTCCGGATAAAGTGTTTCTATATTTCTAATGTCGTGTAATTAAATCGTCTGGATCGATTTGAATACTTCAATGAAGTGGACTCTACACCGGTTATTTCTTTAAATTATTCTTGAAATAGCTTTATTTTACAATGATGATTTCCCTTGAGGCTATTATTGATTTTTAGCATTTTTGAATATTCATTCTATACTAGTTCAACCATCGGCTATTCGATGGAGGACAAAAATAATGGGTCAATTTCGTCCTTGTGGGGTAACTTTAACCATTTCATGAATGGACGAGGGCACCGACCTGTGGCGGCAGTTCGAGAAACCTACTACTTTCGCTGCACAAAACGCTAAGGAAATCGACGGAGACATTGGACAGCGCCTACACGCGTTAGTTTATGTTTGATGATTGTTTGTTATTATTTAGAAATGATCTAATTTTTGTTTTTAACCTTTTCAAGTTTTCCGATCACAACTAATAAAAGAATTGCAGTATTAGAATGCTGGTGTTCGAGCTTGGAAGCGCTTTGTATACGAATTATGGTGGTTTATGGGAGGAGCGAACCAATTCGATTCTTGTTCAGCAAATTTCCGCTATTGTGAGTTTGTAATAACATGAAGAGTACAATAGTGAGAAAAAATTGAAATTTATCGATTTTTATAAGTATATTTAAACTTGGAATGATGGTGATGGAATGATAAACAAACTAGAAAAAATGGGGAAAATATTGCTGTTTAAGGAGGCGTGCAAGGAACTTCAAAGATCTATCGGTTTCCTTACGAATATTCAGCGATTCAAGCGCATTCAGCATCTAGCGAGCATTCGGAAGAGAAAATTGGAGGTCAGGACATATTTCGATGCCCCATCTTATTCTTGCAGTTATATTCTTCTCTGTGTGGTCTTTCAGCTGTGTCCACGTCTTAACACACTAGAAACCGTACGCACTTGCCTCCTTAGATTTTGTATTATAGAAATTAATTAGAAGGTGGAGGGGTATGTACGCACAGCATTCAACATTCAATTTTAGGGAACTGATAAGGGAGTGGAAATAGTGGCCGCAGGCACACTTCAAAGTGCCCAGAAGCAGCGCCTTCTTACTATGCAAGCTCCCAAACCGTGGAAGATACTATGCCCATGCTTCCGCTATTTGACTCCGATACTCCGATCAAAGAAGAACCGATGGATATCAAGGAAGAACCGATTGTTGACGAAATCAATCAAGAAGAGCCAATTTCAGATGTGAGTTCTTAGATAGTACCTAACTTTTTATCAAAATTATTTACGCCTGCTGATTGATGGTATGTAATAATCTGTTTATTGGAATTCTCTTTTCGTTTTGCAAATGTAAATTTTTGGCAGATGTTTTGTCCATCGACAGGGGAATCTCGACCAATCAATTCGATGATTCGCAAATCTCAAGTTAGCCCGTCAGGAATAGACAATCCACGCGCATCGCTCTCCAATGTCCTCGTTTCGTCTGTATAATTTAGCCTTAAACCCTGTGCATCTCAGAAGCCAGGCCAAGTGATACGAATATCGACTTTTCCCATGATTTTCAAGTCCGATTTCAAAGGGTCGATAGTCGCCGACATGGAACGTCAAGAGGTATTTCGCTTTTTTGAGTTCAAAATCAAATTCATGTACGTTTTATTTGTCTCTAACATTGTTATAGGGAAATTCTGAAACAAAACATGTATCACGTGTATCACGAGTCAATGGATGTAATTCAGACCTCTCGGGAACATTTTGAAATTTTTAATTTCGAATTAGCCCCTTATTATGTTGTAGTAATACCTTGGAGTAGTGAATTCGAAAAATATAGGTGATAGGTCCCAGAGCCGGCTTTTAGGAATTTTCCGGTTTTGTGCCTGGCTACACTGTATTTCAGGTCCCAGTGCCGCTACAGAGCTCGGAGTGGGCTCAAAATGAGCGGAAAATTATTCTGAACAACTTTTATGTTGACAACTTTTTGAAATATTCGCAAGTTAAAAATATATGACTAAAAATGTTGAAACCGAAACTTTCAAAAAATGTTTTCTCCATCACGCAGGAGACTTGCAGGGATTTTTATTTCATAAAATGAAAGAAGATGTCTTCATACATCTATAAAAAATATAAAATGAAAAATCGAGGGGGAGACCTCTTTCGATATTTCGCGTCAAAGGTGTCACATTGGCTTAGCATGCCAACAAATTCTGTCTAGTGAACCCTAACTTCACATTCAATAAGAACTCGCTGTGATTTATTAGTTTTATCAATGTTATGATTAATTTGGAATTGAAAAATTCAAAGTTTTGTAAAGTTTAAAAAATCGATTTTTCTCGCTGTGATTTATTAGTTTTATCAATGTTATGATTAATTTTGCATTGAAAAATTCAAAGTTTTGTAAAGTTTAAAAAATCGATTTTTTAAACTTTACAAAACTTTGAATTTTTCAATTCCAAATTAATCATAACATTGATAAAACTAATAAATCACAGCGAGTTCTTATTGAATGTGAAGTTAGGGTTCACTAGACAGAATTTGTTGTCATGCTAAGCCAATGTGGCACCTTTGACGCGAAATATCGAAAGAGGTCTCCCCTTCGATTTTTCATTTTATATTTTTTGTAGATGTATGAAGACATATTCTTTCATTTTATGAAATAAAAATTCCTGCAAGTTTCCTGCGTGATAGAGAAAACATTTTTTGAAAGTTTCGGTTTCAACATTTTTAGTCATATATTTTTAACTAAAAAGTTGTTCAGAATAATTTTCCGCTCATTTTGAGCCCACTCCGAGCTCTGTAGCGGCACTGGGACCTGAAATACAGTGTAGCCAGACACAAAACCGGAAAATTCCTAAAAGCCGGCTCTGGGACCTATCACCTATATTTTTCAAATTCACTACTCCAGGGTATTACTATAACATAATAAGGGGCTAATTCGAAATTAAAAATTTCAAAATGTTCCCGCACTCCTCCACTGACTCGTGATACGCGTGGTATAGAAAAGCGAACGAAGATTTCATGAAATTCTTGTGAAAATATTTTCAGGAAACAGATCCGGTTCGCGCTAAATGTAATTTGTGCGGAAAGCTTGCATATTCATTCTGTGTGTCGCCAAATGATCCAGTGCTCATTCCATCTTTCTTGAAGTAGCTCAAAAAGGTAACACGTCAAAGTATAAATCGTGCTAAGTTTTGCAGATTTCTTGAATAAGCCTTTTGATTAATGCCTCACCTTAGAAGAATTCCCTATGGTCCCACAGTACATATTTCTTATTTTGAATCAATTTCTCAATAATCTTTTCCATGCGACTTGTTTTCTTCCTATTTTTATATATTTCAGATATCTAAAGCGATGGTGAACGAAATTGACAAGCATAGTAACGCGGGAAATGGCGCGATTGTGTGTTGGAAGCACCTGGAGGAGACCCCTCGCTTTCCAGAGTCGCTTTCATGCGATAAATCCTTCAAAGTACGCTCTCAATTTGTGTATTTTCGGTCTCCTGTAATTTCTATTATTTAATCGATCAGGGTTTCAAAACCGATCGATCTGAACGTTCAGCTTCCCATGTGCCGGGATATGACAATGATGCACAGTTCAGGGTGCGTTAGGGCGTCACTTTTTAATTTTTACTACTTTTTCAGAGTAATGTCAAAATTTACAATCTTCGAAATGTTGTATATTAATACAAAAAATTGTTATCATCCAAAATAGTTGTTTAAAATATTCAGAGACACAGCAAACGATTTCGAAACCAGAAAATTCCATTCGCTTCGGGTTTCTCTGAAGATGAGGAACTTATCGATGAGCCTGGCCCTTCTAGAAGATTCTAATTTAATTAATGCTCATTCCATCTCTTCAGTGTTGCAGTTGATTCATTTTTGTGTGATAATTCACTTGTTTATTGTTAATTGATCCTTGTTAAAAGGAAGAACGATAAATGTGCTACTTAAAATTTTAAAATACCAATCCGCAAAAATGAAAGCAGTTGTACATCTGCTTTGTCTATCTTTGTGCCTGAAAGCGTGTACATGAGTGTGCATTCAGTATGTGGGATCCGAAGGAAGAACCGCTGGAGGAATTTCGAACGATTTCTTCGGGTAATGGGTTTCTTTTATTGTTTATTATATGTATTTAAGAGACCCTCCACACAACTATGTTCATGGATAGTCTGATACAAAAGCTTGTGTACTATTCTTTATACATATTTATATTACGATATCCACTTCCAAGGTTGCGGCATTTCTTTATTTCGAGCCGTTTCAGGTCGACAGTTGATTACATAAATTATTGGACGTTCATATTTTACACGATGGTTGTTTCCTCATGACCTGAGGGGATCTGCACATTTCTTTTATCATTTTTTCAGACCTCAATATATGATTTCAGGCATGTCGAGCGACTTCAATGCACCGGATGTGATTAAAGAGGAACCAAAAGATTTTAAGACCGAACTATTCGATGAATTCGGTGAAATCAAGCAAAAAGAGTCTGTTCTCAATGTGAGTAGTCAAGAAATATATAACTGTGTACAGATTTAATTTACTTCATTCTGAAATCTTCAGGTTCATTGATTTCAAATTATTAACTCTGACGAATTTTTCAGGTTGAGTTGCTTGGTTCAGTGAATGAGAACGAATCGATGGAAATCAAAGATGAGCTTGTCGATGATTTTCTTGATATGAAACGGGATGAACCTATTGCCGATGTGAGTTTTCTTTTGCTGTTTCGCAATTGTTTACATTTTTCTATTCGGCAGATGCACAGTCCATCCACTGGCACTTCACCGTTTCTTGGGCACTATGCCCAATGGGAAAGAAATACAGTGGACAAGTCGTGCGTGTGCTCCGAGTGTGGCAAGAACTCAGTTGCAAGACCGCTCTAAGAAGGCACATGCCCATTCATACAGGTTAATATTTTCTCAACCCGCATCTTAAACCATCTCTCTTTATCACAATTTCTCATCTTTTTCAACTGTGAAATTGTAATCATAGTACTGTGAAAACAGAAAGCGTAGTCCGTGGTGTGGTGGTGAAATTTAATATATTTGTTTTAAAATAAACTCGGAACGCGGAGGAAAAACGTTCCGCGTATATTTAGAATCGAATGTACTAAATCTCGCCACCACACCACGGACTACGCTTTCTGTTTTCGCAGTATGCAACCATATACGAAACTCAGTTCTTGCTCCTCGCCGTCGTGGTCGACCACCGAAGGATCCGGCAGCTGCCAATGAATTGCCTCTCCCCGCTGCAGAAATCGAAAAGGTAACTGGGCATACGGTAGCCGGGATTGGTCATATTCATGAAATGAGGATGGCCGAATATGCGACCAAACCTAAAAAAAAATAAAGCATGTGGTCGTTAGGATTGATATCAGAGATGTCTGAGAGTTGGATTATTTCCTTCATTCAGTTGACGACGTCGGATCTGATGAAGCTGATGAAGTCGGACTCGCTTTCCGAATCGCAGCGCCAGCTCATTCGTAAAATCCGCGTGAGAAGTGAGTAGCAAGTCGAATATTCTGCAATAATGAGCGGCTGAAAAATATTTATATTTTGCGAAAATTCAGCTTGGTACTTCCGTTGACTATTTTCTCTTTCTAATTTATCTTCAGGTTCTCAGCGCGCCTACTGTAGCCGCAAGCGTACCGCGCACACTGAGGTAATTGAATGATATAGTAAAAGTTCTGATGTCCCCAATAGAAATGTGATACTAGATACGATACGGAATACATAGGTTTATCAAGCGAACACGATACAAATAACATAAGCGCTAGCATCCAAGCATGAGTCGACCGGTCGACTCGAGAAAGTCCATCTCATCTCCCCGCTCTCTCATCCGTCCGTCTCTCCAGTCTCCGGCCCCGCCTCCCTGAATCATCAACCTATTAGATCAACTGGGATTAGAGATCAACATGGAATTCCATTCCATGACAATATTTCTTGGTACTTTTGAGTACTTTTGACATATTATTCACTTTCACAACAATATTTTCAGGTTTCATCCTTTTATGAAGCGAACGAAATCAAGGAAGAACCTGTGGAAATGAAGAATGAGCCATTCGTCGATTGCAAGCAAGATGAACCTATTGCTGATGTGAGTCCTTCTGTTCACGTTATCTCAACACTTCTTTATTCTCCGTTTGACCCTGTTCGGATATTTTTAATAATATATTAGGTTGGCGGGAAAGTCTTTGTGTATTTTTCAAAACTTTATTTCTTGGGAAGGGAAAAGCATACGTTCAATTATAATTGTCCTCATTATTGACAATATGTGTCCAACGTACCTGCAATGTATGGATCCCCTCCCTTTAGAACCCGCCTGGGGGCGTATCAAAGTATTGCTTGAGAGCATACTCGAGACTTCCACGGTATTTGAATGACCTTTCTCTAAGAACATAGGCAAGGTCTGCGAAAAAAAAAAATTCAGACGGGGCCATGCCAGGAGAATACGGGGGGTGAGGGAGAACCATCCATCCGTATCCAGCCAGTTCCTGCTTGACTTGATTGGAGACCTGGGGACGGGGATCATTTTACTGATTATGTTTTACTGATTATCTTGTCCTTTAGCTTCGACCGATCGACTTCCAACTTCAAATTCTGTAGCTATGTAACGTACTTGGCCCCGGTGATTGTCATCTCCTCAGGGACCTCAGGGAGCTCCGAGTAGATCACGCCATCCACTCCCGACCACAATGACAGCTTGTTTTTCTTGGGGTGCAGGTCAAGTTTGGGGGCACCCTATCGAGTCTCTCCTTGTCCAACCCGCTGGGCTCTCATTTGGTTGTCATCGTAGGGGACCCACTTCTCATTCCCCGCTATGAGCCGTCCCAGCCATCGATCCCCACCTCGGAGAATGATGAGTGTAATGTAAACATCGACTCGACGGTCATGGCTGGCTCGGATCAGATCATGGGATTTGAATCGACCGATTAATTTCCTCATTCCAAGAGATCTCAAGCGTTCTCTGACAGTGATACTAGAGCTTGACTGAAGGAAAGGGAATAGGAAGTTGATTACTATAAAGTGCAATCAATGAATGTTATTCACTAGCGAGGGGATGCCAAAGTACACTTGCGAAGAGCAGTGTTATAACAAATCCATACACAAAGACTTTCCCGCCAACCTGATATAATATATGCTTATCACACTGACTATCGAGATAGTGATGGCGATTAGCATGTCAACACTTTCTTATTGTGTTTTTCTCTCTCAGATGTACTGTCCATCCACCGGAATATCTCGTCCACTCGATCAGTCTACCTCATCGAACTACGTCGATATTCCTTCGAAAATAAAGGTGAATGTATCGCCAAAATTTATTGATAACTTTCAATATTCGAGCGATAGGACCTTTTATATTCTGTATACATTTCGCAACTCACAACCAGATGATTCCTATAAAGCGCATGCCTTCGCTTCGAATTTCCCGAGGCCCTTTTATATTTTTTGCACCAGGTGCATAGTCACAAGTGCGTCGTCTGTCTCCGTCTGTGTGATGAGAATGAGATGCGTGTCTTCACAACAGATCCGAAGAAACGCGCAGTATGGATAAACACGGTTCGTTCAACTCCAGAAGGACGAAAATCTCTCTTGGAGAAACTGAGAGCAACGACGAAACAATTTCTATGTGAAGGCCATTTCTTATCTTCTGATATCTATCGTTTTGCATCTTGCTCAAGACTCAATGCTGATGCCGTTCCTTTCTTCGAGGTTCGTTTGTGTAGTCTTTTGTACGATTACATTTTCTATTTCCGAAATGTTCTTTTATCGAATTCTCATGTGAATATACATATATATATATATATATATATATATATATATATATATATAGGTAAAGCGAATTATCTGTCCAGATTTCGAAATTCATTCCCAAACAACCCCCGCCGAAGGCGTGTGATGGGGGTGGTCGGGCTAGTTTCAAATTTTCAAATTTTCACATTTTCAGGACACTCATCTTGCAAATTCCTCTGCTGAAGTTCTTATGGATGACGAACAGCTAGCAGCATCAAATGGACTGCCTCTCTCTGCTGCAGAAATCACCGAGGTATACGGTAGTCGGTGTGGGTCAGATTCATTATTGAACTACTGTGTAGGGGATGCTAATAAAAATGGTAATTGGCAGATTTGTTGCGATTAGTATAAGCGTAGTCGCAAAACAGATAGTGGGTGAGTAGGATACTCATGCAATGGGCTATTTACTGATTGACTTACAGAGGCGAAATTGCTACAGTTTCCCGAATGGATCTATAATTCGAGGTTCGGGCAAGTGAAAGCGGAAAATTTATGCAACAGTCGATTTGGTTCGAGTTCATCGAATGCAGTGAAGATAATTTTGCGATTATATAAAACTGTATAAAACTTCCATAATATATACACAAATATTTATAGTTTTTATTGGGCGTTTATGATTTTTCTGCAACATGAAAGGGTTCACTGTACAGCGTTCGAAACGGAAATGTACGAGATGCGATTTCCTACTTCAGTACCGGGCCTCGCCTCCTCAACTCTTTCCATCCATCTTCGCTAGATCCTTTCCTTCTCTATACCTGCCTAATTGAAATCTTATTATTAGGCCTAGGCTAAATTATTACGGGACTGATTTCCATCCCTTTAAGATCATTCTCGGCCTCTGTGGGCGGGGGTAGTGGGCGTGGTCTGGCGCGGAACTAGGAAAGTACGAATGCGATTCAGATTCCTCTGCATGCGATGAAGAAGCTAGTGGAGGCTTATTCGCTCACCGAGGAACAAACCCAGCTCATGCGAAAGATCCGCAGAAGAGGTACGCAGAAAATCACATCAGGAGTTATGGATAGAAATGGATTCGAAAGATTATTTAATCAAACTGAGTTTTTCGATCCTGTTACTTCTGAGTTACGAGACAATATCAAAGTCTTTAGAAATCGCTCAGACTATTGTTTTATGATCTTATGGTATATATTTTGATCTTCAATGTCTGATCTCTCTGTAGGGAAGAACGAACTGGCTGCGCGCGCCTGCCGCCAGCTCCACATAGTCGCCCCCGTTGAACACTCGAATGTGCATGAGGTCGTTGATTTTACCGTAGTAAGGCATTTTGCGAACGCAATATCAATTTAGGAGCGTCATGTGGACTACCGTGGAGTAGAAAAAGAACCCCTGACAATTCTTGGCAATCCAAACGAGCTGAATGAAGAGGAAATGGAGCTTAAGGAAGAACCGTTCGATGGTGTTATCAATATGGAAAAGGAAGATATAATTACAGATGTGAGTCTTACCTATTCTATGTATAAACATGGAAGTTATCGTGATTATCATACTCTTTGAAAAGTATTACTTTTATAGTTCTGATGTTAGTTTATCAGTTCCTCAATGCTCTACTATACTTCTCCAATGTTACATTGAGATGCCATACATTGAATTCCTCTCCGCCATCTAGTAATATTCCGTTGTTTTTAGGTTCTCCGACATACGTGTGTCGTGTGTCAAAACAATTGCAAGGAGTCTGAGATGCATCCATTCTCTTCGAATGAGAAGAAACGTCATATATGGGTGAACGCAGTCCGTTCGACCACGGAATGACGTAGATTTCTCATGAATCTACTAAATGAAAAGGCGGATTCGTATCTATGTAAAAGTCATTTCGCCATTTCCGATAGAAAAATGCTTCGAAATGATGCAGTTCCTTCATTTGTTGTGAGTGAAATTTGATATGAGGTTCACAGGGAAGTAATTTTTTTATATTTAACTTCGCAATGCTTATAGTATGTGAGACTCAGTAACTATGTCCAACTTTTCCAGTTATACGCGTGTCTCGATTGTGGTGAGCAGTTCGATTGGAAAGCCGATGCGAAGTTGCATCTGATCTACAATCCTGAACATCGAGCTTTAAGAAAGCCAAACAATTCGAACATACCTCTACAGGAGCTTATCGCAGAACAACCAATAGACAAGCTTCCATGTTCTTTTTGAAATTGAAAATAACGTATAATGTTTCTTCACAGATAAGCAGTCAGTCATGTACCCCTACTGTGGCAAATTTTTCCATTCAAATGGAGCTCGAAATTCTCACAGTCTCTTAGTTTACAAGAAGCAGGTTCAGTTTATTATCTTGATCCCTTCAATATATTTGTAGAGTTCTCTTATTGGAATGTTATTGGAATGAATTGCATAATTTTCGTATATGTTTCAACTGCACTATATAAGGGGGTTTCCTTACCCATTTGCACATTTCAAAACTACTTGATCGTTTTTGTAAGGATTTTAGGTAGGCAAACTTTGCTTAACTGGAAAATAGATAAAATAATATTGAAGTACTTGAATTCTGAATGAAAAAGTAGTGCAACGGATTGAAGTCTTTGGAATCCGTTGCGCCCCTTGTAAATATTTCAATCTCTTGGATCAGTTGCAAAGTGTAAATATCCAAGTCTCTTGAATCAGTTGCAGGAAGTAAATATTCAAGTCTCTTGAATCAGTTGCAATGAGATCGATTTTTTTTCAGGAAGTTCTTTCTGGTGCAGAGTGAAGCTTTATTTTCATCGAATCACTGAGAAAAAAACGCAACAACAGTCGATACAACCCCCCAATATGATAGTACCTTGTATTGTAATAAAATAAGTGAATGAATGAAATAAAATGCTAACATTGTAAATGCGCTGCATCAATCCAATTCTCAACTCTATTTGCTATGGAACTGAGCAAAACATCGTAATAATATAAGCAACAAACTAGCTAGGACGGATAACATACGATTACATACAAGAATGGATTGCACAATAAATGGTACTCCAAGGTAATGCATCGAAGATCTCTGGCATTTGTTCGACTCCGCTTTAGTCGATGGCTCAGCAAAGGAGTCTGAAATTGTTTTAGTCAGAACTCGCCAATAGCCGGAATTGATATATTCGCGCAGCCTCTGGAAGCTGGGTATATATTTGAGAGTTTTGCAAAGCTCCCCACTTTGTTCTCCAAAATATAAGAAACAAGGGTGTCTAAATACGGCCACAACAACATTGACATTAAGTATGCACCGTGTACTAAACATTCGAGTAACTAGACCCCCAATCGAAGACCCCTCTGGCACATACGGTCCCATCTAATTCGACTCAAAGTCACTCAGGTGTCACGATGCGACCTTGAAATGCACAAGTTCTGAATAAATAAGTGCGTTGAAAAGCACTCGCAGCAATTACATGGACCCAATAGTTGCTTTTAGGATACGGTAGGCCGACAGATCGGACTACCCTCTGTACCACATTCTGGTGTCACCGGCCATGTCACTGATAAGCCATTTTTGAACAAATTTTTTTGAAATAGCAAGAAGTTTATTACAACAAAACCAGCGTTAGCACAGAGCTACCACCCCATACTATTTGTTTAGAAAGCCTAGGGTCGGTATCACTTCCCACCAGTCATCTGTGGCATGACGAAATTCCATAAAATGGGCTAAGGCAGACTCTACTTTTTCCCCTCAGAAGTACATGTTGCGTATTGAAAGTCGCTATAAAATGCATACGGGGGTGATGGTGGCATCCTTGGCTTACTACTTGACAAGTTAGACGTTGATCCACGACCATGTTTTCAACACCCCCCTCCGGCATGGAGCGACTCTGAGCACTTTGAGCATCTGGGGGGATGGGGGCAAAATTGAGTTATCCCCTCCATTCCTTCGCAGCTGCCTTCTGGACGATCGGGAGACTTCAACACATATGTGCAATGCAGTTTAGCTCTAATACGCGGCGTGTGCGACCTCGGAGGGAATTTGAGATTTTTCGAACTTGCCCACTTTGGCCACTAAAAAATGCGAGATGCAGGTTTCTAAATACGTCCAAAACAGCGTGAACAGTAAGCAGGCACCCCGTAGTAAGCATTCGAGGCAAAATACATTCCAGGAAGGGGCTCAACGAGTCACGGTGCGCGCGTAAAATCGACAGAAATGGCATGTCATAACTTTGGCTCCAAGCAAATAATACTAGACGGAACTCCCCCTTGGACTATGCATTTTAATATAACACGTTTATATAGTTTATTGGCAGGGAATAAATAAAAGCAAATCGCTCACCGATCGGAAAAACACACAGCTTCTATGGTGGCCGAGTTTGCGCATCTTCCTCGATCGGCGCGTGCCTAACGCGCAGCCTTGAAGCTTCCTAAAATTTAAAAGTTATTAAACACGAATAGTTCGAGACAGCGCGGAGGCAATACGTGGAGGAAAACAAAAGAGGGCGAGAATTCACGCACGACACCTGAGGCGGGACGTGGCGTTGCAAAAAACGAGCGCCACAACTGCACAAGGCGTGATACTTTGTCGAATATGGCGTAAGAATAGGGTGGGAACGCGTGGGAACACAGATTATATAAATTATAATGATTTAAACCAAGCAAGATTGGGGAAAACGGGAGAGAGCGAGTTGTTTACGGGGGAGGAAAAGCACGTGATCTTTTGGCGCGCGAACGACGAGAGTGCGCGAGAGAGTGCGCGGATTAAGGAGGTGCGAGAGAGCGAGAGGGAAACCCTCTAACCAATGGGCGTCGGTGGGCGGAGTCAGGATGGACGATCAGAAAAATGGGGAGTTGAGGATGCGACAAAATCGTTCTTCCCAAACCGGAAGGTTCAGTCCGGCTCCGCCCACCGACGCCCATTGGTTAGAGGGTTTCCCTCTCGCTCTCTCGCACCTCCTCAATCCGCGCACTCTCTCGCGCACTCTCGTCGTTCGCGCGCCAAAAGATCACGTGCTTTTCCTCCCCCGTAAACAACTCGCTCTCTTTGCTTTTATTTATTCCCTGCCAATAAACTATATAAACGTGTTATATTAAAATGCATAGTCCAAGGGGGAGTTCCGTCTAGTATTATTTGCTTGGAGCCAAAGTTATGACATGCCATTTCTGTCGATTTTACGCGCGCACCGTGACTCGTTGAGCCCCTTCCTGGAATGTATTTTGCCTCGAATGCTTACTACGGGGTGCCTGCTTGCTGTTCACGCTGTTTTGGACGTATTTAGAAACCTGCATCTCGCATTTTTTAGTGGCCAAAGTGGGCAAGTTCGAAAAATCTCAAATTCCCTCCGAGGTCGCACACGCCGCGTATTAGAGCTAAACTGCATTGCACATATGTGTTGAAGTCTCCCGATCGTCCAGAAGGCAGCTGCGAAGGAATGGAGGGGATAACTCAATTTTGCCCCCATCCCCCCAGATGCTCAAAGTGCTCAGAGTCGCTCCATGCCGGAGGGGGGTGTTGAAAACATGGTCGTGGATCAACGTCTAACTTGTCAAGTAGTAAGCCAAGGATGCCACCATCACCCCCGTATGCATTTTATAGCGACTTTCAATACGCAACATGTACTTCTGAGGGGAAAAAGTAGAGTCTGCCTTAGCCCATTTTATGGAATTTCGTCATGCCACAGATGACTGGTGGGAAGTGATACCGACCCTAGGCTTTCTAAACAAATAGTATGGGGTGGTAGCTCTGTGCTAACGCTGGTTTTGTTGTAATAAACTTCTTGCTATTTCAAAAAAATTTGTTCAAAAATGGCTTATCAGTGACATGGCCGGTGACACCAGAATGTGGTACAGAGGGTAGTCCGATCTGTCGGCCTACCGTATCCTAAAAGCAACTATTGGGTCCATGTAATTGCTGCGAGTGCTTTTCAACGCACTTATTTATTCAGAACTTGTGCATTTCAAGGTCGCATCGTGACACCTGAGTGACTTTGAGTCGAATTAGATGGGACCGTATGTGCCAGAGGGGTCTTCGATTGGGGGTCTAGTTACTCGAATGTTTAGTACACGGTGCATACTTAATGTCAATGTTGTTGTGGCCGTATTTAGACACCCTTGTTTCTTATATTTTGGAGAACAAAGTGGGGAGCTTTGCAAAACTCTCAAATATATACCCAGCTTCCAGAGGCTGCGCGAATATATCAATTCCGGCTATTGGCGAGTTCTGACTAAAACAATTTCAGACTCCTTTGCTGAGCCATCGACTAAAGCGGAGTCGAACAAATGCCAGAGATCTTCGATGCATTACCTTGGAGTACCATTTATTGTGCAATCCATTCTTGTATGTAATCGTATGTTATCCGTCCTAGCTAGTTTGTTGCTTATATTATTACGATGTTTTGCTCAGTTCCATAGCAAATAGAGTTGAGAATTGGATTGATGCAGCGCATTTACAATGTTAGCATTTTATTTCATTCATTCACTTATTTTATTACAATACAAGGTACTATCATATTGGGGGGTTGTATCGACTGTTGTTGCGTTTTTTTCTCAGTGATTCGATGAAAATAAAGCTTCACTCTGCACCAGAAAGAACTTCCTGAAAAAAAATCGATCTCATTGCAACTGATTCAAGAGACTTGAATATTTACTTCCTGCAACTGATTCAAGAGACTTGGATATTTACACTTTGCAACTGATCCAAGAGATTGAAATATTTACAAGGGGCGCAACGGATTCCAAAGACTTCAATCCGTTGCACTACTTTTTCATTCAGAATTCAAGTACTTCAATATTATTTTATCTATTTTCCAGTTAAGCAAAGTTTGCCTACCTAAAATCCTTACAAAAACGATCAAGTAGTTTTGAAATGTGCAAATGGGTAAGGAAACCCCCTTATATAGTGCAGTTGAAACATATACGAAAATTATGCAATTCATTCCAATAACATTCCAATAAGAGAACTCTACAAATATATTGAAGGGATCAAGATAATAAACTGAACCTGCTTCTTGTAAACTAAGAGACTGTGAGAATTTCGAGCTCCATTTGAATGGAAAAATTTGCCACAGTAGGGGTACATGACTGACTGCTTATCTGTGAAGAAACATTATACGTTATTTTCAATTTCAAAAAGAACATGGAAGCTTGTCTATTGGTTGTTCTGCGATAAGCTCCTGTAGAGGTAAAGCTTCACTCTGCACCAGAAAGAACTTCCTGAAAAAAAATCGATCTCATTGCAACTGATTCAAGAGACTTGAATATTTACTTCCTGCAACTGATTCAAGAGACTTGGATATTTACACTTTGCCACTGATCCAAGAGATTGAAATATTTACAAGGGGCGCAACGGATTCCAAAGACTTCAATCCGTTGCATTACTTTTTCACTCACAATTCAAGTACTTCAAATGCATTGCAATTCTTCAACTACCAGAATTGTTGCGTCTCAAAAAGTGTAACTGATTCAAGTAATTTTTTTGTCAAAACTACTTGGGAAATGTGCAAACGGGTAAAGAAGCTCCCTTATATCTATGATCCATATAGTGCACGTGAAAATGATGCTATTCATTCCTATATATTTGACTAATTTCGAAAAATGTTTTGAAAAGCTGCTTCTTTAACCTATAATTTTCTATCAATTTTGATGATTATAACTTATTTGTCATGGAAAATTGTATTTGCAAATATTGTAAGAATTATAAATAATAATAGGATTATATAGTTCGATTTCATGTGTAGCCAGCACCTAGACATGACATCTTACGTTTAGCCCTACGCTTGTCTCACTTGTGACAAACAGTTCCACTCCAAGGACATGTTCTGGGAGCACCTTGTAGCCAATCGGGGACACACTGGTACAGAGGAGGTAACTAATTTGAAAATTTTCAATGATTTTTTTATTATTTTGTGCATATCCTAATCTCCATTAACTCTTACTATGATGTTATTGACGATTTTTCAGAGGTTGGAGATGAACGAGGAAAAGAGAGCGAACGGCTCTCATACTGAAGAGGAGACTATCGATGAAGATCCGATGAATGAACAGCCGGGACCTTCCAGAAGATGATCACTAATAAAGCCTCTTCTCTTTTTCTGTTTTCCTCTTAACTCATAATTCATTTTCTTTGTTTGGTGCTCCGAATTTTTCGTTCTGCCAATAGCGAATGTGATATATTCATTACTTTGTTTATCAGCATAAATTATTGGAAGTCTGTAACTGTCTCGTATCAATATCAACGCCGTTGCTTGCTCGGCTCGTTCATATTTATTTCAAAAAATATAATATATTTATTTTATTCCTAAAACTTCCATGCTTTTCAGGGTGTGCTGATTGTAGCCCAGGATGTTGATATTCTTTTATATGATACATGGCACAGGATGGAAGGCGGTTAGAACGCGCGCGCCCGTGCCAACCGCGACGCACCGACCGCGCGTCGCGGTTTGTATGCGTAGTAACAGATTTGCATAAAGCGTGCATAAAGCGTTGCAACAACTTTCCGAATCTCTTACTGTATTTAGTTTAACTGGCGACCTCTTTTAGTATAATTTAAGACGATTTTCCAATTTTGCGGCACTGCTGGCTTATATTTACGTGACGAATCCTTTGCTTAATTTTATCGAATACAACTCCGTGATGGTCCTATTATTTTGTTCACACCCTACTTTTACTACTTTTCCATTGCAGATATGTCGAGTGACTTCAATGCATCGGATGACATCAAAGAAGAACCAACGGAGGCCAAGGATGAACTAATCGATGAGTTAGATCAAATCAAGCAAGAAGAACCGGTTCTCAATGTGAGTTTTTATATTTGTAAAATCTTTTTAAAATATCTTTTTCATGTATAATCGAAATTTAACTTATATTTTATACACTAAAACATGGAACAGCTAATACGATTTCCAAGTAATACTCACTTTATATCAGGTCAGTACTATCAATGCACCGAATGCCATCAAAGAAGAACCACTGGAAATAAATGATGAGCTAATCGACAATTACAAACAGGAGGAACCTATTGCCGATGTGACCTCTTCAGTTCCGATTATAATCGAACTTATTCTGATTTAGTACTCCTTTTCCATTATCCTTTTATCTACCTTATCTTTTCAATGGCGACGTCGAACATCGTGAAAGCGCTTTCGAATATCATTTTTATTTCAGATGTTCTGTCCATCTACCGGAAAATATCGTCCACTCGATCAGTCGACTCCATCCATAAACAGTGAGGTACCATCGAAAGCAAAGGTGAATCGGCTTCCTGTGAATTGTTTATGATTACCTCTGTATATTGCGCTGACTCATCGTGTTATGATTGACAATTCGCATTATGATTTCACAAGTTAAATCGGGATAAATTTGCGACTTCATTACAAAAGTTATATATTCTTTCCACCAGGTGCGACGCCACAAGTGCGTCGTCTGCCATCGTTTGTGCAGTGAGACGCGTGTATTCACAAAGGATCCAAAGAGACGCATAACGTGGATAAACGCTATTTTCTCATCCCCAGAAGGACGGAAATCTCTCATGGAGCTACTGAGTGGAACGACGCAACAATTTTGTGAAAGCCATTTCTTACCTTCCGATTTCTTTCATTGCGAATTTGGTACCAAACTCAAGCCTACCGCCGTTCCCTTCTTCGAGGTTAGTATGTGCTCTGTGAGAACAGTAAGCGTAGTTAAATGTATTTCAAAATGTATTGTAGTGAATCTTGAAACCACGATATTGACTACACTTTCTGCTCTCAAAGTAGCATTTTGAAGTTATACCTTTTTATATTGAATATTATTAAATATGCATAAAAATGGTAAACTGATATGCATTTCCTTGTACTATTAGGGTGTCCGGAAAGTTCGTTCATGCCTTTGTAAAAACTCAGTTTGCGATCGAATTTCGCAATCACGCAATGTTGTTTGTCAGCAAAGTATTGCATCATCCTGACGCTAAGTGGTGAGAGGATTGAATCAATCTCTTAGTTTCTACATCGATTTTCGTGATGGAGACTCATCTTTACCTCCGCGCAGTCTTGCTGCATTATTACCGTCTTGGCCAATCAGTGAGGCAGGCCCATTCTGCCCTGGCCCAATCGGAAGATGACGATGCCCCCTCCCTTCGGTTCTGCCAGAAGTGGTTCTCTCGCTTCAAGAACGGAGACTATAGTCTCGAAGATCACCCCCGTTCTGGACGCCCTCCGACCCTCGATCAGTCTCTTGTCCTCAGCACTATGAATAGGAAGCCCAAAGCCAGTGTGCGCGATTTGAGGAGAGAGACTGGCACTCCTAAATCGACGGTGTCCGATATCCTCCATCGAGTGGGAAAGAAGCCCAAGCTCCCACAAGTGGTTCCCCATGATCTCTCTGCGGCACAGCTGAAAAACCGTGTCGAGATCTGTCATGAATTGCTCCATCGCAGATCAAATCTGGGATGGGTCAATTCAATTGTCGCCACAGATGAGAAGTGGATCGCCTACGATAACCCTGAGAGGAAACTACAATGGATCGATGCGGATAAGAAGCCCAAGCCAGTCCCGAAGAATGAAGAGCATGGAAAGAAGGAACTCCTCTGCTTTTTCTTCTCCGTGCTCGGTCCGATCTACTGGAAGATCCTGTCCCCTGGCACCAACATCACTGCCGACCTCTTCTCCAACCAACTGGAAGAAGTCGCCCACAGAACCCCTCCCAGTCTTGTGAGCGAGGGCAAAATCCTTGTTCTGATTGACAATGCTCGCCCTCATCGCGCGAAATTGACTCAGAAGAGAATGGACGAGCTGGATATCGAGAGGATTCCCCACCCACCGTATTCACCGGACCTCTCTCCTTGTGACTTCCACTGTTTCCGCTCTCTCTCTGACTTCTGCAAGGGGAAGAAGTTCAAAGATCGAGATCAAGTTGTGAGGGCTTTCGTGTAATGGATGATCTCGAGGATTTCTGGGAGAGAGGAATCGAGACCCTGCCCAATCGCTGGAGGGAGGTAGTGAGAAAGAAGGGGGCATACATTGGTCACTGAGAATTGTAAAGTATTGAATAAAAAATAAAAAAACAAAAAATGAACGAACTTTCCGGACACCCTAATATATATTATAAGCTTTTTGAGTAGTTGTATTGGTCAATAGAATTACTCAAAAAGGTAAACATTGTAATATTCAAAAAAGTAAATATTCTAATTTATCGGTATATTAATTTTGTTCTATAGTTTTTATTTATTTATTTTATCAATACAAAACTGATTAAATTTTGTACTGTTCTAAACTTACTTTTTTGATCTCCAATTTGTCTCATATACAAAAAATATGTTTGCACCTTAGGTTGAGACCGGCTGCTTTTTACCCACTTCTCATACTGACTTACCTAATGATCACGATATCATTAAAATGCTAATTATCTTCTTTTTTTCCATTTAGATGTATTGCTCAACTTCCGAAAATTCTTATCGACTCGATCAGTGCAATTCTACTATTAATAGTAATAATCCATCACAACGAAAGGTAAGAGAAATATAACTATTGGTAAGTTTTTAATTCATTCGATGTTTGACACTCGAAAACAAGCTATTTTTCATTATCCCTCTACATTTACACTATCTGTCTGACGTATCTTATTTCCATCAGACGATAACTTGCGTCGTGTGTAATGAATCTCGGAAGTGGAATGAGATGAATGATTTCACTACGATTTCCACTAAACGCACAATCTGGGTGGACGCAGTCCGTTCGACCCCAGAAGGACGGAGATCTCTTATGGCGCTGCTGAATACAAGGAAAAGATCGTACCTATGTGCCAACCATTTCTCCCCTACTGACTACAATCACTTCTCGAAGCGTAGCGTTCTACGAGCCACTGCCGTCCCTTTCTTCCAGGTAATTTAGCTTTTGATAATAAAAATTATTTTTTCAAAAATTATCATGATTATTCTGAAAAAAATGCAAATGTTCATTAATCTTTTTAATATATCTGAGCAGAAATTTACCATAAGTGTGGTATTATCATTTGATAATTACGCAACGAGTACGTATGGGCTAATTCTGCCAATTATTTCAGGATTCTGAATCGAAAGCTAATGAAGTGGATGAATTTCTATCATACGAGACAGATATGCCGAATGAATTCAAAGCAGAATCGATCGAGTTCAAAAACGAACTGTTCGATGATTTCGAACAAAATTTCTCGAAGGAGGAGTCCATTGAGGATGTGAGTTTATTGATTACATTTCTCACAAAGATTTACTGGTAGCTAAAGACCAAAATATGAATTTCTATTGGCTTTATGCTGAAAATTTAATAATGATTGTTTAAAAATCCAATATCCATTCACTTCGCTTGATCTGAATTATATTTCTACTTGCGAAACTGGGATATATATTTTGCATTCTTATTTTAAGGAGCAATTATTCAATTCTGCGCAAATTCTGGATCGATGTTGCATGCTTTAGTATTAGTTAGAAAGCATCTTCTTGGACATAGTTCACATTTATTTAATATAAACTTATTCGAAGATTTTTAAGGAGAATGAGAAGGGAGGCAGAAGCCGATTCCGAACTGAAACTCCCTTCAATGACGAATTTCATGTAGATGAGAAGACAATCGAAAAAGAAAAGAGTGAAAGGATGACTACCACGGTAAATCCGGTTTAATAATATTTATTTATCTTCGAAGTATTTTTTAGTATTTTTCAAAATGTAACGATAAGACTATTGAAGCTGTCGGGCTCCTGTTGTTGTAGGGGATCCATAGAGTAGTCGCCCTGCTTAATTGTTTCAACACCATACTCCTTATCTTCAATGCCCTTGAGCCTTCCTTTCATCGGTCCCTCAATGTAATCCCCAACAACTAGCGCTCCATTTTCCTTTTTGTCACACTAAGGGGCTCCTTTCACTTGCCCGCAACGTTCATACGTCTGATCTATAGAGTATTGTAAAGGAGATACAGCTTTCGAAGAGTCTCCTCTTAGTGTACATCATAGCTCTCCAGGAACCGTTCGGGGGGGGGGGGGGGTGCCTTCCCGGGAAGGCACCTCCCCCCCCTACCATGTACCCCCCTACCCCTACCATGGGGGTCATGGTGAAAATCGATAAAAGGTCATTGGTAGGTCAAGACTAAGTACCATAACCAATCGATAGTACATTATTGATTGATACCGTATAGGCTACCGTAACCCTCAATTATCGCGAACTGACTTTATTTTTGAAAAATCAAAGTACCATAACCAATCGATAGTACAGTACCCCAGGATACCGTATACCCCTACCGTAACCCCGATTATCGCAAACTAACTTTATTTTTAAAAAGTCCTGGGACCGTCCCTAATCGATTCTACAGTATCTAAGTAACTACCATAACCCAGTTCTTTGGGACAGATCCAGTTCCTTGGGTCAAACATTTTTCTAAAAATTCAAAATCGAGCATAAAATTATTTTAAAGTATCCTATCATATATCTCATTACTATACAATCATGTTATGATCGATTTGGGATTTTTAGAAAAAAGTATGATTTTTTAGAAAAATGTTTGACCAAGGGACTGGATCTGACCCATGGAACTGGGTTACGGTAGTGACTTGGGTACTGTACAATCGATTAGGGACGGTCCCAGGACTTTTTAAAAATTAAGTTAGTTTGTGATAATCGGGGGTTACGGTAGGGGTATACGGTATCCTGGGGTACTGTACTATCGATTTGTTATGGTAATTTGATTTTTCAAAAATAAAGTCAGTTCGCGATAATTGAGGGTTACGGTAGCCATATACGCTATCAATCGATAATGTACTATCGATTGGTTATGGTACTTAGTTTTGATCTACCAATGAACTTTTATTGATTTTCACCATGACCCTCTATACATGGTAGGGGAGGGGGGGGGTGCCTTCCCGGGAAGGCACCCCCCGAACGGTTCCTTGGACAGCTATGGTCTACATAGGAAGAAGGCTAGAAGAGAGCAGAATATAAAGTTTACTCCATATTTACTATCCTGCAGAATAAGAGCTGGGAAAATTTTGCGTCTTGATAAATAGATTAAACAATAAATTTTGTGCAAATTCACTAAATTTAGATGCTCGTTGACGTCCCTCCGGTCAAACGTTTGAAAGTGATTGGAATCGATGTAAGATCTTTAATTTTCTTTAAGTTAAAAATATTTTTCTTGAAGGAGAAATGAAGGAGAGAGATGATTTGCAAGAAAAGTTTAGCGATGATCGATTCCGAACTGAGAAGATTGGTGCTGATGAAACTGGTGTAGATGAAGCCACCATCAAAGAAGAAGAGTTGGATGAACACGGTCCTTCCAGACGTTGGGAGTAGATTTATTCTTCTTCGAATTATTGTTGCCTTATTTAGTTGTTCCGCTGATAAAGATCAAACACTGTTTTGACTGATTTGTTCTTTTTGCGGTCGTTAAATATTCGACTTGTACTATCTCTCCTTTCCGAGCTGTACAGTCCTTCCATTGATGCCTGTGCGTTCCGTATTATGCTTTTTGAATACTCCCTCAATTTCACCTTAATTCGTCCCAGGCATGTCAAGTGACTACTATGCAACGGATGAGATCAAAGAGGAACCAGAAGAATTCAAAAATGAGCCACTTGATGAGTTTGCTGATATCAAGCAGGAAGAATCTGTTCACAATGTGAGTATTCGCGAGACGTCTAACTGAGTTTTAAAGATAAATTTCATCCCGAAATCTTTAAGAGTTATTGCCTATTTATTTTAATTTTAAATATAATTCACTCTATCAAAACATTTTCAGATATCGTTGCTTGACACTACGAATGAGATCAACGAAGAATCAATAGAAATAAAGGATGAACCTATCGATGATTTCAAACATGAAGATCGAACTGTCGATGTGAGTAGAATGATTTTTTGCGGCGCAATATGTTAAAGTTTGTCTTCCGAATGAATTAGTATGCTAAGTAGCTACGAATGTTTTTGAATTTGTATTTCAAATTTGTGTTGTATTCTCTTTCACACCCCAGGTTATCGTGAAGGGAAACACCCCAGGTTATCGTGAAGGGAAACACCCCAGGTTATCGTGAAGGGAAACACCCCAGGTTATCGTGAAGGGAAACACCCCAGGTTATCGTGAAGGGAAACACCCCAGGTTATCGTGAAGGGAAACACCCCAGGTTATCGTGAAGGGAAACACCCCAGGTTATCGTGAAGGGAAACACCCCAGGTTATCGTGAAGGGAAACACCCCAGGTTATCGTGAAGGGAAACACCCCAGGTTATTGTGAAGGGAAACACCCCAGGTTATCGTGAAGGGAAACACCCCAGGTTATCGTGAAGGGAAACACCCCAGGTTATCGTGAAGGGAAACACCCCAGGTTATCGTGAAGGGAAACACCCCAGGTTATCGTGAAGGGAAACACCCCAGGTTATCGTGAAGGGAAACACCCCAGGTTATTGTGAAGGGAAACACCCCAGGTTATTGTGAAGGGAAACACCCCAGGATATCGTGAAGGGAAACACCCCAGGATATCGTGAAGGGAAACACCCCAGGTTATCGTGAAGGGAAACACCCCAGGTTATCGTGAAGGGAAACGCCCCAGGTTATCGTGAAGGGAAACGCCCCAGGTTATCGTGAAGGGAAACACCCCAGGTTATCGTGAAGGGAAACACCCCAGGTTATCGTGAAGGGAAACACCCCAGGTTATCGTGAAGGGAAACACCCCAGGTTATCGTGAAGGGAAACACCCCAGGATATCGTGAAGGGAAACACCCCAGGTTATTGTGAAGGGAAACACCCCAGGATATCGTGAAGGGAAACACCCCAGGTTATCGTGAAGGGAAACACCCCAGGTTATCGTGAAGGGAAACACCCCAGGTTATCGTGAAGGGAAACACCCCAGGATATCGTGAAGGGAAACACCCCAGGTTATCGTGAAGGGAAACACCCCAGGTTATCGTGAAGGGAAACACCCCAGGATATCGTGAAGGGAAACACCCCAGGATATCGTGAAGGGAAACACCCCAGGTTATCGTGAAGGGAAACACCCCAGGTTATCGTGACGGAAAGCACCCCAGGATATCATGCACGCATTTTATGACATCAACACTCGAATTCTATCAAATTGTATCTCTAGCAAGTGAAGTCTGATGGTTCGGGGGGGGGGGTGACATTTGCCAAACGGACATTTGCCAAACGAGTCGCCGTTCGCTTGCAATTCGACATAGCGACTTGGGTATTGTTTCATTGTAACAAGTATGTGCTACCCCCCATATAGATATCATCTTACCAGGAGATCATGAGTTTCGCTCTTCACCAACGACCAGGGGTTCATGGTCGAAAATTGAGAATTTGAGTAGAAAATCATGGTTAGATAAACACCTAATGGCGTAACCAATTGACACCCATGTTACTGGGATACAGTAGTAAATGGGGTACTAGAATATCGATTGGTTACGGTACTCTGTGTTTATCTAGCCATGATTTTCTACTCAAATTCTCAATTTTCGACCATGAACCCCTGGTCGTTGGTGAAGAGCGAAACTCATGATCACCTGGTAAGATGATATCTATATGCAAATGTAGGGTAGCACATACTTGTTACAATGAAACCCAAGTCGCTATGCCGAATTGTATGCGAACGGCGACTCGTTTGGCAAATGTCCGTTTGGCAAATGTCACCCCCCTGGTTGACAGTTCAAAGAATCCTATTCAAGAATAATGGAGTTCATTCGTCTGTGATGTTCTTGTTCCGAAATGTTCTATTTTTTTGCGACAGTTAAATAAATATTTATAAGTTTAAAGAATAATTGATTGTTTATCATGTTGAGCACCACAAAATTGTACCGAAATTTGAGAGATTTTATCGCTACGAATAGAAACAACGGCAATAGGTGAGAATCTACTCATTACAGGCTGAAAAATGAGTGATTATGCTTCTTCAATAATTAGGATACCGCAAAAATATTCTAGTCAAATTGAAATTCAGGGACTACATGAGTCACGCATTCTATGCGAACACATTAGTTGGAAGGGCCGGGCTCTTCGTCCGACTCGTCATCCGCCGGTCTGGCAATCGCAGAGAAGGCGGCCGGATGTTTCTGCAAATCACTCATGTATTAATTAACAGTGTAAATATGTTTACTAGCAATCACTGTTAATAGAAAATAGTTATTTCCTAGGAATCAAAATAGCGATCAGCCCCTTACAAGGAATGGCCGCGAGGGTAGGTTGGAGTTTTTGAAGGAGACCTAGCGCGATCGAAAGAGGATCAAATTCTAAGAACTTCTACGTGTTTCATATCTGCTAAACGCCACTGTGGATGTCTGGGCTCATAGTGGGGAGAGGTGTAAAACCGTCCATTTCTGAGGCTATGTTCAGAAATTCCACTACCGCCCAGGCTTCCACAGAGGCGTTTAGCAGATATGAAAAACGTAGAAGTCCTAAGAATTTAATGCTCTTTCGATCGCGCTAGGTCTCGTTCAAAAACTCCAACCTACCCTCGCGGCCATTCCTTGTTAGTTCAAAATGGTTTTACTTTTCGAATAAGCAAAAGGTGGATGTATGGCAAGCAATATACATCCATCGAGAGGCGATGATGCAATCCGGTAATCCTGGCCTATGCATAAGATCGCTCACGTTGTAAGGATGCTTCCCGGCCTCGTCTCTGTGAATGCGCGCGGCGTGTGCATTCGTCGCCACGAAGCCGCACGCGCATCGGAACGCGATGCCGGCCTGGATTATCGATAATGTTCTTTTTAGTCTCATTCACACTCTTTCATTGCATTGCATCAGTAATATTTGAGGTCCAGAATAGAATAATGATAATTGTGGAGAATCTCGAGGAACATTTTTCCGTCGCTAATTGTTTTATATATGCTTTAGCATAAGACGATTGATTCATTGAATTTGGCAAAGTAGAAGGAAGTTAAAGACGAACATTGAACGGCGTCGTTTTGTGCGCTTTCTTGAGATGCTCGAGGAAGGAGGAGATCGTGAATTCTTTTGCCTGAAAATGAAGATAATCTTCCTTTCAAGAAAATAATCAATAAACAATGAAATAATTTTCTTTTCATAAAGGATACTAAAGATGAATAGACTGATTTATGAGCTTCTCAGCCAACATCGTTCACATGCTTTGAAGTCGGTTAGCAGCCGGTCCGAAACTCTTTCGTCATAACTTCACAATATTCAAAGAACAAGTTCCTGAACTAACCGAGCAAAAGAGGCAGTTAACGGTCCTGAGGTTCACCGGTTTCCACCTTCCGCTCTAAAAGCATGAAAATCGTATTGTTAAAGACTTTTTACCAAAATTTATTATCCAGACATTGAATTTGTTATGAGAGTGCCACATGCTGATACAACACAACCCGATTCTAGAATTAAATTTCTCACATTCGCTTTTCTCGTTGTTCCTCCGGTTCCAATGAGCATCGGCGCACCCGCACTGTTGCTTAGGGCGTCACTTGCCTGTAAATTGCATTTTACTATGAATATGCTGCATCATTTCATTATTAATTTCTGATGTTCTTGGTCAAAATTATTCTCTCCAACTTACCTTCATTTTCGCAAAAAATAAGAAACCATGTGTTGCACACTCCACCTGATCCTTCTTCGTCTCGATCTTCTTCACCTCTGCATTGTCCTGATCCTCAATATCCGAGAACATGACGTAAGCCTTCTGAAAAATATTCTATTCCTTTCGAAAATATTGGAAAAAATAACGAAAATATCACCTGGTCATTTCGTTCATCCTTCTCCATTTCTGCGGAATTATCGATTGGCTTCTCACTGATCTCCATCGATTCTTCGACTGGTTTAATATCCGATACTTCATTCTACAAAGGACCATCATAAAATGCGTGCACAAATGTTTTTTCACAATTTTACTATGTTAACGAATGTAATTTTTTGCAGTTTTTGCTTTTGCCATAAATATTATGGAATATAATATGGAAATATTGCGATATTTACTCACGATTCTCTTCTCGCACTTCATCTCATCCTTTTCCTTCTTTTCTTCATCCCCCTTCTTCATATCCTGCTCAATCTCGCTCTTTCGACAGAGAAAGATGTCGTTAAGGAATCCCATGGCCGTCTCGAGCTCGCGGGAAGCCGCCTGAAAAAAATCATAGTAAAAATACGACAAGTCACTCAATTTGTCCAATTCTTTTCGAAATAATGCATTAACCTGTGCACTCATTTGTTGCTGAGAAACCGATTTGCTTCCGGATTTCTCCTCCCACAAATCTTTCCAGTTCTGGTAGAATCGACTACCGAGACCGAGCGCAATCTTGGCCATTCTGAATAAAATATTAATTGTATCCATATATTTTTTCGAGTAAATGTAATTTTCCGGGGTATAGGTTAGTTGAACTTTCCTGTGAATGATATTTGAAGGATTCCTGGGAGTAAATATTTAATGTATTGCGCACAGAATTCAATAAGGTATCGACGATATACATATGTGATAATACTGATATGAGAAGTTTACTAACCTAATGATCAAATAAATTAGTAGAAGCTTACTGAGTGATACTCTCGCCGACAGGTCCCTCCACTGATTCTGCATGTTGTGAAGCAGCACATATCGATTCTTCGAATTTCGCCCACTTACACACACAGTAGTCGGACGACATTTCTGAATCTGAATTCGTTTGTGCATTAGTTTACAATTTAAAGATAAATAGAATCAAAAGTATTTATGAAAAAATATGAAATAAACAATATTGTCAGAAAACTTGGGAAAATGAATATATTTTGAGCCAAAAATATAAAGTATACTCTCGGGCATTAAACCGGTTCGTTTCCACTGGCATGAATAATAATGCAATAACAAATTTATCATCCTGAAAACCTTTGCAATACAGCTGGACAACTTAAAACAAATTATGTCTTCTAAAAAAACGGTACCATTCTGCAGAAAAAGAGATACTTAAACAAAGCATGGATCAAAATACCGCAAGTATTGGAAATCGGAAATTGAACTTCAGCGAACTTCAGATTATGTGTGTCACATATATGCTAGGCGAACACATTATTTGGAAGGTCCAGGCTCTTCGTCCGACTCGTCATTGGCAGGTCTCGCGATTGTTGAGAAAGCGGCCGGATGGCTCTAAAATCAGAATATTTCCTAGGGCACTAGGTCGGATGAGAACTATGACGTCTTGCAGCGCCTCTGATATGTGAAAGGCGGCATGACGTTATGGTTTTCATCCGACCGCTGATATTTTCCCGACAAGGCGACTTAGCTGGCGTATCTAACAGGAGAAAAAAACCAACACTTACAGCTGCATCCCGGTGAAGACGGGCAATCGTAGCATTCGTCGCCACAAAGTCACAAGCGCATCGAAAGGCAATGTCGGCCTGAATGGGGTTAGAAATTCAGCATTTCCTTTTCTATTCCGCAATCTCTGTCTCCGAGGATTAAATACTAGCATAAATTCCAAAATTGTCTGCTGCGGTCGCTGTTCAATCTTGAAGAATATTTAAAAAATATTTGCCTCGATAATTATTATTGATTGAATTGGCAGAACAATAGGGAAAGATAAGAACGAACACTGAGAGGCGTCGTATCATGTATTTTCTTGAGGTGGGCGGTCAACATATTTACAGTGAATTCTGTGTCCTGAACATTATTAGAAATTCATATTGTCATTTTTTTGCCAGAAAAACCATGAGAATATACATGTTCAACTACAATTCGTATAGAGTGAGTTGCATAACTAACCGAGCAGAGCGGACAGTGGAGTGTCTTCAAATTCTCCACCTTCCAGTTAAGTCCTCCATTTCTCTTTAACCGAATGAGTAAGAAATGTGTTTCCAATTTTTATTAAAATTCGAGATACAAAAAGGTCGATAAATTCTCGTCCTCACCTTGGGGTTGCCTCGTTTACCTCCTTTTCCAGCGCGAATCGGACCACCCGAAGTGGTGTTAACGAGCCCACTTGCCTGCGAGTTTAAGCTTTTTGTAAATATAATATTTTTGAATTATTTTCTGCCTTTTTGTATTCAACAGGTTAACGCAATAAAACGATGCAAAAACAGCAATACAATGATTTATTAGCTCCCACACTCCCTTCACCATCCTCACCTGATCTGTTCCCTTCATCTGGACGACCTTCTTCCCCTCTTCAGTATCCTCGTCTTCAATATCCGAGAACATTACGTAGGTCTTCTAAAAAATATTTTGTGCCTTTCGAAAACATAATAAAAATAACGAAAATATTACATGGTCATTTCGTTCATCCAACTTCATTTCTGCGGAATTATCGATTGGCTTCTCACTGATCTCCATCGATTCTTCGACTGGCTTAATATCCGATACTTCATTCTACAAAGGACCATCATAAAATGAGCGTGCGCAAATGGTTTTTGCCATTATCCTATATTAACGAAAGTATTTTTGCACTTTTTGCCATATATTTTATATTTCTTGAAAAATAGACGAAAAATTAATGAAAAGCTTACATCAGCAGTACGTTCATCCTGTTTGATCTCTACGGAATTATCGATCGGCATCTCGCTGATCTCCATCGGTTCTTCGTTCCCTGTTTCAGGGGCGTTTATCATTGACTTATCTTCAGCTGCTTTGATATCCGGCACTTCCATCTAAAAAAATGTATTACTTGTACTTTTCTATAAGAAAAATAAATTTATTACTTGTACTTTTTTACGACTTGTTTATGAAATAGTGATATGTAAACTCACGATAATCTCCTCATCTTTATCCTTCACCTCTCCCTTCTCCTTCTTCGAAAATATTTAGTATTTACACTTTATGAGCCCAGAATATAAAGTACTTCGATGTTAACTCACGGTATTCTTATCGACCTTCATCTCATCCTTTTCATTCGCCTGTACATCCTTCATCTTCTCCCCAATCTCGCTCTTTCGACAGAGAAAAATTTCATTGAGAAATCCCATGGCCGTTTCGAGCTCGCGGGAAGCTGCCTGAATATTATACGATAATAATATCATACAACAATACTCAGAATTTGAATATGCAATATTTTGCTTTCCGGAAACGTCAGAAACCTGTGCACTCATTTGTTGCTGAGAAATGGAATCCTTTCCGGATTTATCCTCCCACAAATCGTTCCAGTTCTGGTAGAATCCACGACCGAGACAGAACACTATCGTGGTCATTCTGAAAACAGGTACAATTTGATCATGTTTATAAAATTTATCCTCGAGATTTATCTCAGATATAACATCATCTCAAATTATTTTCGAAGGAATCAATGCGAGAGAAAATATTTTAGACTTCACATAATAAACCCCGTAAGGTCGAAACCAAAGATAGACCATAATGAACTCACTGTGAGATGCTCTCGCCAACAGATCCTTCTACATCTTCCGCGTGTTGCGAAGCTGCGCTAATCGATTCCTTGAATTTAGTCCACTTACGTTTACAGTAGTCGGAAGACATTTCTGAAACACATTAGTTGCTCAATTAAACAAGTTAAAATTTAAGAGAATTGGTAACATTACAGAATTATAATAGATACGATAATCGGCTCTGACGATTCGGTAAATATAAGCAAAGTCAATGCGCATGCAATTATTTTATTCTTCAATCAATTACCAGAGAAAACGGGATAATAAAAACGATAACACAACAAGCAGATGCACTAAATTGTTCTAGGGATTCAAGAGAAGAAGATAAACTTCTAACATAAACGGTTCAACATTAGCTATCATTGCATTATCTGGAAGGACCAGGCATGTCCATCCACTCCTCATCAACATGCGATTCGTCAGTGACGGAAGCCACCTCAGCCTGTTCAACTTGGTCCTTGTCCATCTTCTCAGCGTTCGACTTCGCCTAAATTAGTAGAGAATTTTGAGTATGTAGTCAATAAATTAGAAAAACAAATAATATAATTAAAGATACATTTATTCTCACCTCGATCTCCATTTCATTCGAGCGAGTGGCCACGGAATTGTAAATCAGATCTATCTGAAGAAATATTTTTGTAGTAAGATTATTTGCAATATGTTAATTACGTAGGATAACATAGTCAGAGACCGTCTATCGACTATCGAAATGACTGTTGAAATTGATTGTCGATTCGACGAATCGCCTATCCTTTGTTAGTCCATTGATCTTCTAATTTGTCACATCGTCAGTCGACTATCCATTTCAATTTCTATTTCGAAGTGGAACGGTAGCTCACACCCATATAGTCATCCAATAGTAATTTGTCGAAATGACTTAAATAGTCGACTGGCTAATTGCCTTATTTCGATAGTCGATTGAGTAAATAGTCGACTGACGGAGTGAGACGAATTATTCTCATTTCTCGTCATTCGGCTTTCGGCTAAGTCGATAGGCGGTCTCTAGTCACATTACAATAAATGTTCTGTCATTTTTAGTATTGTGAGAATATAATGCGTAGCAACGTGGTGTACATGATAAACTTCTTAAAGTACTGCAATATTCGCGAAACGGGAAAATATTCACGGCAAAATATTTTCCCGTTCCGCGAATATTGTAGTACATTAAGAAGTGTATCATGTACGCCACGTTGTTACGCATTCTATTCTTACTGTAGTCAAATACCACTTACCGGCGGGTTTCTCGAGTGTTTCGTGCAGATAGCAGCGGGAATCTTGAATTCGACCATGAACTCGACCCAGTTCATCTGTGTCTCAGTCAACTGAAGATATGGATTATTGACTGGACTATGGGGTTCCCATGAGTGTGATATACTGTTGAATATTATATAGCACTTTCCACTACAAGTTGAGAATAATGGAGTAGAGTTGAGCGCTCATGCAGTACTCAATGAGTTCACGTACTATTGAAAACTATTGTTGCTTTTAGCGCTCACTTCCACGAACTAACTGAAAAAATCGAAAACACGCTAAAATATTCCTACATCGATCAGATTTTCGTAGATCTCTCGAGCCCTCGATAGATCCTCAGGAACAGTGAAGAATGAGGACGTATTCTCTCCGCACACATTGCACATATACGTCTCTGCCTTCTTCGGAAGGATCTCCTTCCCGACCGACTCGACTGGCGTATCCTTTAAAAATATTGCATTATCTTGCACTCACATCTTTCCAAATTCAAACGCGAGCATGCATCTTCTAGAAAACATTAACAAAGCGAAGGCAGGTCAGCCTCTACTGGGCTACTTTTATATCTTGTATGATCATTCCAATTTGAATAATTGAATTTAAAAGTTGACCAGAATATCATACCTCATTCTTGAGTATGTCACTTGCGGGCTCGTCGGGCATAGGAAAGCCACTCGCATCGGAGTATCCTGTGGATACTTAGTTTATTCCGCACTAACTAATATGCAGTATCTCTACACCTGATTCTCCAACCATACTTATTTGCATAAAATTAGAACATCATGGCGCAAGAGATCGGCCCCAAAGAAACGAGTCACTCTGGTGTAGTCGCACAAGTTGTAAACATGCTTGTTCTATACTTGTGCGTCTCTCCCTACGCTCAAGCCGATTTCCAACTTGTAAACAAGTATGGCAGACATGCGTGCAAGTTGGAAATTGGGCTTGAGCGTACGGGGTGGCGCACAAGTATAGAACGAGCATGTTTACAACTTGTGTGACTTCATCAGAGCAGATCATTGGGCATTATCTGGAAGTAGTGACCTGGCTGCTGCACAGGAGACGTCGTCATCGAGAGCGATCTCGGAGCAGGCGGATCGAAGCTGTCGATGAGGACAGGCGTCTCGGTTTCCTCTCCACCTTCGCGATGCTGCCAGCACAGGGAGACGCTCGCCATAGTGCAGCCCTTCTGGAAACATGAATCACAATGCGCATTCTTTAAGATAACTATAATATTTATTTGTTCCACTGAGAAGAAACCGTTTAGAAAGAAAATGACGTGACAGAAAATGGCAATAAATATTTTTAAAAATAATTTAAGCAACAAATGCAGTAGAATCTCGTAACAATAGTTTCGTGATTTACCTCCACTCCATCGTCTTTGAGATGATTCTTAAGCGAGCTCGCGGAGGTGAATTGCTTCTCGCATGCACACTCCATCCAAGCGCCGATCTGTGAAGTTATGAATAAAAATTCATATTTAAAATTACCGCCAATAAATTCGCAGAAATCAAAAGCTCTACACGGACTGATCAAAATTTCCGAAAATTATTGAATCTCACTTGGGAGGTATAGAGGCGATGCTTGTTGGTCATGTGAGAGAGGAAGGAAGTGAGAGACGAGCAACGAATCTGGAAAACAATTCATATATTATTCGAAATATATTTTAGGAATTATAAATCTAATAAAAATAAAATTTCTCGTTTCACGATGTTCAGAAATTGCTCTCCGGTCGATCGCAACGCGTTGTAAAACGCAAACATTCCGAGATCCCAATAGACCTACCGGACGGTTAGATATAACCAAAGAAATATAAAATGTGAACATGTTAATCAATACTTACAGTGCAGCCGAAGCATGGGAGGTCAGTGTTGCGCTTCACGAGCACGAATCCCTCTGCAGCTTGAGTCTGAAAAGACCAAAGATTAACAACATCATAGAATCTCAAAATTAGGAATGACTATTCTAGAAAGGATAACGTGCCCGTGACGCCCCCTCCTAGCTTGATTAGCAATATGAGGAGGGAAAGGCGTGACGAACTCACTAGCTAGTCTAGTCTCGCCAACTCTATTCAGAATGCGCTCTCCCCTCTACCTCTACTCAGAATGTAAATGTGGAGTCTGGAAGGATCAAAGATCAACAACTTTTAGGAATTTCGAAATGAGATCTCACCGGTGGCTTGAAGGGCTTTCTGCAGCGCTTAGGCGGAGCAGTAGCCTCCCACTCAACGATCGATTATGAAACCCTGTTTCTCACTATTGCATAGAAATAAACGACTCAGTAGAACAAATATTCACCGATTTGCCTTGCTTCACCTTATGGGAATATAAACAAAATTTTATGATTCAGCAATTTGGACCAAATATCCCAATCAGTTATTCAAAAATCAAAACAAAATTGACTTCGTTTCTCTCGATGCCCTCCTTCTCGTGCCAGCACATGAACATGCTCTGCCAGTCGCATTTCTAGAAAAATGTTTAATTAATTATCGTATTCCTGAAACTGTTCGTTTTACCACACTATGAAAATGCAATGAAATCAATAACGCAAAAAGGTGTCAATACTTTTTAAAAACATCAACACATCTTCCCACATTGCACACCCCTATGATCATCGACAAAAAATGGTGGAAATGTCTGAATCTTACGGTAAGATTCTTACCTCGAGTGCAAAGTGATCACGAACTGAGACGATGTTGGTGAAATCTCGAATGCATCGTCCACAGTGCATCCACATGTCCGCCTGATTTTAAAAATTAAACCAGTTCCCCTGAGTAGATTCCCTTGACCCTATTGTCCCATTATTCACTCGCCATTTTAATCGAAATTATCGTATGATCCATTTTCAAATTGCTCGACGTTATTTCATAAAGAAATATCGTATATTAAATTGCGGAGTTTGAGAAATATAAACAATCATGGAAGAGAAGTTCCGAATGATATATGCTATCATTTCTTCGCAAGATCGGCAAAATGAATTAATTAGTAAATAATATCTTGTTAAAATAGGTGAGTATACCTGGCGATGCCCCATTTTGTGCACATTGCGCAAGTGATGGTCCATGCTCGAGCATGTGGCGAAGCCGCACTGTATTTTTTCATTTACTTTTACTCCAGACTGAATCCGCCCAAAATTGACACTGGCCTTCGCGAGCCCAGTCCCGAAGAGGGAATGTACCTTTACCTTTACCTTTTCAAGATATACAGTCCCATGTGTATTAAGAACTTCGTTACTTCAACGATTTCAGACAGAACATGAACATCACCGATAAAAAAGTAGCAATCGTGTAATTGACAAATTGGGAATGAGTACCGTAACAGACGACAAATAGCAATGTACACTCACCTCTCCGCACTTCTGGCATACCAAATTCGTCTGCCGACGCACGATCACGTAGCCAGGACGAGGCAGCATCTGCAGAGAGATCATATACTAGATGGCACTAGGTCAGATGAGAACTATGACGCCAAACGACATTGATATCAAAGGCGATCTCTCTTGTCTCTTATCTCCTTATCCTATCCAATTTCCGCACATGTCTGTATCTGATCTTATGAGGTGTATGATGAATAAAACTAAATAAATAAGTGAATCTGCCACTCACATAACTTCTGTCACCCCGATGGTGGCTGAATTTGAGCGACGGCATTCTCTGCACCTACGATTAAACAGTAAAAAGGTAAAGGTACATCCCGTCGTCGAAACTGGGCTCGCTGGAGAACACTGCTAGGCCAGTGTCAATTTGGGCGGATTCAATCTGGAGTGCCCACCTTTCGCCTGACATATTTACCTCGCGTCACCTAGTCACGACTATAAATTCCCCGTCCCCAATGGGATTACACAGTGACAAATGGAAACTCTCTTAGTTCCAAGCAAATATGGGTATCGTCGACGCTAGCAGCAAGAAGTGCCCATGTATTTTTTTTTACAAATTTAGGGTATAAATTCGGGAAATTGTGCCGGTTTTATAGCTGACTGGTGGGCACCCTTCCAGATTATCAAATTCGGCAGAAATCTATGCCCAATCACTGCAAACATTGATTTCAACGAAAATAGTTATCTTACTTTCGCTAGTCATCTATCATATGCTCCGCTTACCGTAATACGCTGACCTTCATGGATAGGATCTTCATTGACTGCTGGTTCTGCAGGCCCGGGCGCCCCAGGATCAGCACCTTTATTAAAGTAAATTATATTAATTTATCCAGTTAAGATCGGGTAGCAGAGGGTAATCTTCAATTCGAAGAATTAACTAACAGGCACAAAATTCATTTTCGATTTTTTTTGCAGTTTTTGAGCAAGTATACAGTAAAGTTTTCCACGGAAGCTATTGATTCAACCTGTGAAGTTGTGTATTCGAAAATCGACTGTTTGTTATATTTTCGGTATATATCATAACAGGGAAAACTCACCAGCGAGGAGCCTCTTGATCACGTTCGACTCGAATTCGTCCTGAAATAAATTAGAAGATTAACAATTTATCTTAGTTGTTGTTCACTCTCATCCACCAGCCGTTTATATTTTTCTGAATCATGAGAATGATGAACCCAACAAGAACTAGTAGATATTAGCGGCACTAGAATGATCACCGTAGAATGATAATCTTCCGGATTATAACCAAAAATATCACCCATCAATAGGATTTGTACAGGATGTTCCCACGATGCATTGTTCTCAGAATATGTTACAGAAGAGTACTATTTTTAGTTATCATTCGGAAGGTTATCGCCCGACCAAGTGTCATATTTGAATATAACTCACGAGATGTACAGGCAATGTTTCCTTCTCTTCTCCATTGTCAACCGTCTTCTTCAGTTCCTGTATCGTCTTTGAAAGACCGTCGAATCCGGCGATCACAGACTGCAGATCGTTGATTTATCAGACTACCGTATACTCTAGAATTTCGAAATTCTATGATTTGGACTTTATCGTCAACCCATATTTTCATGCAACCTTGACGACAACCTTGACTACAGTACTCTACTTAATTTCCACCGTACCTCATCCATCGATTCTACTCCCTCTTCTCTCTTCTTCTCCCACCAACGAATCGACACATCCGATTTTGAGCAATTCTTAACAAGATAAGCCATCAAACTTTGCAAATACATGAATCGATATTTACCCTAATCAAATAAGGGCGTGACCTACCGTCCTCTTGCAGTGCAGATACCATGAGCCATCGCTTCCAAAGTTCAATCCGCACATCTCACAGTGCACCCAACGACCGACCTACAGTGCACTCGTCAGCTACGGTAGTACGCGTAAAAGTCGGAATCGTGATCCTATGTTTGGATGTTTGTGTGCGCGATGCGTGGAGTGAGGTGCATTTATAATATTAATATATTTAAATGATTAGACACTCACCTCGAACAGGGTCATGTCATGCGCCTTGACTAAGTGCTGTGAGATGCCGGAGCATCCTGCGTGTGATTTCTGCAATAACCATTACATCAAATATGCGAATAAAGCTCTGCACAGGAATATACTTGCTCTTTTCTTGCTAAAACACTCGTGTACAGAAATTAAAATTTCGCATCATCTCCTATCCCCCTTTTTTGCTATTGAAGGATAACTTTAAAGTGCTCTCACCCCACACTGCGGGCAGGTGTGCACCGTCATACTCGATCTTTCCACGTAATCATCCGACATTGCCAGGTTCTGTAGTAAATAAGATATATAATCGTTCTATTGGAATTTAGAGCACCTTCAGGAGAAAATATGATTACTAGCATAACGTTAATTTATAAGTATTCGAATTTTGAAAATAAAATACGAACCCAAATCTGCAGCCTTGGCCCAGATTTTCTACGGCTCGGCTTTCGCGGTAAGGAATCGACGATCTGCAGAATCCATTGATAGAACTTGTATTGTAAATTTATATAACATATACAGTATATTCATGAAAAGATGCACACCTTCATTAAAAGAAAATGTATTTACCAATATCTCACAGTAAAACTCAATGTTTACTGAATGAGGTTTAAAATGGCGCTACGTCGGCAATGATATATCAAAGGCGGCATTACAAAATAATTCTAAATCGACTTTGTGCAATTGGAAACGAGTGACTTACCGCCGTGTCTGATTGATCATTTCCCTCCACACTTTCAGTATTCATAACTTCGGATAGATTCATGAGTCCGAGAGGCTGGGAAGTTCCAGTGAACTGAAAAATAGTGAAATTAAGTAGTTTGCAAGGTATTATATTTGTTAAATTGAAATAATTAAATTTCACGATAAAAGAACCTCACGTCAGGACTAGGCTCGTCGAGTTCTTCAGCAATCTTCAGAGGTTCCTCGTTGAGCTTTTCTTGCATAGCGATAATATCATCAACGTGGTATTTATCATTCTTCTTCCCATCAATGACGATTTCCTTGAGGTCGGATGCCTCATTCTGGAATAAAGAACAAATATTATTATTTTAATTCTGGCTATATCGATCACATAATGCTACCAGTGGAACCAATGTTGCGAAAAATATTGTTAAATAATCTCCGCTATACTACGAACATCCTGTTTGGATATTTCCCTAAGTATAGTAAGGAAGAAATAAAAAGAAAGTTACAATATTCAGCACCTCCTCAGTCTTCTGCTCCATAACCGGTACCTCAGTCTGAAATATAAAACAATTGTCTGAAATGTAATAGAACAATTATTCAGGTATATTAATCGACGTTGACAAGTCAAAAACAGCACAGGACTCTTATTTCGAAATCTTTATGAGCATTTTTTCGATCAAGTAGTAGAATTCCCATGAAGAAATTACGGAACAAGAAAAACAGTAACATTATATTCCTTGAGACAACTTAACTACAAAAAATCTAATCGAGACAGAAAAAACATGTCGAGACGATTCATAAGGTCAGGAATTATTTAGAAGGAGCAGGTTCGTTCATCCACTCCTTGTAAGAAAGAGATTAATCATCAATGGAAGTTTTCGCCACTCGGAAGACGTGGATTTTTGGAGACGAACGGGACAAGGGGTCCTTCTTCTCCTTAAAAAATAGATTATATGGTAAACAAATTCAAACGAACTTCAGGCAATAAGCTGCAAGTAACAGTTGAAAAATAAAAAGTTGTTTTAAAAATATAACAATCTTGTGTATTCCCAGTTGCGGTGATCTCCAGTGGAGCGTGGGGGGAGTGGAGTGGTAGTTACCAAATTATCCAGAGACGAAATAGGCAGGGAAGAGATCGGCGACTAGCCGACGCGAGAGCTACAGGAACGAATTCAAGCAATTTCGTATCTCCGTTCTCCATGGAGCTAGAGACTTGAAAATTTAATAAGGCTTTTTAAACCCTTAAAATAAGGTTTTTTACCCTTAAAACCTTATATTCCAATTTTCAAGTCTCTAGCTCCACGGAGAAGGGAGATGCCCAATTGCGGGAATTCAAATAATTCTCACTTCCGGGAAATGACCCGATCAGAACTAACACTATTTTTCCACTTCCAACCGATTTTTCCCCAGAACTAACACCCTATAAAGAGCGAGGGAAACGCCTTTCTCTCGAGAGAGTGAGAGAACGCGCGGGAAAAGAGAGTGACAGAGAAAGAGAGGGCGCGCTCTAGTCAACAACATGTAAATTTCACGTAAACAATGGAGGGAAGGGGAATGAGTAAACCTGTGAGTTCCTGTTTATAGGAATAATGGCAATTAGCTATTATCATGATTCCTATACAACAAAAGAAGGGATCAAAACCTCGCCTTTCACCATTCCGAATTGCGTTCGACCTCCAGGCGAAACAGCATGATCGACTGCCGCGTGGAAAGCTTTGAAAGCTGAAGTGCGACGCGAAAATGCAGCCACAGGTCCAGCCTAGAAGGGTAAACTGAACGTAACCTTGATTAAGCATATTTACGTTTCTTTGCGTGTGTTATGTCTCTTATGTGAAGATGGATACTAAAACTGATTCATAACGTATTAGATATATGATGCTTTTACAAATCACAATAATTTTAATAGTTACACCTTTACCTCGGTCATCTTTCCACGTTTGTTCGGAGGGGCATTGCATGTCAGCGGCTCTGGCTGGAAAGAAGGAAATAAATTGCTTGTTTTATTTTCCATGCGAACTTTTCAATTAAGGTCCCTTTTGTAATCATGTAAATTCGTAATGTATTAAATACTTGTTTATTTGGAGGGAAGTGTCTCGGACAAATCACTGCGCTTCTGTTGTTTTTGAAGTACAGCTCGATTTTCGCTCGTTGACTTGGAGTGAGCTGAACAGAAAAAATAGAAAAAATTCTGATAAGAATAACATTCTATGATCATGCAAAGGAGTCAGGAATTTATGACAGTAAAATTATGCGTGTCATATGCTCAGAATTTCCTTGTTCTCCGTTCCTTTTTTCAACTTTAAGGAATCCAAAGAAACCTTATGATATCTCATCATACCCGCTAATATAACTATCTCGTATTTTTTCGAAATCATTCTCTTCATACCTCAACAAGTTTGCCAATGAAGTCCAGGGCTTGCGAAGGTTGCGATGGAGAACAGTAGAAGCGGATCGACTGTTGTCTACATAAATCACAGACACGATCGAAGTGGTTCAAACAGACAATAAGGCGGCTTTCGGTCGAAAGACAGTTAATGAACCATTCAACCTTTACGAGCTGAGCGGGGATTAGCTGAAATTTAATCTTGTACAATTAGAAAAAAAAATTTAGTTACGTTTCGAAGACTGTTGAAAAATTGTCGAGCCTCAGACGGCTCATCGGGCGAGATACGGTAGTAATTCGTGAACCGATTGCAAACGAAGGAACGTTCGTGATTAGCGTAGTAGTCAGGGAATAATTCTAGTGCCTTCTCGTCAGATGGCATTCCGAAATACTGAGATACGCTAAATACTCACGATTAAATTATGTGCGGCACGGTTGAAGCTCACCGATTTAGCGTTCCCGAAAAGGTCAGTCGAGATGATTGAGTGACCATTTTCTTCTCATTCGCTTGAGGAACTACATCGGGAGGTCGCGGACCTCTACGACGAATTGGACCATCAGCAACATGAATCGGGCAAAAGTACGCAATCTCCTGGCTCTCCTCAAATTCAAAAATATATATATGAACAAAGGCCGCGCATTATATTTGTTTTTAAAAAGCAAACATAATACACGGCAAATGTGTTGTGATAATTGCTGCTCTTCAGTTAGAGAAATTCCACAAAATTAAATGTATGCTGTAACTCTCACCTTTAGCGTACTCAACATTGTTCTATTGCACTTTACTCTGCTGAGAAACTCAGATCGATCGGTTTCCACTACAGGAGTTGCGAAATAACCGCACGTGAAATTACCGCAGAGGTAACACTTCTTTCGCATGCCTTGTATGCACTGGAACTGAAAATGAAATGTATGGTCGAAGGAAAAAGCAGAATCCCGTTCAATGCACAGCGAAATGTCGCATCTTCTATTTCTGGTTTCTTATCCTTCCCTAACTCATACATTTCAAATCTTTCCAGGCTAGAATAAATAACTATCACAGGAAGATTTACCTTCAACAAGCTAGGTACTTTCATCCGATGATTTGTTCCCTCTCCTGCACGCGACGTTGACTTAATCAGGCCAAGTGGACGAGCAGTTCGAGTAGAAGGAGAGAAAATCTGAAAATATCAAACAAATCAGTATTGCTGATGCAATTATGATAACACAATTTATTATCTAACCAGAAAATAATGAATAATGTTTAAAAAACTAAATATATGTTGCAAGGATGTAGGAATTTCTAATTTGACACCCTAAGTACGATCACTGTGTTCGTACTTAATTAGATCATTCTAGCATGTGAATTCGTTCACGAAATATAAAACTACCATACTTTGAAAGTACTTAATATATCCCTGTTACCTGCTTTTCTTTGAAGTGTCGTTTACAGATGAAAGCGTGAAAATTTTTCGAGTAGATGCGTAGCTCTCTCAAGCTGTTCTGGATTCAACTGAAACTTTTTATTGGCTGCTGTAGCCATAATCATGCATTTTATGAATGATGCAAATAGTCATCAATGTTCCACCTTTTCTGAATTATATTTTCAGAAAAGGTGGGACATTGGCCTTGTCAAAGAGCTTTTAGGCAAACAGCTTTGAATATCGAGAAAATATTTAGATTAGTAGAAGGTAAACGCTCACATTGACGAGATTATCATAGAATTGTCGAGCTCTTGATCGATCTTTGGGCGTTAAGCAGTACTCAGTTCTTATCTCCACATATATAGCAGAAACGAGCATGTTTTTGTTCCCTCGCCGCATCAACCTAAATAAATACAACACTTTTCATAACCAAACGACATGCGATACGTCGCTCTTATGTAAATTATGTAAATTTAAACAATATATCTCAAAAAAGACCAATCCTTAAACTAAATCGTTACCTCACTGTAGACCCTGTATGCTTCCTCCAATTCAGTAGATCGAATATTCGTTTTATAGAGTGGGCGAGAAGTTCCGGTAGAGGGACAAAATACCTAAAAATTAACTTTAAAAATGAAATTTTATATTAGCAACGTATGAAACGCACATAACCATAAATTATCAAAATGCATTGTTTACTCACATCGGCAATAGGTTCTTCATGCTTGATGTCGCAAAATTCATCGATTTGCTCGTCTTTAAACTCCATTGAATCTTCTTTTTTCTCGCTCCATTTCTTAATATAGACCTAAAACAAAAACAATAAAAAAAGCAAAATGAGAAAAGTGTATTTATGTAAAGTTTGTTCTTAAATATAAGGTATGTTTACAAAATTATATGTTATGCCAATTTTAAAAGCTTACATCAGATTGTGGGTTGTGTATGCTGTGAGTGAAATCCTCGAACACTTTTTCGTTGAGCTCCACTGGTTCGACTTTGAACTCATTCGATACATCAAGAGTTCTCACCTGATATCATATTTGTGAAACTCAGTAAAATAAATTATAATTACTATTGAAGTACAAGCAGAAATAAATATACTTTTAAAGTGTAACCCTAGACTCACATTTGCAATATAACCTTCCTGCCGAAGGAAATCATCCGTTGGTTCGTCCTTACACTCGAATGGCTCTTCTTTGATTTCATCCGCGACGTTATAGTCACTTGACATACCTTAAAGATGTGATTAATATTCTAAATTGCAAGACATCTGCACATATAGTATGAACAAAGTAGCTCCATCGATGCGAACGATTTCAAAATAAAATAACGTTATAATTTGAGAGAATCTTTATTCATCAGAATATTAATTAACAACCAGTGTGAAATCAGTGAAAAATCAAACAAGAACATAATAGCACGATTTTGATGAACCGGGATAACTTGAGAACAACAAAAATATAACAAACATATTGAATTCTAAGAAATTATAATAACTCGGACATTGTAGGACCAGGAAGTTCGATATATTCGCCATCATACTGAAATCCACAATTGACGGAAGTCTGGATTCGGTCCTAGTTTGAGTTCTGGAGCGAACCGTCAGATTTAACAAGCTGGAAAATATAAAATCTTTAATGATTCTAAACTGTGCAACGCAGTGAATAACATAACATTATGCATTCTTAAAATTAACCGTAACTACATAGAAGACATTAGCCTTTGCTGGAGAATGACGGCAAATGAATTTGCGTATGTAATCCTTGTTAGGATACATTTATCGTGCACTGGATTTGCTACTATTCTAGAAACAAATGACCACGTGATGCCCAGTTTAGAGTTTCTCCAGAATTGAGCGGAAGTTATTGGCGCTCTGTCAGTCTATTTCCAATCAATAATGTGTGGTTAGTAAGGGGAGATGGGAGGAAGTATTTCTCCATCAGTTCATAGCACCAAGTGCACAGAATGAGCAGCGGAGAAGGGATGAGGGCTCAGGGGGCGGAGTCAGGTTGACTATAAGGTATCGGGCGGACAGAAGAAGTGCCAAAAAAACTCTTCCATCACCTGCTCTTGATCAGTGTGTCCCTGATTGGTGGAGAGATGATGATTCAACCAGAATTTTTGATCGAACTGCTTACCACAACTTAGGCACAAGTAGGGCTGCAAGTAATGGCGTGAAAATATGTTGAGTGGAAAGTTCAAATTTGAATTCTCGCAATTATGTTTCTCGGCTCCCAGCAGAGCTAGCGACTTGAAAATTGGACTATGGGGTGTAAAACAATTTTTCACCCCACTGGCCATATTTCAAGTCGCTACATCTTAAAAATTTTTAGCAGGATTAAAACGTTCCGAAAGCAACAATTAACTAATGGCACACGAGGCACACGAAAATACCATCCATCAGATAATGTTTAGAAGAGTATGATTTTTATGATGCAGATATGGTATAAAAACTAACAGAAATAGCACAGCACTAATTCTATTATCCGCTATAGTATTCCAAGAAAATTAGATTTTTTCGCGATATCTTCAACAATTAGCACTGTAAACATAATACCTTCATCTCATGATAGAAAATGGCGTGGTTGTTTTTAATGACGAGACTGTTGAAGGAGAGAATGCAGTAGGGACACTTGAAAGGCTTTTCACCTAAATGGAAATAATGGAAACATTATCGTTTCATTTCGTCAAATTCTTTTTAAAGCTGAAACACGTTCTTTTTTCTATGCATAATAAATATGAAATGCGTAATGTTTATATTCGCACTGTATACAGAACAAAAGGCAAAAATAGAAATAAGAAGGTGATACCGATTTAAAAAACAAAATATCAACCGACCAGTATGGGCAAGCAGATGCTTCTTTAGGTACTCCTTGCTACAGAATTTCTTTCCGCACACCGAACACAAATATTTCCCCGACTCCTTCATTTTCTTCTCTACTCTCTTCTTCATAATCTTCTTATTGGAGCTATCAATTCCATCTTTTGGACGAGATTTGCCAGTCGACGGACAGTAAATCTAAATTTTTCAGTTCCACTATGCTTGCACCCTTTTGCATACTGTCGGCAAAAATACATAATTTCTTGTCCAAATGCTAACAAATGTTTACATTTGGATAATCAGAAAATGAAATCTTACATCGGCAATTGG